>WBNO01024809.1:0-196408 GCA_013400575.1 Peucedramus taeniatus
CACAGCAAGCAGAGACAAAGAATGAGGTTTTAAAAAACTACTGCTGTTCCCAGCCACCAATGAGTCAGCTGAGCATCCAGAGAAGCTCACCATCTGCATCAGACAGTTTTGCAGAGATACTGGAAAATTCTGATTTGTTGGAAATACATGTTCAACATGATGTGGCTTCAGAAGTATATAAACTATCAAATGGAGAAATATCNCCCCATACCTTCTGATCAGACACAAGATACTGTTTTGGATCAAAGTAGTGTGACTGCTGCTACTTGTGGGTCCTCCCAAAGACCTATGGAACTTGGAGTAGCTGTTACTGAAGATCCTAATTCAAGGTGCCTGGAACAACACGAAGATGCAGTGACTGCCTTTAGCAGCAACCAGAGTGCTTCTCTTCCAGAGGCATATATCTCTCCTGAAACATCCACTTTCAGCACAGAAAAACCTGCAGATACTCAGCAAACTCAGCAGGGTTATAACTTAAATTTTCCTACACCATCAGCTCAATCTCAACAACACTGGAATCTCATGGCTCCTGTGTTTTATCCATCCAGTGGAAGTCACAGCTTTGTAATTCCTGTGGCTGCCAGTCCAGGGCAGTGGAGACCTGTTTTTGACTGTAGAACTTTGGAAAAAGGACTTTTTCTTTCCTCCCCACTGCTTTCAAATGCCTGGGATGGCAGCTCTTCTCTGAAGGTATGGGGAAATCAAGATAGAAACTCAAAATTGAACCTCCTGCAAGCACAGCAACCACGTGTTTGTCACATGATGAGAAAAAAGATGCAACTAATAGGTCAAGTACTTGTTCTTCTCAGAGGTGTTCCAGGATCAGGAAAATCATATTTGGCAAGGTAGAACATTTATATTGTGAGCTTCTAAAAAATTGCTTAATCATATACAGGATTTGGCATAGGCAGAGACAGTTTTCTGACACTTGTAAATAGTAATGTCTAAACCCTAATTGCAAGCTACACACTACACACAGTGTGATGGGTCATAATAATTGCTGAGAGCAGAGTTGCTTGCAGGTTCTTTCCTAGTGGAAATTGAAATAGGAATGATGAGCTTTAACTTCTATCCCTGAACAAAGGAGCTTGTCAGCAGAGCATCATGTAGTGTTAGGTGTGCTGTATTCTTTCAGTCCCAGTTTATTTTGAGTGTTTTCTTCGAATAACACTGATGGAAATATGCCAGCTCTTTACAGGCAGAAATTCCCCTTCCACTGTGCGACTTTAATTGTATAAGTAGTATATGTGAAGCTTCTTGGGCGGAATTTTTGATTTCTTTTCTTACTCTCTGAAAGCCTAGATTGAACTAAGACTCCTCTTGACTGACACCTGAAACATTTGATGCAATTAAGACAGGATATTTGTCAGTGTGAAAGTGTCACTACATGTGGATGGAAAAATACCTCCCTTGCTGTTTTGAAATGAGAGACTTGTGGGGAAACGATATCAGCTCTCACCCCTAGATAATCCTCAGCCTTTGGAAAAAATGAAGGAAATTATTATAGATCATATTTGCTTGGAGGTTGATTTTTTTTTTCCTCCTCTTGCCTACATTTGCTGCTTCCATTCCAAATAATTTTGGTTTTGTGGAAGAGACTAAAAAAAAAAAAGTATGTATGGTAGTAGACATTGGAGCTTGGGAGGAGAAGGGGAAAAAGCTGTTTATTTCTTGATCTTTCACAGGAATTTGCTTGAAGATAACCCAGGTGGAATCATTCTTAGTACTGATGATTACTTTTACAAACATGGACAATACCATTATGATCCTGATTGCTTAGGGGAAGCACATGACTGGAACAGGAAACGAGGTGAGATATAAATAAGGGATTAGCTTACTCACAGTTCAGTGCTTGTGTGCTGTTTAAAAATCTGGCTGGCTTGTTACGTGACAAGCATTTATCTCATCGTAGAAGTATTTTTTAATATGTGTGGAAAAAGAATATGAGCACAAATTCAGAAGTCATCTGTTCATTGTGTGTTTTACAATTAGAAATGCCACTGTCTTTGTCAAGAGTATGTTTTGTCCTCAGATTTTATCATGGTATGTATTTTGGGTAGTGTCCCATTTCTAGAGTGGTTACCTACACCATCTCTCAGAAATATTTCTTCTGAGATGATCCATAATATGCATATACAGTAAGTAACGAGGATACAAATAATACATGGGTATCTTCCTGCTCTTTGTTATATTTTTTTTCTCTTGTACACAAAATTGTTTTCAAATTTAAACAAAATTATAAGAGCAAGACCGAATAAATTATTTTTTTCCCCATTTCATAATTGGGTGGGGTTTTTTGATGGTGACCTGTGCTAAACCCACCATAGAACAATTATTTTTAAGCTTTTACCTGCTAAATTTGAACCACGGTCCCTTTTCTGCTGTCCAATTTCTACCAGTGGAAAAACGAAATAATAAATGCGGGATTCAGCAAGAACTGTGGTTGTTCAGACACATTGTAACACGGCTACAGAAACATGGTGCTGTGTCTCAAAGTTAGTGGTTCTATACATTTTGTTAATGTGTATTTAAATTACAATAATTCTTTTGGTTTTTCATATTTTATACAGTTTACAGAGTGGACTAATCTTAAGACTGTTATAAAGCCAAGAATTTTGTATGCAACAAAGAAGTCCACTTTAAGGTGATCATGTAGTTTTTTTAGTTTAATTTACTGATTGATTAGTCATCTTGATGCATTTTACATCTGCATTTTCATTCCTTGATTATCATACATACGTTAATTCAAAAGCTAATGCCATACCTCAGCAGCTTTACATGTGAGGGGGGGATTCCTGAAATAGAGGGCCTTGAAACAGATCAAGCTATGACAAGTGTTCTTTACACAGTGGTTAATGATTATGAATTATCTACATAAAAATAGAACAAATTTAGAGAATGAGTATTAATATGTTCACCCTATTGTAATGAAATTAAGTGTATTACATTGTTTTGTACATGTGTATTTTTCAGCCAAAGAAGCATTTGAAATGGGAATCTCTCCTATAATAATTGACAACACAAACATACAAGCATGGGAGATGAAGCCTTATGTTACTTTGGTTAGTATTAAAATTTGACCAATGTAAAAAGAGATTATTATCTAGCATGGCAACAACATATGTTTTAAAATGGGAGTGTCTTTCTCAGTCTGGCTGCTATTCCACAAGGAAGTCTGGAGTAAAAAAGAAAAAAAGTGTTGTATGGAATCATATTGGCCAGTGTCATGTTGTGTTGTGTGAGTCAGTGTCATATGGTATGTGAGCATTAACCTGGCCTAGTTACCAAAAGCCAAAGCCAAGTGCTTTGTTCTTGAGGCCAAAAGCAAATGTTATTGAAGAAACTGGATTTTGTTCCTTGTCACTGTAGGATATAATATGAACGATGTGGAGCAGTTCTGTTCAAGGCAAATGAAAAAACTCTCTGTTAAAAAAATCTGACTTTATATTTTTCTGAAACGTTAGTGTCATTGGAGGGTTATAGTGTTACCTCCTCAATGTCACTGGACAACCTAACAGTTTATTAGGTTGTTAGTTTCTTATAAAAGAATGAAAACAATAAGTTATTTATATAAAGTTTGTGGGAAAGTTTTGTGTAAAAATATAAATATCAGAAGGTTTTAGAAAACTTAAAAATTTACAGTGACAGTTCCTCTTCTATATGATCAGTAAAATTAGAAGCTGCTTTAAAAATGTAATCAACACTAATGAATGAGTGATGTGTGGTGCTCCAGAAAACTTGAAAACTTAGTTCCATCCTGAATATGACAGAGGCAGATAGCAGTTGGAGGCTAGAGTTACCAAATATTGCTAGCTTGCTTGAAGTTAGGCAGATTTATTTAATACTTTCTATTGAAGTGATCCCACCTTTTCACATAATAGTTTTTAAATGGACGTCAGCACTTTTAGAATCTAGAGCATATTTTGCTATTGATCATTGACTGTATTGGTTGGTAGTTAGAACAACATTACTGTATGAAATTGGTTCTGATTAACTGAAATAATACACTGGAAAAAAGTATTGTAATGTAGATCTGGGATTTCTTCTTGCTTGAAACACAGCAGAGAGTGTAGTACATATAATTGACAGCTTTTGAGCAGATGCCTTACATATGCCACAGGTGCTAATGGATTAATGAACAGTGAGACTTTAACACATATAATTCTTGTTAATAAAATGTTTATTTTATTATCCTTGCATTTATTAGCAACTGTCAGATTAGCACTTCTTTTGTAAGTTACGTCTTTCATTTTGCTGTATACTGAAATCAAGATGCAACAAGAGTTCTTCCAGAAGTGCAGTGTTTGGTACAGTGGTAAGAATTTTTTCTGAAAACAGGAATGGGGAGAAACAGCACTGTACTTGCAATGTTTCTTCTGATTAGACTTTAGGCTCCTTTTCCTTCATGAAAGGAGAGGAGACTCTCCTTTCTCCTCTCCAGTGAGACTGGACTATATAGGAACCATTTACTTGCAGCTTGGTCAAGTTTCTCATGTGGCAGGAAGGCTGTCCACAATAGGTGTGCTGGTGTAACTGAAGTGCTTGTTTTGGAGCTGGTTCACATCTGGTCAGCTCTGAATGTAAGCTGTGCACTTTCCTCTGTCTTGGAGAGGCTGTGTAAACATGTGCATGCTGTATCTGGAAAGAGGAGATGTTTTGCAGTATTGTCTCAGAGAAGACACATCATGGCACACATTTAATTTTATGGTAAGAGATACATACACGTTTTTTTTAAAAATCTCAGTTTGTATAAACTGAAGTGCAGCACTGAACAAAAGTGTTATTCCAAATGTTTAATAGGTATGAAAAATACAAAAATCAGCTTTGAAGAAGCAAGCTGTCCATATAGTGTGCTTTGTCATAGAAATAGGAAATGGGTGATTTGGCGTGTTGTTTTATATCTTTTTTTTTCAGGCTCAGCAGTTCAAATACAAAGTAATGTTCCGAGAACCAGACACTTGGTGGAAGTTTAAACCAAAAGAACTTGAAAGGTAAGAATGTAAAGGAAAATAACATACTAGACAGTATAAGCTATGATTTTTATAAAGGTATCATTTAGTAAAATGGCTAGTGAAGTAGCAAGGTATCAAATTTTTTGCAATAATAAGTAGCTTTTTAATGATATTTTGTGGAGTTTTGTATGTATGTATGTATTATAAGATCTTTTGTCACTTCAGTTACATGCAAAAGGTACTGTTAGCAACAGACACTGGGATGTTTTCATTATTAGACTTCTTTGCTTGTAAGGTATAATGACTGTTCTTTGGGTTACTGAGGTTGCAAAAATTATGTCAGGTTGGGGCTGGTTTTGCATCTTGGTCTGTTGCTTTAGTTGAAGTATTTCTGCGGTCATGGAATTTAGTGCAGTCAGTACCTCGTGGCCTAAGAAGGACAAACCTCTGCATCATCACTGTTGCTTACCTCTTTTTAGCAGGACCTTCTATTACTTAGGGCTGAAATCAGCAAGACATAAACCCTATGTGAGTGAATAATAAAACATAAAGAGAAAATTGGCTAGATGCCAGGTTCAAATGTTATGATCACTGTCCATAGTGAAGGCTTATGTCCCTCTGGGGAGGGACTGCAGCTCTTTAATGTCCTTTTTATGACTTGGATACTGGGACACAGTGCACTCTTAGCAAATTCGCAGGTGATACGGCAATCAAGAGCAAGAGTAGTTTATTCAGCCTCAAGCAGAGGTCATTGAAGAATGATTTTGTTGTTTTCAGCTACCTTTTGGAAGGTTATAGAGTTACATATAAGACTAAAAAGAATTGTGCAGGGATAGGACAAACCAAACGTTATCAAGTTGGAACTCTGGATTTCATAAGAGAAAAAAGCCCAATATTTACTTTAAAGGTGGTTAGGTACCAAAAGAGTTTGCCCAGAGAGTTTATAGATTTTCAGTCATTTCAGATATTCAAAATCAGACAAAAAGCTCTGGGCAACCTGATCTAGCTGTACTTCCTCTGAGTAGGAGACTGAAAGTATGGGACTTCCAGAGGTCCCTTCCAACAGAAGTTATTTTGTGATTTTATAGTATCTGTTGTCATCTGAATTTGCATGTTCAGCTTAAGGTTGGCTGCTTTTTAAGTGAGGTAAGGTAGATTATTTTCCTTCTTAAAATAAAAGGTAAGCCTTTTCTTCTGTATTTTCAATTTCTCTTTTACTATCCTTGGCAAGATTCACTTGTTCTAGGTGGCACTGCAGCAAAACAGAGTGCTAATTGGTGCTTAACATTTAGTGAAAATTTCTGGCCAAAGGGTGTCCGGAGTAATAGGTGAATAGGTTTCCTTCAAGGCTTAATGAGTTCTTAGTTTAGCGAAACCAAAGAAAGAAGACTGAATTCAGAAGTCTTCTGTATCCACTTTGATATTCTACATTGCTGTCAGGATCTGATATAGCTTGTTTTCTGAAACTTATTTGAAGAAGATGCATTATTAGTACAGTTTTAGATGTTAGTATTACTCAAAACATCCAACTGCAGTACAAGGAGACCAGATGGGGTGGAGAAGTGGAGCAGCAATTTGTCTGATGTGTCCTGTTTGCAACGCCTTAGTGCACTGATACAGAAAGAATTGCTGTTTCACAGCTTTTCATCTGGCTCCCTGAATTCTTTGGTTAGTCTTGCTGTAAATTTATTAAATTATTCTCTTTTGTCATTGTAATACACAAATCTGAAATTGCTTTATTTTTGTTTGTTTGTGGTCAATTCATAGGAGAAACATTCATGGTGTATCTAAAGAAAAAATCAAAAGAATGTTGGAACGGTATGAACGCTGCCTTACTGTTAAATCAATATTGGATTCTTCAGTTCCAGACAAATCAGAAGCTGCTGGTTGGAGTGCAGATCCTTGTCAGGAGGAAAGCCAGAGGTTAGATTCTTTCACTAGCTTTGTAGCATCAAAGAAAAGGCGAAAAATGCAGGCTTTTAGCTTCTTAGCAACAAAACCTGGGTAATAGTGTTGAACAGTGAATGTATTTAAAAAGACAGTTAAGTAACACAAAAAATCCCTACATAGTTTTCTTAATTTTTAAGAATTTCAGGATTTTCAGAAATGAGCCGTCAAGGGATCTAGTCAACTTTCCAATGCTTTTGGAAGCGTCCCATTATGGCAGTGTTACTTTTCAAGAAGCCAATCTTGACTGACTTTCTGTTACCTTAGAAATGTGTTGTTGGATGTATACTATAGATACAAAGCACTTAAAATCTATTATTTGTTTTTAGAAGAATGTAGTCCCAAATAAGAGCAAATTACTGTTTCCAAGTTTGTGTGTTGATATTAGATTATATCTTCGTGGTAGAAGGTGGATTCTTTTTGCAGTAGTAACAGGTTACCTACTTGCTCTTCAGTATACTTGATTTAAACTTGCCTCGGTTTCCGTTGGCTGTATCCAGGACTGTAGTTCTGTAGTTGCCAGGCTGGATCGTGCTGTGCATTGTAATGCGCGGTGTCGTGGCACTCCCAGTTCAGTGCCCACACTGAGACTCCCAAACCACGCACTGCTCCTTTGCTCCCCTTTCCTCTTCCCATTCCTGCTCCAGCAACCACGTGAGGTGGTATAGAATAACCTCCGTGTTCTGGCCAAAACTAGGACACATAGGAAATCAGATTTTATTTCAGTTATTATTTCACTTGGGTTTTGAATGTGTGATGTATTTGAAATGATAATTAATGGAATGTAGTTGATTGTGAAAAATGGTTTGAAAAGAAAAGGCACATTCTCTCCTAGTTAATGTCTAGACTGTCTTTAGCATTAAGCCAACAGGAGAGAGCAACAGTCATTAGATAAAAGTATATTTACCAGACTTGCAGATCTGAATGAGGAAATGTCTGGCGGCAAAGTGCTTTGATACAAAACTGAATGCTGGAAATGGAACAGGGGGGAGATTGACTCCTGAGAAAGTGTTCTTAGCCCTGTGCTCTAGTAAGAAGGGGATACTTACTAAAGAAAGTTCATCTTTGCTTGGCTCCTTTTTTTTGAGGAGTTTTGGAGTTACAGCTAGTCATAAATTTGTTTTCTTCTCACTAGAAGTCTAACTAGGTTAAACTCTCTATCTCTAACTGGAGTTAAAAATGTGGACAGATGCTTTAAGGAGGTTTGAAATGGGTTTATATTTCATTCCAATTTGTCTTTCAGAAAGAGAGAGGCACATTCTGATGTAAAGGAAGAAGAATGTTTTGCTTCTGAGGTGGAGCCTATTGAATTAGCTGAAGCTGATAAAACTTCTCCTGGTATTTCGCTAACATTAGAAAGTAGTTGTGACCCTGAACATTTTCAGAAAGAAGAAAAAGAAATGGAAAATATCTCAGTGGAACACAATTCTGAGGACAGCACTGTTCAAGATGACTTGGAAATTAATTTATCAGATTGCATCAAAAGAGAGCTGCTCTTGGAGAAAAAAGAAGAAAAGGGATTAAAACCAGAAAAAAATACTGAAGCAGAAATGGATGAGGTTGATGTGATCCCAGCTGAAGAGACTGTGAACTTGCACACAGGTGGAGCTGAGGAACACAGTGATAACAACAGTCTCAAAGTTCAAACTGCAGTTGAACAATTGGGCAAAATATGTATGGAACCAAAATCAACACAAACAAGTAACACGGTGGAACCAAGCAGTTTGGCTTTTGATGCATCAGGAAAACCAGAACTACTAAACTTTCTGGGTGACTGGCCCATGGAACAAACAATGAGACAGAGAGTCAAAAGATCTAGAAGACTAGAAAAATCTCCTCTGAAGAGTGGTAAGGAAGGTGAAACTCCCAGTCAGCAGCATTCTGAGATAGGTGAAGAGCAAGTGGGCCTGCCTGAGACATGTACTGTTGAGAAAGGACATGAGGAGGAAAATCTACTCTGTAGCTGTTACTCTGTTAGTTCAGATAAAGTTACACCAGAATTGCAAATGTTAGGATATTGGCCTGTCTCAGCCTCGTTAGAACAGAGACAGCAAAGGTCAAGGAGAATGAGAAAGACAAATATAAATCAGTGTGATGAAGACAGAAGTACTGAAGATGACAGTAATATGAATGATCTTGAAACTGTACATGTGATTCATGGGTCACCTGTGAACACTGAAGAGCAACCAGATATAAGGAGTTCGCCTGTGCACCAAGAGGAAATAGTGGCTAGTGAAACAGTAAGTGAGGAAAAATCCCAGCAAAGTAAGAGAACAAGGAAACATCACAAATTAGCCCTCACTTTTACAAGCAGCAACTTGCCACATCCCAGAGAAGAGGACCACTTGTCTAAACTTAAAGTGGCTGAAGAGAAAGAGGAAACAAATTTATGTAGGCAAAAAAGTAGCCATTCACAGACTGAATCACAGGACTTTGCTCTCCTGTGGAGATTAGAAAAGAAAATGCTTTTTCCTGAGACAGCAAAAATATTGCATGGCAGGTTAGATGGCTTCAAACCCAAAGACATAGATAGTGTCTCAGGTTCTCAGGAAAAAATACCCTATCGAGTTACATATGATAAAAGTACTTTTGTGGAGGAAAGTGAGCTTATCAGTATTGATGAGTCTGAAAAACTAGATACACTCTGTAAGCTTTTTGAGTCTGTTTCATTTGAAGCTCTGAAAGATCTGTATGAAAGATGTAACAAAGACATAGACTGGGCCACAGGTCTACTGTTAGACTCTGATGAAAAGTTACGTAAAGCTGTTGATACTGAAAGCTTTCAGGTAAGCGAAGCTGAGCCAGTGGTTGCAGACATTGATTTCAAGGCAAGTATAAACTATGATGAGAATCTCAAAGACTGCAAACAAACCCCACAAGTACTTGGGGATGGTGAGACCTTTGAAGCTTTAGAAGGCAAGGACTCATCACTCAGCATTGCAGAAAGTAGGGCTGCCAAGACAGCTGTGACAAGTGCTGATGTTTCTGACTCATTCACTGCTACCTCATTGGATAAATCAGTGGAATTGAAAAATCCTGTGGATTCAGCCCCTAGAACTAACACAAGCAACTCAGCAGCAGGTGTCATTGAGCTGTCTGTTTTAGGAAAGCAGAAGGGAGGGAGTGAGAGTCCTCTTGAAGAAACTGTAAATAAGCCATCACTTTTACAGCTTGATGCAGGTTTGCCTCATGATCCTAACACAACTTCTGCCAATTTGAAATCTGAATTAAATAATGAAAGTGACAGTAACCTTTCAGAAAGCAACACCGAAAATTCCAAAGGGACTAGTTTGTTCCTGGAAGTGGATCGTGCACCTCTGGTTGGTCCTAGGAGCAATGAAGAACTGGAGATGGATAAAGAAACTCAGGAGAATTCCAGGGAGATATGTGGTAAAGAAGAAGTTGACACTCCAAGCTGGGCTGCAGCTAAAGCCAAGAGACAAAGCCCTACACCAGCATCACATGCAGCCTTCAGTATAGATTGCCTAGAACTAGCATTGCCTCCTGAACTGGCACTCCAGCTGAAAGAGATATTTGGACCTGTTGGCATTGATGCAGGTATGATGTAATTATATACATGTTTTTATGAAAAAAAATTATTTGAGTAGGAAACCTTTCTTTGCCTGTGCTTTTTTCCCCTTCATGCTTGATTTTTAGGGAATAGATTTCTGTAATTCCTCATGATACTGGTGGTGGATATTGTTAGTGCAGAAATGAAACTGAACTAAGCATGGCTTAAAATATAAGTGCAGTAGTGCTACCTCCTGCCTTTGTCTTTTTGTACATGCACATATTTCAAAGTAAGAAGAAAATATATTGGCTTATTTGCATTCCGAGCAACAGACCTTTGAGCTTAAATTCAAACTCTGAAGAGATATTTAGATGATAAGGAATATGCAAGTGGTGGCTGATTAGGAAAGAAGAAAGGGAAAAAAAACCTTTCAGCATCAGTTAAGTTGGGGAACAAGAAGATGGATGGTTAAGGGAGATGAAGTGTGGCTATGTACTTAAAAGTTGACAACTGACCCATCTGCTAGCAGATAATGGTTAAGGAAGACATAAGCAGCTTGAACATGCATCTTAAAAGTTAAAGAGTGATAGAAAAAGGAAAAAAGAAAATAGGAGGAATATACAGCTTGATTTTTTTCTCTCTTTTTCCCCACACTTTTTCCTTTTTTTTGTCATTTCTGTCTTTCATCTTGAAGATTGCTTTATGTAAAACCCTGGATACCTGATTTATTGGTGGGTTTGATTGCTAGCCTCTTTGCCTTATGTGCCTATCTCCTTAAAAAAAAAAGTTTGTTTTTTATAGCAGAAAAGTGTTTTATTGTGTCTGAAGTATGCCCAAAATTTTTATTTGATGCATACATACTTCTTGTTTTTTTTTATTTTTGAAAGGGTGATAAATACCCTTTTTAGGAAAAAGAGCTTTTGTTATGCTACCGTGATAATTTCTGCTGTTTCCTTTAGAGTTTGGGGGGGATGCTTGTAGTTTGTCTCTCTGAGTTTGTGTATTGGAAAGGAGGGACGGGACGTGACTGCTGTTGGACTATGGTGGGTATGTTGTACAGAAAAGCAGTTGCCATGTGGATTACAGTGGCAAAGGGGGAATCACAGTTTCATGGATGAAACTGTTGTTTTCAATTAACAACGACTTTGTAAAAGAAGGGTCTGGTAGAAAAACTGAAAACAGGAGTAGAAATATCATTGTCCAGGCAGTCATATTTCAACAATACACAGTTAACGTTAAATTTTTTCTTTCCTACCCTTTCAGAATTTTTGAACACCTGAAAACAATTTCTGTGGAATGTTTTTTTTTGTTTAGAAGTTTTTTTCAGGCATGACCAATTTATGTAGAATCTCCAAAGTTAAAATTAATAAGTCTAGGATACTGTACTTTATTGCTTATATAAATTTTTATAGAACGCTTTTAATGAATATATTCTCTCTGTTCCTCAAGGGTCACTAACTGTTGAGGATTGTGTGGTTCATATTGATCTGAATTTGGCAAAAGTGATTCATGAAAAATGGAAAGAATCTATTCTGGTCAGTAGATTTCTTACTTATGATATGTTGTGACATGCCTGTATTTTGTCAGACTGTTTGTCTCCGTATGTCTTGCTCTAAAGGTGTTATCTTTGCAAGAACAATGATAGAATGTAAGAGTAGTTTGTAAAATGTGTGGAGTGTATCAGTATGTCATAATCATTGGAGCTATTGAAAGATGTTTTAAGAGATGTCATGAGTGCCTCATCATGAAAACAAGGTTCTTAAAAAAGAAGGATCATAGTGCACAATTTCACTACAAGATTGATGAAGAATTCCCCTGGCCAAAAATCCGTATTCTTTTTTTGACCTGTAAAAAGAATTCTTTTATGAATTATTCTCTATATAAAGCATCTCCATGTGCAATAATTCAGATGAGTTCTCTAACCTGTGTTCCTTTCACAGCTCTGTGAAACTGGGAATGCCTTCTGGCAAAATTTTTGTTTGGTTTATATAATTAAGGCTATGAAGTCTTAGCAGTGGGGCATGTTTCTCTGGTTTGCTGTGTCTTTAGAAAAGATAATTCTAGCTTATAAATTTCACTTCATAATTATTTTTCCTAAATATATTTATTTTAAAATACTGAATCTTTGAGAAATATTGCAAGACTTTATTTTGAAGCTGCTTTAATTAGGAGCTAACACTTGCAAAGTTTTCCTGCAAAATTCATAACTTAATAACATTCATGATTTTACTATTTTTATTTAGAAGCGTCAGAGGAGAGATGAATCATGTAAGTTGTCTGCAGAAGGTATGTTGTGTATTTCTTTTAATTGTAAAAATACTTAATGTTCATTATAAAAGTACTTAATTATTTGAAACTTAAGGTTGCAAATACTACATCAGTTGAAAAATTATGACTATTTATTAGGCTAAATTTTATTGCCTTTGGATCCATTTACCAATCTCTTATGATGGTGTGGGGGAGGGGGGAGGAGTTAATTATAAGAAGAATCACTAGTTCCAGATAAAGCCTATAATTTTGTGTCATTCAGAAAACTTAGTGAAGCTCTGGTTGAAGCAGACAGCTGTTTGGTAGGAATTCTCTGTGGCAAGAAAAGGAGCAGCCATAGAATTACTAACAGAGTAAGATTTCTGCAGGTGAGGTGAGGAAGGGAGGTCAGGAGTACAGCACTGACATGTTGTTCATCAGAGGTGATTTTAGCAGGAAGATGGATGCCTTGTTCAAAAAGGGTTAACATCTCTTGCAATCCAGTTTTCATTCATCTACGAGAAGAAATGTCCCTCTATGGCAGAACCCCACTGCAGTCTTGGATTCCAATGTGGGTGCAAATTAGTGACCAAACAATGCTGTTGCCATTAACTTGTAGAAGCATAAAACCAGATTGTTACGCATCTGTCCTTAAGTTGTAGAAGAAAGGCAGGTAAACATACGAGTCAGTAATTCTTTTATAAAAGCAAACAACCCCCCACTTAATCTCTGTGCAAGATAGTTTACAGCTGTAAGATACATCTTAGCACTTGAAAGTTTGGTGAGGAAGTCTGATGGTTTTCTTTTGTTTCACAAAATAGATAAAGATGATCAGACAGTCTTTGGAAAATAGAAGTGAAGAAGGTGAAAGCAATTTGTTGGTTTCTGTTGTAGCATTAATCTTGTTTTAACAAAACTCAAACTGTATAGGTTGAAAAACTTGTCCTAGTTATTTTGCATTGCATGTACATATAAGCTAATAAATGTTTTGTCAACCTACTTTTATTGCTTTTGAATGTCCTACAGTGTTTCAGCAGATAGATACAGATTACTCAGAAGTGCTGTTATCTCAGAATGCAGACAGCAAAATACAGAAGAAAAAACCGAGCTCGGTTGCAGACACGTCTAATGATATACAGACAAAAACCCCAGCAACATCCGACGTTTTTCCATTTATGGATCACTGGAATGCTCAGATTCAGAAAGTTTCTCTCAGGCAAATAATTTCTGAAGAAATGGCGATGCAGGAGAGAGAGGACCTGGTATGGTTAGCACCACTTTTTTAATGTGGTTTAGATTCATTACTGTTAGTGAAATAGAGTATGTCTTATTTGGTGACTCATCCCTGTGCTGCTGATTACAGCTTGAATTTGTGAGACAAATGCATGCCAATTAGTATTGTTGATAACTGTGATACAGAAGTTTACTTGAGGTGGATGGTTCTGTTTGAAAAATACAGTCTCATTTAGAATATAATATTTTGATTGTTTCACAAACAGATCATGCTGCATTTTGCTATCCAGGTTAGCATTTGTGTTTGGTTGAATTGTTTTTCGGTTGCTCAGCTAAAACCAAAGATCAGTGTGATCTTCCATGCTTTTTATTGGGACAGCAATATCAAAAAAAGTTCTTAGTTGGCTCCATGCCTTGTTTAGAAGTGTACTGAATTGGTTGTAATTGGGGTTTTTTGTTGTGGGTTAGAAGAACCCACAACATTCCTAACAGATTAGACATTAAAATAAGTACTTGAGATTAATCTCAAACAAGTTTCTGTACCCACTTCTCAGAAAACAGTAACTCTTTAATAGATTTTTATTAGTTCTTTGTTTTCCACACAGAGTTCCTGTACCCTGCCTGTTTGGCTTGTGCCTTATACTGCCCTGTCCTGCCCCACTGATGTTCAGAACAGGCATTCTTATTTGTAATAGTCTCTGATAAGCAGCTGTCCTAAAGTAGAGGAGCTCTGAACTGGTGTAGAAAGTTGTATGAATAAGCCTGTACTTGGAAAATGGTTTGTGGATTCTTTCTTTGAACTGCATGTATGTGCCCTGCTGATAACAACTACTGTCACATCCACAGCTTTCTTTTCAGTTTGAATTCATGGAGCTTGGCTTTATTTTGACCGCTTTTTTTTTTTTTTTAAATCTGAATATTGGAATGATCAGTCCAATTGATTCTAGGCCGTAATTATGTGATCTTCTCAGATGACTTCACAAGTAAGAATATTTACTAGAGACACATCAAGCCAAAATTGTTTATGCTGCTTAATAATAAAGTGTTGTTTCAACCCCAGGCCCTCAGTGTAGAGAAAAGAGGTGGACTTTGCACAAGCTTAGCACTGGACTGAGTGGACTGGCAGGGAATAAATTCCAAAACCTAAATCTCTCCTAAAAATCCTCATTTTACTTTGTCCAAATTATGAGGGGGCTCCAGCTGCATTATTTCAAAAGAGTGCAGAGTACTGCAGTGTTGTATGATACAACTCATCTGTACTTACTTTATGCTGATCAGTGTGGCAGGCTGGTATGACACATTGTCATTGCTGTGGGTGCATACCAACTGAGTAGATACTTTTGAAATCGTAACAAATAACGGCAAAGTTGGATTGGCTCCACCTTTACCATATTTTTTCCTAATGAAGAACTTGTAATATATTTCTTTTGTCTTCTGGGTAGAATCGTGTTCCTTCTACAGCTAGAAAAGACTGTGCTGCCAAACTAAAGGAGAAGCAACTTTTTGAGATGTTTCCAACTATTAATCAAAACTTCTTAATGGATGTCTTCAGGGACAACAAGTAAGAAATCTTTTTACTTCTTTGTAAGAATAGTACTCAGTTACAGTCATAAGTATTGAGAGTTAAGATACTGCTAAAGAATGGCTTTTTTCCAAAGTAGCGCTTTTTGTTAATCCAAACAAAATCTAGCTGGTCTTAAAGACAAAAAGGGTATAAAAACTCAGTTTAGACACATTTCTTTTTAGGGAGGAATAGACAGTTTCTTTCACTGGGAGAAGAATGTCTCTTGCTACTGACCACTGACTGACTGTCAGTGGAACTGCATATTTTCTTGAGAGCTGTGGTAATAGTAGGTTCACAGGAAATGGCATCTGCCCCAGAGGAGAGCACTACCATCACCTGGTGTTGTCTGAGAGTACTTTCCTGGTTACTACAGCTGCTCTGAAGGAATGAGCCATCTATCTGTGCCTTCCTGCTGACATTCTCGTTCTCTCTTCTGCATTATGTTTCTGGGATGTATGTCTACCTTCTTAAATCCAAATTTCTGAGTAGTGAACTTTTTTTTTTCAAGAGGAACATCTTTTTTTATCCTTGGCCATTTGAATATCTGTCTCTACATATGGGTTTGCATACCTACTTGTCAGTCAATGCTGCTTGTCCAGGTTGTTATAAAAATCTGTCCTGTTTAAAATATATCCTTCATCCATTTCTATAATTCAAACATTTCACAATCTCATTTTTCACATTCTAAATTGTCTTCATAGTGTTGCCTTTCCCAAAGTCTGTCTTTGCTTTTGATCAGTCGGCTCTTGTTAGCTTACTAAAGAGCAAGCATAAAGAAGAAAAAGGGCTTATTAGAAAGCTGTTGGCAACTGATGTCTTACTTAATTAAATTTGATAACAAAGCTTGACTAAAAATACAAGGATTTTCCCTCATTAGGGTTTCAAAAAACTGAGCTAGTTTTAAATTATTTTGAACTATCTAACCCTGACCAGAGAAGATTTAAGATAAACAATTTTACTCAGCCCAAAGAGCAACATTTATTAATATCTCTTTGATTAAGGTAGGATGAAATTTATTTCAGTTATGTCATTTTCTTTTTGATGTTCAAGTGCCCCTCAGTTATGTTTCAGTCAACCAAGACTGCATGTGTGTTGATGCCAGTAATGCCCTACCAGGAGTCTGCAAGCCTTTCTTTAATAAGCTGGAATATTCCATTCCAGTGTTTATTTTCATTGTAATCTAGTTCTGTAAAAATATCAAGGTTTGTTATAATGAATTTAGATAGATATAGCAGCTATTAATATATATTTGTAACGTCACAGATTTTATTTATCCTTTACAGCTACTCTTTAGAACAAACTGAACAGTTTCTGAACTGTGTTCTGGAGGCAGATCCTGTACAAACAGTTATAGCTCAAGAAAGTGCTCAGCAAAATGAAATTGTTTCTTCCTACAGTGCTGCAAAGAACCGTGAGAAGAAGGTATTTATATTTTTTTAACCATAGTTACAAACATAGCCAAAACTATGCTAATGAAAACACCCTACAATGCATCCATAACTTCAACAATGTGAATTCCTACAGGCAAAAAAAAGTAAGGAAGAGGATGATCCTTTATGTGAAATGTTTCAAGACTTTGAGTATCCGCAATATGATGATTTAAGAGCAGAAGCTTTTTGTCACCAGCAAAAGAGACAGGAATGTTTGAAAAAGGCTGGAGAGGCCTATCGCATGGGTATGAAGCCTGTGGCAGCATTTTATGCACATCAGGTAAACAAAAATATTGTGCTTTTTGTCTGAACTTAGGGAGGTACTTAAACACTGAATTGGAAATGATAAGGAAAATATCATGCCTGCTAGAGTTGATGAATTTGGTCACTGTTCCCTGTGTGTTATGTTGACAATCACAAGTAAATTTGCTTCCACTAGTAATGATACTGGCCCAGGAAGCTAACGTAACCAAATCTGGCGCGAGACCCCATGAAGGGTGATATCTAGTGCTAAGTCACACATGCTCCTTTGTCTTAGATCTCTCTCACACCGCATCACATCCTTGTGAACATCAAGATTTGTGTCCAGATGGACACAAGGTTCACTGGAGCGTAATATGGACTGCAACAAACATAATTTTTTGAATTCTCTATATTTGTTGGTGCTGAGCTGTTCTTAGACACATCTTCTGTACTTTATAGGAGTCAGACAGGTGTTAAGATGTCATCTTTTGCCACAGAATCTTGCTTGCTTCATCCTCCATAAATCTTGGGCAAGATTGCTGCCTGATGTCTTCACTTCTGCATTCTGACTATCTTTATGACTACAGTGTGTCTTGGGTTGGGATAAATGAGGTGTGTATGTCATGCTTTTCACAATACATCTGGTTATGGAGTGTAGATCTGCTGCTGATCAGTCTTGCATGCCGTAGTCTTGGAGCACAGGCTCTTTGGTCTTGATTCAGGCACATTTCTTAGTATGTACCAGCTTGAGCACTGCTGATCAGTGCTGTTGAGCACGCTCTTGGTTTTAAGTTTCATTTCTTCTTGTAATCAAAGTTCCTCTACATTGGTTTCTTGGTGCCTTCACAGGAGACCCCTCCCTTGACAACACACTTAAATAATCTGTTACAAATATCTTCAAAGGCTGTAGTTTTCTCCCGATCTAATAGTATATAAAAATTCGGTAAGAATTCACATTTTAGAAGCATTTAATTCTAAACCTTGAATTGTATTATGAAAGAACAAAAATGTAATAATAAATCACTTGAATTTGCTTATCTGAAAAGCTTTCATGCGAGTGGGATAACTCTGAATGTTTGGATCGTTACTGTGCATGTAGGAAGTAATGATTATCAGTTTTTATAATGAACTTTTCATGTTTTTTATTCATATATTCTTGACGTTTTGAGACAAAGGTGTACAGGATTTTAAACAGAAATGTAATTTCAAGTCCTGTCTTACTTTTATTCTTATCCATAAGAACAAATATAATCTATTGTAAATCTATTGAAATCTATTTATTATATACTTTCCTTTAGGTAATAAAAAGGAAAACTAAGCTACCTTTATTAATAAAAAATACTTTATACTTGGTGGCCTTTGTCTTGGGAATCCTTTGCAAGTGGGTTGCAGAGCTGCTGTCTTGGGTCTGACACATACACTTCAGGTGATCCATTTTAAGAAAGTGTAAAGACAGATTTTCACTTTTGTTCTCTTGAGCCTTTGCCAATCCAATACCTGGAGTTAAATCTTCCATTCCTTTTCAGACTGTGCCTACAGAGCTTCAAGGACATAATTTTTTGCTTTGATCTTTCAGATATTACCATAGCAAGGTTCATGGGAAGGAGTTGGTACTTTTTCACTCTGTAGTAAGGTGACTAACAGTACTGATGCTTGCGGTCATTCCAGAAGAGATTTACTGACCTTGTCAGTCATAAAAGATGTCAAAAGTATTAGGAGAGATAATAGACATTATTATTATTAGTAGTAGTAGTAGTAAAGTGTTTATTCTTGGCTTGTCTGAAATTTTGGGTATGCATTAGGAAGAATTAACCTCAAATACAACATTCAAGAGGCTTTTCCTAATCTGTTGGGCAGTTTCTCTGACACTGTTTCATTATAATTTTAGCAAAATACTTGCAGGAAATAAAAATCTATTGTTAGAAAAATAAATCTGCAACTCAGTATGGAGTGTAACTTCTTAGCTTATGTAAAGACCTTATGATTTTGTGCCTTTTGTGCCTTTTTTTTTTCTCCTTGTAAGGCTTTTGTTTTAATGTCTTCTTTGTGCCAGCTTTGAGTAGTTTCTCACAAACAAATTTAATGAAATCTTGTGAGTAGATCTCACTGAGCATCTTGCAGAAGTTCTGCTAGAATTATGAATTTTACTAGTTCAAACTTGAACTAAAAGCACCCTGCCAGTACTGTCACTTTGAAACCACTGATCAGTGTGGAGCTTAAATTATTTCTCAGTGTGTAACAGTCACTGTGCTTATGAATAAAGGGTCGCCTTCATGAGCAGAAGATGAAAGAAGCTAACCATGCTGCTGCTGTGCAGATCTTTGAGAGAGTAAATACTTCCTTGCTGCCTATGAATGTGTTGGATTTGCATGGTCTCCATGTAGATGAAGCTGTGAATCAGTTGTCCAGGGTACTGCAGGAAAAAAGTGAAGGTAGGATTTAGGTAATAATTCTTGCCCCTAAAAATGATTCTCATTTTCTATTAAGAAATCATGATACATGGCAATATTAGAGGAAATGAATGTGCTTTAATAACATGTATGTTAAAAGCAGCTAGGTTTTGTGTTGTCTTGTTTTCAAAGTACCCCAATGGAATTGTTTTTCTTTGGCATGACAATGATTCTTGTTGCTTTCTATCTTGCCCCCCTCCACCTGCTTCTTTTTAAATCTTATTCTTCCATGTGTTTTACCCTTTTTATCACTATTATTGAATGCTTGGTGTGTCCTTCCTGACAACTTTAACTGAGGTGATGATGCAAACATATGTGTCACCACTGCATTGCTTTGTCACAACTATGTTGCTTTTATAATCTTAAAAGAAAAACTACTATGTTGGAATTTTAACAACAGTGATAATATGGTTTTCAACTTCTACATGAAAGTGTGAGATTTGAGCTACCTTTCAGAAACTTCTGTCTCAGTTTGTTGGTAGCATTGCTTGAGATCAGAATACTGCTGCTTCCAGAAGTGTAATTTTATGCAGTTTTGCTTGAGAGCTCATTTTTTCTCGTAGTGGAGCATTCAAGTACTTCATGAGCATCCGTGCTGTTAAAAGATCAATTTTCTGCATTACTAGTTTACCCTCTAAATTTAAACACACTGGGAATGCTTCTATAACAAACATTTCTTATGCAAGGTACTGCCACACAAACCTGATTTTTTGAATCAGCTACTCCACAGAGTATAAATAAAAGTGTTCAGTGGGGCTTTAGATAACCCTTGTCTTTCAATATGCATCAGAGATAATTAAATTCCATTATCTCATGCAATTCCTGCAATGACATCTGTGTAATTTAAACTGTAACCTAATGCTTTTTAGAACTAAATTTCCAGAACTGTACTTTAATCAGGAATGCTGAAATTGATAGTAGGGGCTCTCTGTTCAGTCTATTCACCTAAATCTGAAAAACAAAAAAGAAGTTAATTTCACTATACATACATGGGAAAAGGATCGATACTGGGAACTTTTTTGCTGGCAGAATTAACAGTAAATAAATATAAAACCTAAATAAAGTTACGCTGTGGGGAAGAGTAGTTGAAGAAACACATCATGTGAACTGATAATTTCAAACTGGCAAATCTTGACTAGTTGTGAGAATCCACTTTAATTTTTTTTCCTCTTTTTCAAACTCTTCATCAATTTAGGTTGCTGTTATCTCTGGGAAGAGAGCAATTTCTTTTGTTATCAGGGCTAAGTGCCCTAATGAAACTCATGGAATGTGTTCATCTGTTATTTCCATGCTCCAACATAGCAGAAGATAGTCCATATAATGTGACATAAGTGTCAAAAGCTGGATTTATATTTCCTTTCTTCTTAATTTCTTTATTCAGTAAAATGTTATTTCTTTATTCACATTAATTTAAGATAAAACATGAAGCAATAGAGAAGCACCACTTAAAAATTCAGTTAATGACACCCACCTCTTTTAATTTTGCAATTTAAATTTACATCACAGAATGTAAATTCCAGTTGAATATTAGATGACAGAAACTGTAAAGCTTCTATGAAATTAGAAGGATTTTGTGATGATCACAATATGCATATTGCAAGCAATCTAGATTTTAAAAGTTTGACTTTGTCAGAATGGGCAAAAATTGCTATTTGTATCTAAAATATGCATATCATCATGGGAAAACAAAGCTCTAAATGAGTAGTGAGAGTTTTCAGAAGAATGCATGGAAGGCTTACACTGAATGCCAAGTCTCTGCTGAGGAAGACTTTAACCGTTGCAATTCCTGCTGTTGCAGAGTACCAGCAGACTGGTGGTAAACCATATCTCAGTGTTATCACGGGAAGAGGAAGCCATAGTCAGGGAGGAGTTGCTCGCATCAGACCAGCAGCTATCCGATACCTCACAAGCCACAACTTCAGGTGAGTTTAGATTTTTGTTACTGATAATTTTTTTTTCTTAAGCCACATTTAAATAACTGAAAAATGAAGTTTACTTTTAGAATGCTGTTAAACTACTAGACAGATTGGGGCAGGTCTGCTGTTTCAGATTAAAGGTGGTGCAGTTGTGTAACACCTATTAAATGTCATATCCTTTCCTCTGAGATAGTTGAATTCCATATTTCCATTGAAGATTGCTAGCCATAAAAGTTGTTAATCCTGCTTTTTATTTGCTCCCAATACTTAACATTTGTGCTCAGTTTATGAGGGATAGCAATTTAGTAAGTCTGGGCTGGCACCAGTGTGTTTGCTGCTTTTTATATAGAGCAGTGTAGGAAGGTGAGACTCAAAAACAGCAATGACTTCCCATTTCCTTCTTGGCTTCTACAAAACAGAAGGATGAAAATCCACTTTGAAAGAAGAGGGAATTAAAGGGGAGCAGGAATAGAGGAACAGAATGAATATAACCAAGAATATTGGGCAGCTTTTTCTTTTCTGAAATCTTCATCTTAGTTTCTGCTTTTTCCAGGTCTTCATATCTCCTGACACTGAAAAATCCTCCTTCAGTGTCACATCTGAGGACATTATGCTGATTTCCTAACTCACATGCACATGTACTTGACTGAGGACCTTACCACTTTCCATATGTTTGATGAGAATTGAAGGTGAGGACATTGCATAAAGTTCACATGTTGAAGCTTCTTTTTTTCTTGTTTCATAGGTTCACAGAAATAAAACCAGGCTGCCTGAAAGTCATGCTGAATTGAGGAGTTGTGGAAAGAGGAATATAGAAACTGAGGTGTCAGATGACTGCTGGGTAACAGAAAAAAAACCCCATGTTTTGAACAACTGCACTGGTATTTTGTAATCTGTTTTAAAGGATGATACTTTATTAAAACTGGTCTCAATTTACAGCAAGTGGATTTGTCAGTATATTTGCAATAAATTTTTGTGTGGAATAGATCCTTTTTTGAACCTGCAAAAGGAAGTTACTTAAAAGGATTTGAAGTCTCAGAAATGCAGATTAAGAATTTTGCTGAGAAATTTGTGATGTTTTTAACAGAAGTTGAGGTAAAGTTTTTAATACAACTGTCTTCTTAGCATACCTAATCTGCCTTTTGACCCTTGCACATCTTGATTGCTGTGGCTTCTGTACTTCTAAACCATATTGTCTTGTACAAAGTTATTTTGTAATTCAGAACTTTGTGCTAAACCCTTCAGAAGAGCAAAGGACAGGCTGAAACTGAGCAGCTACTGGTATTTCAAATCCAGTTACATCTGAGTGCTGAGTATTTCCAGGTTTCTTAAAAAATCTGGTGTCTTTTTAATGGTTATGTTATGATGAGTTGACCAGTTCTGTTATCCTTACTTCATTCTGAAGTTCTCTGAATATTGAAGGAAGTTGCATATAAAACCTGTGCATTAAGACCAGCTGTGTATTTGGAGATTTGGCAGATTTAGTGGGGTGTCTTAAAGTGAAAACCACAATGCTGTTATTCAATCTCTTCTAGAGATCCATCTACTGGATTAAAATTGTTTCTTTCTTTGTGGCTTTTTAAATGCAGTGAATGCAGTACTGTTTTACTTTACAAGTGTCTAATAATGATGTCTTCATTCTCTGTGTATTATTTGGTGATTTCCTTGCAGAAAATATGATTATGAGACATTTTAAATGCATTTTTAACATCAAAGTGAATGCTAATATTGCAGAAGTAATTACCTAACTGGAAAATCTGGGAGTACAAAAGTTACTCTGATTTTGGTGGTGTTGCATCAGCATCTAGAAATATCTGTGTAAAAAAAACAAAACAACATTAAAAGACCCCAAACAAAACCCTTCAAAAATGAAATATAAACATCTCTACTTAGGCCAGTGTTTCCAGTAAACAATCTGAACACTTTTTAAATAGAAATATCTCCTAGAATACATAATTATTTTTATTTATATCTTTGCCTCCTGAAAGGCATGTGAATTTTTGTTGTGCAGCTTTTTCAGAACAGGTGTGAGTTGTGTATTAAGAATAATATTAATAGATTAAGGATTAATGTGAGGAGTTTTAAATTTTTTAACCACTTTGCAGTAAATTTTATCCAGGAACTACATGCACATAGAGTTTGTATATGAATCCATACGTGTGTGCAAGTTCTGCAATTTGCATGCATGAGTACTAATAAATGAAGAACTTCTGTGAGAAAAGCTGTCCACAGAAATAAGTTTCACTTGAAAATGTGTCTGACAGGCTGAAAGACGTGATGTTTCCTGAATATATCTGTATTTACTCTAATACATACACAGTGAATATGATGCATGGTAGACTTAAAAATGAGTTTGTCGTGCTTCAACAGATACAGTAATCTTTTCCTGGTGATTTCAAGTGGAAGAATAGCTTGAGTAATACTTAATCAAAGGGACTCTTTCTATAATAATAGACTGCCATAATAAGTTTTATATTTTTTGTGGGTAGTTAGTTCATCTGAATTGTGTTCTTTCTCTGTTTCCTTCTCACTGCACTGCTCTGGGAATCTGTGGGTGAAATACAAAAGATCTGTGGTCCCCAAAGAGCACTAACAGAGCTGTTTCTGCCACTGCATGATGTCCTATGTGAAGTCCATACTCCATCCTCTGTGACACTGCCTAAAATGGACTGAGATGCCGTTTAGGCACTCGGCCTCAAGACAGTAGTTCAGACTATCAGCTGTACAGGGTTGCAAATGCTAGAATTAGCTCAGCGGAGCCAAAATCTTTGGTTTGGACCAAGGGACTTCCTTCTGTTCCTGAACAGGTTTTTCTTAGTGCTGCTGTTTATAACAAATGGAGTTGCAGCTCTCTGGGACAGCTCTTTGCAGCATAGTCCCTGTTGGTTGGCCTGGGTGGCTGTTGTGTATTGAGCTGCTTGGGTGCCCAAGCCCTACAGAGATGTGCCTGTAAACAAGGAAGTGCCAACACTTCTGGTTGTTTTGGGAGGCAGCCTGATTCACTCAGCATATTCACACCATTCCTGACATGGACAAAGACAGCTTAGATTTTAGTTCAAAAGACAAGCAGAAAAAGTTGTTGTCTTGCCCATCTGTTCATCATAATCTAGTTGACAACTTTACCCTGGAGATGAGAAACACAGCTTTTTGCCTTCTTCTGGCTTAGCAAGTGGATGATAATGATTGCACTTGACTCTCACTTCCCCAGAAAATGCTCTGACCAACATGCTCAGGAATATTTTTGAAGTTGCCACTTCCTGAGCCTCTTTCAAAATTACCACTGCACGCTAAAAGTGCAAGTTTAAGGGGACAAAAGAGATGAAAGAATTAAATGTGCAATAACAGTCTCTGGAAGTGGGCTAAGACTTTTTAGAAAGGAACTGTTCCTGGTGAGCTTCAGTGTCCTTTCATACTATTTTTTCATCTCTTAGTCCTATTTGGATAAATACATTAAAAATGTTCAGGGTAAAATCAGCTTTGTCCAGTGCTAGGAGAATTTTTGTTCGGTCTGTCAAAGTCAGCAGAGAAATACACAGCTCAAGAGCAGTTTGGAATACATTTCTCTCTTCCTCTCTTCACTGGCTTTCATTGGGGTACAGGTTGAGGTTCACAAACGTACTCTGAATGCCCTGCCTGGGGTAGATTGGTCATTCACCTGGCATGCATTGTTTGACTGCCAGATGAACTTTGATGGAGATGATGGCTTAAAATCATAACACTGGCAGAACCAATCTTGCCTCTATTGAAAATAATGACAGAGCCTCTAGCAGCTTCAGCAGCTCAAAATGAGGCATTGCAGTTCTGACTCAGAGAAAATGTAATGATCCCCTGAAGGATCTCAAGCACTTGCTTAAAAGTTGTGCTGAGCTGGATACAGAATAGGTCAGAAGATCAGTGCACAGAGTAAAAATAAGTAGAGTTTTATCGGTAAGGATCTCCATGCCTTCAGCTACTTGCCAGTATTCCAGAAAAACAACACTGGAGTTCTTGTATTTTTCTGACTGATTTTATAATGTATTCTGGGATTAATTCTTTGAAATATAATTATTTCAAAGTAGGTTATGTTTTAGAAGTTCCAGCCATTTTGATGTCTCTTGCAGTGAGAATCCATGAGAATCCTGAGGTATCGTGTAAATTCTGTATCATCTTAAAATTAAAATAGCACTATTGCCACCAGCACTCTGAAATAATGTGCAATTATTCAAATACCTATTTTGTGTACCACTCTCTATTCCATTCTTCAGCAGCATGTGATGGTGATGAATGGTAGCCTTTAATATGTGACTTCTTGTGTCTTCTTTTACAAAACATTTTAATAGCTATCCCCAGCTTTAATTTAGGAAAATTGCCATTTTTTAATATACAAAATTAATATTTGTGCTAACATTGATGAGTGATCTTAGAGTAAAAAAATAAAAAAAGGCCAGAGGTGCAATGAAGAAAGTTGTCTGAAGTAATGTGACTGTTGAAAACCATTTCAGTTGATTGTGAAAGTAGTAGGGCAAAAATTTATTTTGAAAAATATTTCAGGATACCTTAACAATACTTAATGACTTTGGCTTTTGCTTTTAATATCATGTGGTACATCCCCCCTCAAAACCCAACCAAAGCCCAACTGTTCATGCTATTTCAGCTAAATAAACTCTGCAGAGGATTAAATGAGTAGATGGAAATATGCATGTGAAAACACCTAGTATTGCAGCTACCAATTGTAAAAGCTGTTAGGACCAGTACATTGGAAGATACAAATTTATATTTTTAAATTAAAATTAAAAAAGATTTTTTTTATTTGTATGAAGTTGTACTTTTGCTGTTAATTATAATTTTGTTTTTTACTGAAATAGTTTTGTAATTTGCATTTAGAATTTCTAATATTAAATGGAATTTACAGAATCTAGTTTAATAAAGAATTTTTGTCACAAGTATAGCCTACTGTCTTTCCTTGGAAAACTATGTTGCAGCTTGTATCAAATTTTTTCAAATAGTAGTCTTGGAGTTCTGCATGAAAGCCACTTGCTTGGCTTCGGGATACCATCTGTAGGGAGATGAAGCAACCATCTGCAGGCAAAAAAAGGAACAGATTTGTGGCCTGAATTTCAGTGTTGTAAGTGCGAGCTGAATGCTCAAATTACTGAAAACGAGGGTCATTGTTTCAGATTTTTTTTCGTCCTGAAGTAGCTGAAGAGATGCTCTTCCAGGCTGGCTTACTCATGGGAGAGTGAGAGCAGTAGTGTACACCAAGGGGAGAGACAGTCTGACCACTGCAGCAATGGAGTTGGGGGGAGGGAAGTGTTCTGCACAGACCTCATTTAGCAGGAGCCCGTAGGTCAGGGGCACTGAGAGGCCGGATCCTGAGGGAGCACAACGCTGTACGTGGTGGGCACAGAGCTTGTAAGCCTGGCCTTTTCCTGCCCTGTTCTGGTCTGCTGCAGGTGTTTTCCTGGGTATTGTCCTGGAAGTGTGGAATGACACCAGAGACCAAAGTGTGCTGACTGGAGTCTAACCTATTTTATTAGCTCAGTTTGAGGACAACTTGCTGTGACCCAAGATGACTCCTGCAGAATCACTCCTGTGGCTTCATTGCCTTGCAGCTTGGGTTGACTGCAGAAACAAGTCAGGCTTGTGCATTTCCACAGCAAAGCCCTAACTCATGAGCTGTTCAAGAGAGCAGGGAAAACAGGTTTTGGGAAGACATGAAAGCCTGGCAGATGCTGGTTTAAATGTGATGTGGCTGATCCTGAGCCACGGTTATTAGACCACAGCATCGGTAAATGTCTCGTTGGTTGTGTGCTCCTTACTTACAGGACTCCCTGCTCTGGCAGTGTGGCTGAAGGTTCAGCTAGGGCATTAGTCTCTCAAATTGATGTTTTAAAGTGGAGGTACTGCTGCTGGACTTGCCTTCTGTCTGGAGGCAGCTTAACTCCTACCCTTGCTAAAACATTCCATCCTGACTCACCAGTTTCTGTTCCAGTTCATGCACTTTTTTTCCTGAGTGCTGGGATAGTCTTGAGTACTTCTGGAGTTTGTTCTTCCAAAGCAACCCTGGGCACTTCTGAGAGTCTGTCCCCCTATTTAAATAAGAATAATAGGATATTGCAGTCTTTCCTTACTTAGGAAAATTATTTGAACTTTAGGACTGAAAACTACTGTAGTAAAATAAAAATATTGCTTGAGACAAACAGTTTGTCAGCTCAAATTATTAAAGCATAATTAAATGTGTCTGCTGGTGGAACATGTCAGGTAGCTTGACAATAGGTGGTGCCCTTGCCAATGGCATAGAGTGATGGTGGTGGCAGTTCTTACTGTGCCCCTACCAGAGCAGAGTTGTTTCTCTGTATGACAGGTGCTAAAGGATGTTATTACACATCACGTGCTGTTCATTTCTTCCTCAGAGGGTGATACTGCATTTGGATTATTATTTTGGTGAATTTTTTTCTTCTTTACAGATGGGTGGAGTAGAGTTGGTTTTCAAAATATACTTGCTGCTCTGTGCTAGAGATGGCCAAGACAAGTTCATTTTTGCACACAGTTTTGAAGATGGTAGGGTCGAGGTTTCTCCATCAGCTACCCTGGGTTAGTTTGTGCAGGTTGGATGCTTGGATGGATCAGTCTGTTTGGAGACTGACATAAAGGCATTGGGCTTTTTGGTGAAGTTCTGTGCCACTGTGCATCTTACTGGTGGCACAGTCTTCTTGAAAACCCTGATGGGGAAGGACCTCCTTGATGTTGCTTGACTTTCTGCATCATAGGGCCTGGCTGGGCTAGCAGTGGCTTCTCATCAGTTGCCATTAATTGGTAAGCAACTGCATGGATCAGTGTTATTTTTGTATTATCTTGAGAAACAGCACTCTCCTTCATAGACATCTGTGGCTAGTCATATACACTGGCCAGGAGAGCAAGCAGTGGAAATCCTCTGGCAGAGCCACAGATTTGATCAGTTTGGCCTGTAAATGGAGAAGTGGTAGCCCAGTGAAGTTGGTGTGTGGGAGCTCTCCGTAATAGTGTTTGCTCCATGTCAGCTAACTCACAAGGCATTGCCTTGGATTCCTGTCTCAAAATCAGAGTAGCCTTCTTCACCTGTGTGCCCTTCTTGCCTTTCCAGATGATCTCCTTTTACTCTCATGCAGTGCCATATAAACAGGTTTAAGCATTTATCAAGAAAAACATGAAAAGTAGCTACTTTGATATGCTGTAGACAGCAGAACATCCTTGGAGGGATGAGGCACTCTGGCTGGCAGAGGGGGGCTTGCCTTTGGGAGAAGGTCAGGGCACCAATGTCAGGCTTCTGTTCTGAGTCTTCTTTTGGGGTAACATCTCCATGTTTATGGACTAGAAAGGAGAAAGTAGCTGGTGAAGCAGAGAGCCTGAGACTGAGCAGTGTAACTATCCCTGTCTCCCTCTTCGAAGCAGGAGCAAGTGGGAAAAGCACATTTAAAACAAAACCAGCTGCTGCCCTCATATTGCTGAGTTTCCCAAGGGGAACCCCAATGGCCTCTCCCATAGCTGGAGCAGGAGGCCTGGTTTGTTTTCTTCCCTGACAAGACCAATGTACAGTCAGCAGCACCAACGGGGCAGGGCAAGGCCGCGGGCGTGCGGCTGGGGCTGGAGCAGGCACTGGGGAGCAGGGAGCAGGGTGTCCGCTCTCTCCGCGGGTGCCGGCGCGGTGTGTGCCTGGCGATTCCCCCGGGCCCTGAGCCGGGAGCCGCCCGGAGCCGCCGCTTCCCGAGGCGCGGNGAGCCCTGGGCCGGGCCGCGGGCTCGCCCCACAGCCCGGGCGGCCTCAGGTGAAGGGTGGTTTCACAGAGAAAACAACTGGAGCCTCCTCCACGCTCACAGCAAAGCCACTGGCGTTAGTTTTGCAATAGATCCAGATGGGGGAAGGGAGTGTGAATGTCCCCCCGGGAGAGAGAAAATGGCAGAAGTCAGAGAGTTTAGAGAAACAGATGTGGGTTTGCATGTTCTGTACGTTCTCCTTTTGAAAATTTAAGGAAAAAAATTAAATTAGGTTCTTTTAAGACGAAATAAGCACACTTTTTATGTGTTGTTTGTATCTCTGGTGCTAGACATAAGCAACAATGAGCTTTTTTTTTATAAGGATCATCTAGGACAGGAGAAAGGCTTGTAAGGTTAAATACAGTGGGTATCAAGAGTGTCATGGTTTACTTCCAGAGCATTGCACACACCATACTCTTTGAGGCAGACCGAAATCAGAGCTGAGGGAATCTGAGAGCAAAAAGGAAATCAGGCAGGGGGGGACAGGAGCAGCTTCTGCCAGTCGGGAAGGTCTGCTCTTAGCCCCACGTCTGCCCCGTGAGCTGGCAAATGTCCTCCCAGAGTGCCAGCAAAAAAATCCATAACCAGGCAAACACAGAAAGAGTCTTGTTCCTTCAAAAGGGCAGATGGGTATTTTGGAAATAGTACCTGATTTGAGGGAAGAAGATTGAATTAGTTATTAGCTACCGGAACAGGTTGCCAGGGAGTCTGTTGGACGCCCCAAGACTGGCATTGTTTAAAGCCAGGTTGGATAAGGCCTGGAGCAAGCTGGCATAGTGGGAAATGTCCCTGCCCATGGCCTGAGGGGCTGGGACTGGATGACCTTTAAGGTCCATTCCAACCCTTAAACATTCTATGATTGTACAATGTGACTGCTTTTATGCAAGGCTGTCTCAGAATGGGACGGGGGAGTTAAGTAACCCTCAGTGCAGTTCCTAAGCACGCTTCACTTTCAAGAAAGGGGATGTAGGTTTTCATGTCACTCTGGAGGAAATAATTTCCTGTATATTGTCCACCAGTTCTGTGCTGATGTCACAGGAGGAATTGTAGTATGAAGTTAGGACACCAGATTCTGTGTATCAGATTCTAAGAAAACATTCGGTATGTAAACGTTAGGTTTGTCACATAGCCCGTGTTGCTGACAACCTGATCTCAAGAAAACTGTCCCAGAGAAATAGCTAATTAGTAAATTCTACACAGTGGGGAAACTTGAAAGTAATAAAGACTTGTTCTGTAGTTGAGATAGCAGAAAGCTGTGGTCTCAGAAAGTGGGGAAATCTCTGCCTGCCTTCCCTCAGAAGTATATGGGTTTAATGTATGGAGCTGCATCAGTCTTGAAAAGAGGCTGGATGAATGGAGATGATGCACCCAAATCTTGGCACCAAACCCAAGTTTGATCATTGTTTGCACAACTCAGGGTTTTCTGTTTTGGTCCTGAGAGATCTGTGCTGCTCAGGCATGCCCAGGTCTGAGTTGCTCTGTGCCTTGTACCCATCTCAGCAGTGCACCCAGAATCTGGGTAGCTCAGGGCCAAATCCTGGAGAGCAGGGGTAGCTGGAGAGCTGCTCTGTGGCCACCTGAAGCATAGGACAAGCCTGTCACTAAAGAGGAAGAGGCAGTGGCGTGGGAAGGGGCTCAGGAACTGAGTTGAGTTGAAAGTTGAACTTTGTAATTCAGGTCCTAAGAAGGCAAGAGAGTCCACAGGGAAGGTGTGGCATTTCAAGCATGTTCCTTCATTTAGGCTTCTCTGGAGGGCTTTGACTCACCCTCTAAAGGCCTCTAGTCCTGCCCACACAATGTGTCAGGAACCTGCCTCATGCTGGATTTTGGGTTCTGCTTTATCAGGCTTCAGTTTGTGCCCCTTCACTACCAAACCTGAGGGGTATCTAACCCACAGTGTTAGGTTGCTGAGGAGCCAAAGCCTAAACTCATGAAGGCGTAGTAAATAATGTGTGAGAGTTTAACCAAAATCCATATAGGAAGTGCTTGTGAGACTGCATTTTCATTTCCTCTTTCAGATTGCATGCTCTTGCAATGAGTAATGCAGAAGTTACTGTGCCTGGTCTGCTTCGGAGACTCCCTTAGCAATGCTCTCTGCCATGCCGTGAGGAAGCCTCCCATTTGTTGAGGTATCTGTTCCTGGGAAGGGAATGACTTTACCCCCAGGCTGAAATGTGTCTGGGCAACCTACCTGATTTCCCCTATACTGCCCAGGATCTCAGGGGAAAGCAAATAGGCACACCCCAGTTTCCCAACACACAGCTGACCACATACATTTTTCCTGCCTCCCTTTGAAAATGATACCAAAAAAGAATTAGGCTTTTTTTTTCACAAAATAAGTGTATTTCTTCTTGTGTTTTGTTTATATGTCTGGTGCAGTGGCTAGACATAAGCAACAATTGGCTTTATTTTGTGTAACTTAATGATCATCTAGGACAGGAGAAAGGCTTGTAGGGTTAAAGAGTGTTATGGCTTACTTCCTGAGCATTGCACATTCCACACTATCTGACACAGACCAAAATCAGAGCTGAGTGAATCTGAGAACTAAAAGGAAATCAGGCAGAGGGGACAGGAACAACATCCTTCCTTAATCTCAACCCCCTTCCTAACACCAGCAGCTTTTTTCTCCAAGACAGACTGAAAGCAGTGGATTAAGAAGAAATGTGACTTTTCTTGTAGATGGACCCATGTCAAGACCATGGGTAATGTTATTTTACATAATTTCTTATAAACGCTTAGTTACTTGTGGTTTAAGACTTTATTTTTGCTGTCAGCCTACTTCTCAATGCAAAAATAAATTGCAAGCCTTTGCTCCGTCCCCATAAATATTTTCTGCAACAAGGTGTTTGTTTCTGAAAGTCACAGATAATGACTCATAATGAGTTTTTTAAAAAGGAGAAGCAATGTATTTTTTAATGTATTAACTATTCTCTCACAGCCAGATGTTCCCCTTCATTACACAGCATGAAGAGGTGAAAAAGAGCAGAAAAACTGCAGTTAGAAAGACAAAAACCTCCCAAATGCCAACCCAACAAACAACCAAGGATCAAGAGAAACAGGTCAGGTGTCAATTTTACGTCTAACTTTGGAATTACCTACATGTGTAGAGTGCATGGAGCTGAGGGTCTTTTGTTGGAGTTCCAGATCTCTTGGAGGTGAAATAGCAGATCAAATGCATGAAGCATGTGTATTACTGAGAAAGGTCTCAAATAAATCAAATTCAACTATTTTTGGGAAGTTATTGGGTCAAGATCATTCAGGAAATGTAGTGGAGGGAAGTGGGTGGAAATCAAGATGTTAGATGTCTCTTAATCTACAGTTTTGTTTCTTTGCTGAGTTCACTCAGTTCAAAAGTTGTTTATAAAGTATTTTACAGATGGATGCACTCTTTACAAAATGCAAACTACTTAGCCAGATGGCTTCACATCTGGATTAATCTCATCACGAAACAGAGAAGAATAGTTGCATTTTTAAGTATCTGCTCTCTGTAGCAGACCTAAAATTGGTGATGACCACCAAAGACATTTATATCAGTGTAATTTGCAAATAGTATTTATTTCCCTACTTCTGACCGTTCTGAATATTTCTGATGGAAACATTTAAAAATGTTTGGGTGTCTGATTTGCTTTATCACAATTGCAATGGAAACTTACTGCCTGATTGCTTAGGCTGGTATTGGGAAACGCAAACCCAGTTAAAAACAGATGAATAGATGTTTAATGTGAAAATGAGGAAACACAAATTTTCACATAAACTGGTGAAGCGCTGAAGCCCCTTATTCAAAATCTTGTCTCAAACTAAAAGGAAGATTGAAGATTTTAAGAAGATAGGATTCCCAAAATGCCTTCTATGAGCCTTCCTTAACTTCATCACTGTTGATAATCGACTGAATTAATTTCATTTTGTAGGGAAAAGAAACAAATTGATTTCCCAGCCTAATTGTGCAACACTGCTCTGCAAGCTTTGCATTAGCAGGTTTGCAGCATGTTTACATAGGCTATATTCTTTTTATATTTTTGGCACAAATTGCCTTTCATCTACACATAAATTGTCTTTTTGTTTCCTTTTTGCTTTATCTTGTAAATTACTCTGTTGGTTTTTAATCTTTCTTGGAAGCAGTATGACTTTATCTTGGAATGCATTATACTGTCATAATGTTAATGTGGGCCAATTCATTAGCTGTCTTCAGAAAGTTTCCATCCTGCAACAAACATAAAATGCATGGCATTAGATCTGGATCAGGCAGTCCATTGCTACTGTGTCATGGCTAGCGATGGTCAGAGATAATTTCACTGAGCCCAAAATACTTGCTGAAAAGAAGTTGCTTTCCACTTCTGTGCCTCTGGGTTTCAAGGCTGCTTGGGAAGCCAGTGCTCGTGCCTCTGCCTGAGGACCAGAGTGGATGACTGCACTGGTCATCCAAACCCTTCGCCTTCAGCTCAGGGGCAACTCAGCCAGTGCACTTTGGCTGCTTCAGGAGAATGGGACGGGAGTGCCCTCCCTGCAGTCTGATTTCCTGATCATACAAAGTGGACAACCTCTTGTGCTGATGGCTCCTAAAATACAGACCACAGACACTTGAAACTACCATCACAGCTTTGCCTTCAGTGTTGTGGTAGTTGTTGTGGTAGCTGGAAGTGATGCAGTTCTGGCCAGCTCAATTTGTCTATGCTGGGAAAGGTGGGAGTCAATGTCTGTGGTGCCTCCACCTGCTCAGCCTCATTTTGCTGGTAGAAGAGAGGACAATATATGCTGATAAAATTATTCTACTGATCAATCCTGACCAACACTTCAGAGGGATCTCCACTGAATTACAACAAAACCGTGTACACCAATGTTGAATCAGTCCACAATGCCTGCCTTGGGTTTTTGCACAAAGTCAGTTAAACATGCACTCTCCTCTGTAAAGACAGGGTCATATTCCAGGCAGGGCCATATTCCAGGTTGCAGAAAAATCCCAAATGTCTTTCTGCTGCTGGAGCGTGAATCGCACGTAGCCACACTGGGCAGTTGTCAATCTGCTCCTTTTCTCCTCACACATATTGAGATGCTGGGCTGTGCTGTGACATTGGCCCCTGTAGCAGGGAGGAGGCAGCTGTAGGAGCAGCAGAGTACAAAGAGAAAGCTTTCTGCAGCCCGGAGGGTTTGCCTCCCTCCCCCACCTTCAAGGTTTTTATATCTGCTCCCATAGTCACCAAAGAGAGAAAGATATACCAACCCACAACAAACCCACAGAGGCAGAGCTGTGAAGCTCTCACCAGAAAGCTGACTTACGCTAAACCTCTCCACTCCTTCTCGTCACACTGCATCTGGGTCTGCTATGACTGCTGCCTCCAGATGAACTAGACACAGTTGCCAGGACTACTTTGGCCTGTATGCACAGGCGTCTCTGGGTACCTTTAGAACTTTTGGATTTTTTGTCTTCTCAGTTATATAATTGTCCAAATCTGCTAAAAGAGAAGTCTGTCTGAAAAAGCCAGGAACGCAGAACACCACTCTTCTTTTTTTCTTCCCTTGTCTCATCTAGGATAATTGACTTTAACATTTATTTTCAACAGCCTCTTTCAGGTTCCTGCCTCTGGTGAGTTCATTGCATTTTTTTTTCTAGGAGTCTTAATGTGAATTGATATACTGAATCAAATTAAATATATTTTGTTTTACTTTTGTTAATTACTTTTATTAATAAGTTTGTGAAATTGGTTAACATAATCAGTTTTACTTTTCTTCTAAATACCGTCTGTTAAATGCTTAGTGATGAGTTATACAACTACACACTGGCCTAGATCTTGCATTTTCTGTATTTTCATTTGTTCCAGAGTTTTTTTCCACCTCAGTGTAAAAAGGCCTTATATAAAGTAGGAAAAGGGGTGTGATGGTCTGTACCATGCCAGTTTCTTCCATGTTAACTGATATAAGAAAAAAGAAAAAATGGGAGTTACTCTCAAGATGGTGGATCTGATTCTGACGCTCTTTTCTGTTGTATGAACTATGAATGCAGAAGTGATAGACATGTATAAATCTCCAATATTTCAAATGATGGTCTTCTTCCCTGTTTGCAAAGGAAAACTGTTTCCTTGTGAGGAAACTGTTCTGCTTCATCTTAAATATTCCCAAACAAATTTAGGTGAAGATTTTATTGTGAAAATTTGAGAAACACATTATTAGGACTGGAACGAGATTCAAAGTATTTTTAATTTGACAGCATATCTGTGGCTGGCTCTGGCTCCAGTGGCTGCCTGGCCCTGCTGGGTCTAACAAATGCCTGTGCCACCTTCTGAGATGGAAGATTTCCATCTAAATGGCCACATCTGTAACTCTGCGTTCAGGTCACTCCCATGGCTTCTTCTCTGCTTTCTGATCTGACTGTGGCATGCTTAGGGTGTGGAGTCCCCTTACAGAGGAGTATGTGTCTATGTGTGTGTGCACATCTGTGCACACCTATTTCCAGGTTCTCCTCACAAGCCCTGAATCTTCTGATGCTCTAGTGGTGATGGAATGGCCTTGTCACATTGACAATGAGATGCAGTTAATCTGAATGGTGAATGAGGATAAAGCACACTGATGCTGGAACCATCTCTCTGACACAAGTCCCCGCAAAAAATCTGAATGTGGATTTAAGATTTTCTAACTTCTCCTTTTAGCTGTGTTTCCACCTTTGGATGGGGCAGGAGTTGTTGACCTGTGGCTTCTGGCAGAGGCCAGCTTAAGTGTGGGATTCATCCTGAATAAAATACTTGCAGAAGAAAAAGGTAGGGTAAGTGAGATAAGTTAGCTGTTAACAGGTGCATCTGTCAGCAAATTTTGGTGTCTGTTGCTGTTGGAATAGGGTGGGGTTGTGCTTTAGATTGTGCTGCTTCATATTCCACATTTTCAACCCCACCATTTAGGTCAGTGTGTGGTGTGTTTGGGGTTTTCCAGTAGGAAGGACCATATGTGTATACTTACTTAACTTTAGAAAGGGGTTTGATGTAGTTTTTCTGAGACCGGTCTGAAGATCTTTCATACAAATGGAGTCAAATCTACCAGAGAAAGTTGCGTACAGACTTCATGTGAATACCATGCTTGAGATTTGGGCAGTAACTGCAGGATCAAAAAGCCACATGTGCACTTGCTTCCTTCTAAGTTTAGAGAGTAGGTCTTAGTGAGGCATAATACCAAGTTTTATATTCCCTAGATTAGGTGCTGCAAACCAGGAAAATTTGTAGGTTTGTAGTTATAGAGAACCAGTGTTTTTGTAAGTAATCTGTACTTACTAAGTTCCAGAGCAAAGAATTAAATTTACAAATGGGTTTGATTTTCATGTATAGCAAGACACAAATTCATAGGCCATCAGCAGGGCAAAATGGCTATAAATTACTGTAATTTAATCCTATTTAAGGTAATTTTACTGTGCCAAAGCAGTGTGAAATCATCTCATAGCAGAAGAGCATCAGGCCTCAAAATGGAGAGACTGATGCAAAAGCCTCATTGCTGGTAACAACTGCTAGTGCCAGTGGTGTTAGGGAAGTAATCTCTTGTACAGTGAGGGGCAAGCCATATAAATCCTCAAAGATGTAAGTGGGTGATCTGCAGCACATGCAGAGCACACAGGAAATGAGCAGCCAGCGTGGTGGCAGCCTCACAGGCAGCAGCCGTTTTGCTAAGCAGTGGGTCTGTACCAGCGGAAGCTCCCGAGGGGCTTTTCTCAGTGACGCTTTCTGATAACCAGCCAGGAGGACACCCAGGCAGGGAGATGAAACTCTGCTGATTCTCCTCTTGCTTTTCCTGTGCAGTTCTAATGGATAGCAGCAGGTGGGTTAGGCACTTTAACGTAAAAGATTTTCTGTGAAAATGACCTCTTAACCCCCATTTTCTTTGTTAAATTTTGGTGCTGTGATTCTGTAGTTTTCCCTAAGAACCAGTAGAATGTTACTGAATGCACATTCCAAGTTATTAATTTGATTGACATTGACCATAACATGAAAATTTGAGATTTTTCTATAGTGCTTTTGGTTATTGTTTGAAAAGAGATAAAATAAATAACTGTAAAACTTGCCTTTTTCAGAGTCTTGGTGTAACATTTTAGACATCACACCACACATCTTAATATCATTCCCAAATTAGGTTCTCATTTTTTTTGGCTAGTGGTGTGTAGTTTTATTAAATCTGCAGTTTTCAAATGTTTCTATGCTATGACACAACTTACAGCTGAAAAATATCTTGAGGTAACTCCAGCATAGCAATTAAGAAAGGAAGTTGGCTGCAGCTGTCTCAAGCCCACTGTTAAAGCATTTATGGCCTTAAGATTCTGGGCAGGATCACACAAACACAACAAAGCAATGTAACAACAAAATTTGTGGGCTGTAGCCTACCATTAGCTCTTCTCCACAAAACCAAATTTCATATTTGCTTAGCAGGATTTAGTTGTCCTTCAATTTTTATGTCAGTGAAGAATTGGAAAACCTTCCAGTCCACCAGAAGGATCAGTGTGCAGTGGAAGGGGAGACTTTTGGAGCCTGCGAAACCTCTGTAAAGCAGAGTGTAAGTACTGGAAGTCATGGCTGCAAACCTTGGTGTATCAGGTCTAATATAAGCGGCTGGCAAAGTGGCAGGAAGCAATAGTCCCAGCAGTCCCAGTCTGTCACTGCTGACAGGGTGGCTGGAGGATGGGGGGAGCATGGTCCGAGCGCTTTGTGCACGCATGCATTTCCTGCAGAGCGGGTACGGGAGTGGTTTGTGCCCAGCCTGGCTCGTGGCCATGCCCTGTGTTTATCGCAGACCCTCTGTCGCTCCCCCTGCACAGCTGCCTGCTGCTGTGTCTGCACTGTGTTGCTTTTGCACGAGCAATTGCGTGATGCATTTGGTCTTTGGTTACAGAAGCCAAGGAGAAGTGTAAATTGCTAAGGGATGAGGGTGGGGCTGAACTTGGCATGCTTCTCTTTACCTGACAAAACATACAAACCTGCTGGAAACCACACGAGGATTCTGCTATGGTTTGGGGATTTCTCTATGGGCAGCCATGGTGACCTGTCACGAAGGAAAGACCCAGCATGTGCTGGAAAAGGAGCAAACACCTCTTCTGGCAGAAGCTGGCACAGTGGGCTGTGGTTTCATACTGTGCATGATGCCGCTTCTCTCACACAAGCGTGAGTACCACTAACTGACACTTGCCAGCTTGAGGTTGTTGTACCATCTGGTGATATTACTTCTCCTCATGACTGACAGTGTGCTGCTTTTGAAGGTTAGACTGATTTATGTCAAAATACAGATAAAACTGGCTTTCATAATATAAAAGTGTGAGACCAAGACCCCTGTGCAGCTAGGGGTCTCTTTTGGTTGTTTCCTGTGCCATGGTCATTGAAAGAATATGAAACCTCTCAAATTTGCAAGAAAACTGTTCTTTCCTTTCATTGATAGGCATGCCAGTGGACACACAGTCTTCAGCTTGCCTCTTTTTTTTCCATCAGATGACTGTGCTTAAAAACCAAAGTAAAGACTTTGGAGTTTGAAGTTACTGAGCTACTGATATACTCAAATATCTATTAATTAACCTATCTATTAATTATGTATCTAATTACCTGTGAACTTTTGTTTTTCTCACTATAAAAATGTATTATGAAACAGCTGTCATAAAACACCTTAATGTAATTTCTTTATTTTCCGTCAATTTAAATCCAAGTTTTTAAATTCCCATCTCTTTCAGTGGAGTTTTAATTTTGGATGAAAAGCTGTTGGGTAAAGTATCTCTGAGTTTGAATCAAGTCCATCAGGATTCAAAAATAAAGCATAGGAAATGTTCTCATAATGTTCAAACATCTCTGTCCTAAAATATCTCTCTTTTCATATGTGTGATCATTTTCATTCAAAACATGTAACAATCAAGAAAATCAAGGAAAACTTTCTATGCTTCCCTCTGAAAAACTCTGCATTAAGATTTACCATAGCATGGGGATTTGCATGATCTTTAAACCTACTGAAAGCCAAGTAGATGTCAGCTATAAATATATGAAATGGCTTCTCAAAATACTCAGCTGAAGAATGAGTGAGAGGGATTTATGTATTACTTTTGGTTGTAGAGTCTTTTCTCCTCTTAACCTATTCCATATGACCTGCTGCTGTCTGCAGTCTCATATGTTTTATATAAAGGTGGCAAGAGATCAAGGTTGTAATGGAATCAGAGGAAAGTAAAGGAAAACAGGCACTAGAATATATATTCTTCTTTGGCATATGGTTGGTGTAAGATATAAATCAATATAAAATCTGAGCTACCAGGTATAACTTGTGCTAATTCCAGAAAAAAAAGAAAAGAAAAGAAAAAAGAAAAGAAAAAATAAAAGAGAAAAGAAAATAAAAAAGAAAGCATGTTCCTTTGAAATTGGGCTTTAATCATAACTATGCATGGAACGTAGGCAGTTTGATGAAGGCAAGTATGCATGCCCATTTATTTTATCTAATTTTATCTGCTTCAATTAAGGAATTCTAGAGAGGCTGCATGGTAAGAAAAAAAAATCCTGCCTGTATATTTGGATACGTATTATCTCTTATTTTATCTGTGTGCTGGATATAGTGCATGAATACTAAGTCATGGCATAGATTATGGAAGACAGCTCTTTTTTAAGAATTTATTGAAAAAATCAAAAAGATAAAAATCATAAATCATCAAATGCAGGACAAGTTATGATAATTGTATGTTTTATATCACACCAGCTACTTGAAAAGTAATTGAAATTATTTCTAAGCAAGCTCTTCAAATCTTTAACATTTTTATTTACATGTGTGCACACAAAATTTAAGAATGATATTAAAGATGGCAGTTTCTGGACTATGATTTTAAACACTCTGATATATACAGAGACAAGAAAAAGGTTTTTGTTGCTGGCAATCCTAAAGGGAAAAAGCTAAAATTATTAGGCTAAAATTATAAAATAAATACCCAACCAAATTATTATTGCTTCCTTGCTAGCTTTGCTCATTAGTGTCAGAAGTTTGATATTCACCACAGCAAAACAAATGGTGGTATGCAGTAAATGAGTTCTTCCTAAATTAAAAACAAATCATTATGCTTTAGTAAGAGATCATTATTGTGCATTGTTTGATCAATTGCAATATCGTTATTACTACTCAAAATACCGGTACATTCGACACTTTATTCTTATCACAAAATATAAAAAAAAATCTTCCGGGAACACTGGCTAATTCTGTTCTAACATTTTCCTCCTCTGCCTTTACCTCCCACTGAAATCAAACCTGTGCAAATACATAACTTAATGAACATGGAGAACCTCCTTCTTCTCCTGCTGATATTAGGGAGAGAAGATCTAGGCTTGAGAATCTCCTAATTTTGTGATAGGCATTTAATAAAATCAGAGCAAAGTTAAACCTGAAGAGACTTCTGAAAGTAAAGTTGGAGGTCTTGCAAGGGATCCATTGAGGAAAATGGAGAAATGATAGGGCAATTTTTAAAGACCTTTTAACATTGAGGAGCATGTTATATCACCTGTAGCATTCATGTATTAGCTTTTAGCTGTACTGTTACTGTTGATTACTTCGTAGCGTTTAAGGGAGCCAGTCAAGAAGATAAAGTAGTGTGCAAACAAAGGAGAGGAGTGCAGTTCTACCACAGGTTAGAGCCAAAACACACAGAAGTCAGCCACTTCTCCACTGCAGTGGGCTTGGCACAGGCTCTGAAAGAGGGGAAGCCCTTTTGCCTGCAAATGCAAGAGCGTATATGGAGATGCCAGTTTGTTTTAACAATTTATCATGTTGCACATCACTGGGATTTAATATAAATCCACACATCTCTTTAATAAGTCATTGTAACATATTGTGAAGATGTGTCTAATAAATGTAATGGCTGCATACACAGCAGAAATATAACAGTTTACAATGGGTGACTATGTAATTTTATATGGTAAACTGTATCAATAAGATACCTAGGTTATTGCAAATCCCCATTTAGCGCAGCAGTAACCTCTGTTCATGTGCATACAAATACATACGTACCTGTATGTAGACCATGGTCATTTCAATAATGCATCCATTTGATGCAAAATATATATGTAGGTTTTCAAATGATGGTAAGATATCTTGCCCACAATACCTTGTTTCCTACAGCAATCTGTAGCAATGTCTTTTGCAATTAATTAATATCAATGTGTCCATATATATATATGGACATACACACATGCACATACATATGGATGTAATTTTTTTGTACACAGATGTATTGATTCATCACTGAAATAGTTAGATTTTAAATATGCACTGATTTATTTGCAATACTTTTGTGTATCTATATATGTACATATACACTTCTACGCATCCAGTCTAGGAAATAATACATAATTCTCTGAGAAATTATGAATGATTATTTAAAAGTAAGAAAATGTTAGTTGTGTATGAAAGAGAAATGGATACCTGTGTCTGCATATGGTAAAAAAAAGAACAAGCAGAAATAGGGGTAGGGTTAGGCTCACTGGAAAGAAAACACAATAATTGTTGAAGGTTGTAAATAAAAGAGTACTTCAACAGCCAAAGAATACTTCAACAGCCATAAAAAATTTGGGGAGATTTTGAAGAGTTACATCTGTAAAAACAGAAATCCTACAAAAATATGTTGTCAAAATATGTTGACAAATCAAAAATATGCTTTTTTCATTTGTCTCAAGCTTCAAGAAATTGAACTGTGTTAAAAGAGGATGTGGCATGAAAAATATGAAGTGGTTTGAGGCCCAAAGTTGCAAACATCTCTACATGTCAATAATTCTACACGCACAGTAGTCTGATTAAAGTTAATTACTTAAATATGGTGTATTTTATATTGTCAAGGCTTTAGTTTGACTACAATGCAGTTAGAGTTACTGAAAATTGCTTTTGACCTGTAAGTCAGTCAGGTAGAAAAACTATTCATAGGTATGTGTGATAGCACTGGAGTCAGCATGCAGCACTTTATCCGTGTTCACCTTCAGGTGTATCTGTATCCCCGTCTGGACCCAGGAGCAGTTCTGTGTCAGTGGTGAATATATATATGTGTGTGTATATATATATGTATATATATGTATGTATATATGTCTATGTGTATGTACAGAAACAGTGACTGTGAGGGACAGCAGATGGACAGATGGTTGATGAACTTCTGTGCTCGATCGTACACACGTGTGACATTTGCACACCACCTGCTCCATGTACTGCTGTATCTGTAGTGAAACTCAAAAATTAGCACAGGGAAGGGTGGGAAAGAGGGGTGACATATCAAGTATTCTGCAGAAAGAGAATGCTAGGCTTATCTAGCGTTACCTTAACTGAAGTTAGGCTTACCTAACTTCAGGCATGACATGCTGCTCCATTTCTGGTTGCTTTGAGGGTACTGGATCAGACTGGGAATGGTTTATGAGCTGGTCCTCTCTGAAGGGATTACTTTCCTACACTTGATTGACCCCAATTTTATTTTGTAGAGAACATCTATACTGAAAATGGATCCCTTTCGAAAATTACCCATAATACCATGAATGCCACATAGTTCGTAATTTACCATGTCATGCCATAAACATGGAGAAAAATTACTTCAGACTAACGGCTTGAATCTTTAGGTGGGTACTTAGCATTGTCAGATCTCACTGAGTTCTATTTAGAGATTTAGGATCTCAGATCAGTACATGAGAGTCTTACAGGTTTTTTGTTAATTTTTGGAGTGGTTCTAGTAGTCTGTGCTCATGTGTAATTTGTAAATTGCTGAATCAAGGTGTGATTAGCCACAGAAAGAGGATTCTTGAAGATAAATATTTCTTTTGTCTAATTCTATAATTAGAATGAGAATTAAATAATTATTCTCAGCAACTATACTAAATTGAATAGATCTTTAGATGTGTTATTATCCATTGCTTATATATATTATTAGAGGTACTATTATTAAAGAAATTAAATAGAATTTTTTAAAATATAAGGTAGCTCATTAAGTGGTTTTATACGTATGTGCAATGTGTAAACATGTGTGTCTTTATATATTTTGTTACATGAAAAGCTTTCATCCCTTTACTAGGACTTCACATCTCATTTAATCTTGTAAATAACATCGGTCTGTGTTCGTTGTTGTTTTATATCAAGATTTCACATTCTCAATATGAGGGAATTTCCTTTAAATCTGATAACTTGAGTTCCCTTGCTAATAATAAGGTTGAAAAGATTACTGAATATTTGATAAATCTTTCTCTTCATTTGCAGTAGTTAAAACTGCCAGAGAAAGAAAAAGAGGTATTTTCAGATGTTGTCTTGATCCAGAAGTGATTTTTTGCAAAGGCTTCTAAAAAAGTGGTTTTCTAGTTTCTCAAAATTTCATAAATTAGAAATTAAACCCAAAATTTAGTGGTTTTTTTTTCCAAAACAAAACACTGAAATTTGAAAACAGGAACAGGATTTCAGTTTTGTGAACAAGGGAGTGAAAGAAAAATTTCCAAGTTTTTATGTCTGCAAGTTTATTTTTTTTAATTCTGGAAGGAGATTGTTTTTGAAATGACAAGACATCCTGGCTATGAAAATAGGGGGTCATTGCATGTTGCTTGCTTTTCTAACTTTAGAAAGGCATTGAAGAAATTATTGTACATAAGGATAAAATATTTGTATAAAAGCTCTCATCCAAGCTTCTAATTTTCAATTGAAAGAATTGAATCCTTTCAATTCTTGGAAATATAAAAGCACCTTGAAAGACAATCTGGTAATTAATCTGTCAGTATTAAAAATCTATCAGATGGCTGAATTATTCTGCCATTGAGCGACCTGCCATCTTCCTCTTGAGCCAAAGAATAGCGATGACCCTGTGGTAGCCACCTTAGGAAGTGAATGAGTTGAATGGAGATTTTTTGGTGGAGTAGTTTGGGGAAAAGATACAGCACCTTGCAAAGGTACAGGCTGTGAGCCAGTGGTGCCACCACTGAATGCCACTACGGACTGAAATCCTGACACTCTCTGAGGTGGAGGGAGGCTGATTGGGAAGACAGGGCTATAGATCAAAATTGTCTTGAAAGGAGTTAAGAAAACAGGAGGCAGCTAATGCAGATGTCAGAGAATCAGCTCAGTGAATGCATGACAGGTGCAGCAAGGGGCCATTTGCTTGCAGAGCAGCAGCAGTCTCCAGACAGACTGCAGCTGATGGATTAGTTTTCAGGAAACCTGTGCTGTGGAAGCAGTCTGGAGGTTTGTATCTGAATGGAGCAGATACACCTCATTCACAGAGCTGAAAACCAGGTAGTGTGACCTTAACAACCTGGTGATCTAGCGGAGTGTCCAGACTGGAGTCGCAACAGCCACAGTTTCTGTGTCACAGGGGCTGCATCTTCTAGGTGCTGTCACTAACCAGGCAACAGCGTCTCTGTCCTGTCTTGATTCCTGCCAGCCTTCCTCCTCCTCCCTCTCCTTCTGCTTGCAAGAGTTGTTCTCAGGCCCTGTCCGTGCCCTGCAGTGCCCACTGTGCCCATGGAGGTGAAGGTGTAAAGCTGCAAACTCTTCTGGTCAGTGAGGGTAGTCTTTGGGCCTCCTTCTTCTCCTCAAGGGTGTTTAGCTAAGGGATGTGAGGAGAGTTCTTACATATCTGTGGTGCAATTGGAAGGAGCAGTGGTTACAGTCAGCACACTGGAGAAGAACTGTAGGCACTATTTTGCAGACCCCACCTCTGTGTGAGGTGGGACTTACAAGAGTAGAGTAGGTAGGCAAAGACAGTATGTACATTCATGCATTGCACAGCTAGTGGAAGCCTTGCCTGTGGTTTCAACCTCTTCTATTAGTCTAAATATTTCAATTTCCTTGCCATGTCAAGTCTCTTCAAGAACTAGCATACACAGAGCTCAAACTGAAATTTGTTCAGTTGATAAACTTACCCCTTTTGATACAGTAGTCCTGCTTTCCCTTGTTGGTAGAGCTCTTTCAACAAATACCAGATTGGTTTTTCATGTGATGTATATTCACTTGAATCATCTACATGTGAAGATCTTGGTGCTGCCATGCTCTACATTTCACCCCGTCCCATTGCAGGCTGGCAGCCCCACTCACCTTCTCTGTATTGTATTCAGCCATGATCAAGTGTGAGGCATTTTACCTGCATGAGATTGCTGAAGTGCAGGTCAGACACTGCCAAAGAGCAACTGTTGTAGGGCTTCTTGTGCTCACATCATCAGTGAAGTCTGAGGTCTCTGTAGCCACGCAATAGTGCCTGTATTCCAAAGACAAAGGGAACAAAACCTGAAGTTTACTAAAGATCACTACTCAGCATGACTACAGAAGAAAAAGGCATGCATTCTTATACCTAATGATTTTATAAAAAGCCTTACCTTTCTATTCAAATAATATCTTCCATTGTTATGACTGATGAAAGCATAAACAAAAAAAATGTAAAAGAAGATACAGGTTTTTATATTGAATTCCATATCCAAAATTATCTTAATAAAGTCAGTAAATTTTTGAAAATCAAATTGTTGGAGGGAAAAAAAAAATGGCCTCAGCAGCTTAGATTCCATCTCTGATCTGTGATCAGAAGATTTTCTGCAATCTTGTAATGGTTGTTATACACTGTGCTGTCGGACCAAGAGAGAATATGAGAGAAAGGGACAAAAACTTTTGCAAATATTTATAAAACTGGTTGTATACTGAGGCACAGAAGTGCCCAGTACTGTCTGTAAATGACACTTTAAAATACTGTTCTTTAAAGGACACTGCTTTTTTTGCTGTTTAATCAAACGTTTTCCATCTAGTGAGGTCAACCTTTGTAATTATTTTAATACACTAATGCTGCTCTTACCCTGAGGCTGCAGCAAGGACCAGCTCTGTGCCTAATTAAAGATAATACTTCAATATGCACATATGTATTTCTGATTACATTTCCGATATGGAGGCACATGAATTGTTGTGAACAAAGGCAAGATCAGGGCCACTGAGGGCAATTTGTCCACAGGATCACAATATGGACCTTGTTATATATCAGGGTTTTTTATTATTCACTGATGGAATGTAGAACAATATAATTTGCTTTGAAAACAATTCTGCACTGTCACAGAATTGTGACATACTTCAGCTTCTGTTATTGTCTATCAACTAGCCATATTCACTAGTCCTTAATATTTCTTTCAGTCTTTAATAATTTTTATGCTTTCTTTCAAAATAACCAGCATAATTTGATCTGGTAATCAACAAGTTGAGTGCCAGAACAATCCTTTTATCTGTCTTTCTCTGTTTCGGCATTTATAAAATTGCAAAAGTCATGCTTTGGACATCCTTATTTTCCCCCACATTCCAATGTGCACAAAATAATGAACCTGAAGGCACTGAGGACTACTCACATGAAAGAAATGTTTGTTCTGAAAAGGATAGTTGGTACATGGAAACTTTCTCCTGAGAATACGCAGCTTTGTCTGAATAAGATACTACTGTCTTGTAGTGAAATTGAGGTGTTTTCAAACTATATTGCTGACCCAATTTTGAAATAGAATACTCTGAAAGAGAGATTATGATTCATATAAGCAATTTGAATGTTTATCCTACATATGCTTTTTGAATTTTTCATAGATGTGTTTTATAAAGGTCTCATTTAGTTCCCTTGAGAGCTTGTTTGGAGAACAGAGAAAGCGAGAGAGTGGAGTTAGACCTAATGAATCTTTAAAAGCAAATTTTCATCTGCTGCCACTAAAACTTAAATTCACAGAGCAGCCTGTTTCCCGGCAGCCAGGAATGTCATGAAGCAGGCTCAGCCTCCATCCCACTTCCCAGAAGTGAGCGGCAGTGCTGAGAGCACGGTCTCGCTGGCAGGCCAGGAAGCACCGTCTGTTGCAATGACTCCTGTAGATACCGTAACTCGAGCACGCACGGGGACAGCCCGCAGACCTGGTGCCACCTCCATAAAGCAACCTGCTCAGGCTACACATCTTCCTTCAGCCGGGCAATCTGGGGGGAGAGATGCAGGTGTGCCAGCAGCACAAGAGGAGGTAGGGCATGGCCTCCATACAAAATGAAAGCAAGGCCATTAGCATTTGTCGGTGCCTGTAAAATGTTTTCTCTAAGCTCATCTAGCACTTTACCTTTGTTTTCCCCGCTTTGTGGAGTAAGCCAAAGCTTGGAGTGTACTAGAAATAAAGGGGGAGGGGGTGGTGTGTTAGGGTACTGAAAGTGGAGAGCATTACAGTAAAATACAGTATATGCCCTTTGTGGCCATCATCTATTTCTGTGCAAATAGCCTTCAGCTGTGATGTCTCTAACTATATGAAGGAACCAGAAATATATTATTTATGTAACAAGCACATGGCATTTTGAAATTATGCAGTGATACTTTCTTTTTAATTACTCTTGTTCCTCAGAACTAATTTGTCTTCAGATTTGCTGTTAGTGATTTTCAGAGCATCTTGTGTGTCACCCTGTGTGCGCAGCGAATCTTGCACACAGTTAGTGGGGAAGAAACAAATGCTTTCAAAATAGGAAAATTTGACTGAATGCTGGCAGGAGCTCAAAAGCAATTACATACTCTGAAGAGTATTCTTAGTTCAGTTTTACAAAGAGAGTAAATGCCAGGACAGTTATATTCCCTTCAAATGAAATTGTGATTGGGGCAAGCATCGGTAGTGGGGCTTTCTTTGGCTTGTGCTTCTTGATTGTTGAAAGCAATTTGTAAGAAAAAATTTAACCTCTTTTTGGTTTTTTTTTCTGTGAATCTTTCTTTGCTTTTAAAAATTGTTCAGGTTCATGTGACTTGAGATTCACTCCTGAAGTCTTTGCTTCCTCATTGTCACAAGTGGTTCTGTGTTACTGTTTCATATAGGATTGTTTAAATAGTCAAATTGGTTAGCAAAGAGCTTTTTTTCACCGGACTACCTCTAGAGAGCGTGGCTACATTTCCAAGGGAATCTGAACTGATCATGTAGGGATTCAGGATTCTGTCAGTCTTGGTGAAAGTCAGAGGCAGGGAATGTCTCACAGCATATTAGTAGCAGTTATACCAAAGTTAAATTAATTTTATTAGTCTCTAGACAATTGGAGCGAAAAAGTAGCTTGTGTCAGTGGAAAATGGTAATAGTGCTAGGACTGTTAGCCCCCATGGTGCAGCAAGAAGGTTATTTATGCAAATGGCAGTTGCACACACAGCTGGCTGGGAGGAAATTTAAAAGTTCATCATCCTCAGTAAGGTGTACTTGCCATGCCTGTCCAAAGATGTGTCCAGGCATCTTTATCTTGATGAGGAATGGTTTGGTCTCTGTGGGTTATAAATGTTACATTTTGTTTTTTACTTTCCAGAAACATCATTTGACTCATTGAAGATTTAAAACCGTCAGAGTCATGTGGGAGAAAATGAAATTTTAGTCTCAAATGGCGGAATCAAGTCATAAGAAGTGAAGAGATTTTGATGGTTTCTCACTAAATGGAAGTTATATAGAAGGCCTCCAAGACCACTGCATCAATCCATCCCACTCCTGCTGCACTGAGACTGCCCTCTTGGCCTTGAACATTAATAAAATGCTGGATTCAGTCAAATGTGTTCTGGTGGGAGACTCTGCAGTTGGGAAAACATCTCTCTTGGTACGTTTCACCTCTGAGACTTTTCCAGATGACTACAGACCCACTGTATATGAAAATACAGGGGTGGATGTCTTCATGGATGGTGTACAAATCAGCTTAGGTCTTTGGGACACATCTGGCAGTGATGCCTTTAAAGGCATTCGCCCCCTCTCCTACCAACAGGCAGATGTGGTATTAATGTGCTACTCGGTGGCAAACCATAATTCCTTTCTGAACCTGAGGAACAAATGGATCAGCGAGATCCGCAGCCATTTGCCCCGCATCCCCGTTTTGGTGGTGGCCACTCAGACTGACCAGCGTGACATGGGTCCCTACAGTTCCTCCTGCATCAGCCCTATAGATGGAAAGCGGCTTGCCCAGGATGTGCGAGCCAAAGGCTACTTGGAGTGCTCTGCCCTCAGCAACAGGGGAGTGCAGCAGGTGTTTGAGTATGCTGTGCGGACAGCGGTCAATCAAGCCAAAAGGCAGAACAGGCGGAAGCTCTTCTCCATTAATGAGTGCAAGATCTTTTGAGGACTGTCAGCAGTGGTTTTGCTCACATTTGTTCTTTCTGTTTTCTCACAAAGACGCTGCAGCAGAGAATGGTGAGACAGGTGTGCTCTTTATCTGATCCTCTCCCCTCCAAAACACATGGGCGCTATCTTGAAAAATAAAAGGTGCATACCCTTATTCACAGCCTGTGTTTGGACTTTGCTAGCCTGACTGGAGCAGGCCTAGCCTGCAGATCTGCAGATAACAGCAGTACTGATTTTGGTTTTGTTTCTGTCAAGTTTTTCGTTTATCTGCATCTGCATTTATTTAACGACAAAATTCTGCCTGGATCAGCCCCCACCTCTGTCCTTGTGAATATTTTTTACTAAAGAATGTAGTATATAAAACCTGACCAATGTGTATTTTATTTAGAGGACTCTTGGATATATTGTTGTAAAATCACGAAAGTTTGTTTTAATATTTTGGAGGTTCTCCCTTTAGCTAACCACAGAAATGAACTGTCCTATCCATGTAATAAATGACCTGCAGGCAAGCCTTAGACATGCCTGAGTCACTGCATACCAGTCATCAGTATGTCCAGCATAGGAGTAATCAAAACTTAGTGCCATTTGACAGCTGTCTCCTGCAGTTTTGTGAGATTTGTTACCTTAATATTGTTCCTCAACAATGTGGTCAAAGGTGGGAAATGAATCTGATTCTTCCTAGACTTCACTGGCTTGCAGACTGCGGTTGGTTTAGACATAGGGTTGGGCTGGCAGGGATGAATCTGTGCTACCATCACCTCTGTTGTCGCTGCTGTAATTCTGGAGGCAAAAGATTTCAGTCTCCAGAGATGGGAGGTATTTTTTCATGAGCACTTATATTCTTATGTATTTTTAATACACTTTGAAACAAAGCAGTGGTTTTAGTGAAACCAGTCACCTACATTAGTAAAAGACTGAGTACATAGTGAGGTTGAATGGGTGTCTTTAGAATTGGCTAAATGAATTTTTTTTTTTTGAGTTTGCATGCTAAGTATAATTGCCTAGGTTGTATCCAAGTAATACTGAAACAGGCTTTACATGCTGGGGAGCCTGTCAAGTCTAGGAGTCAAATCCTGATGTGTGTACTGGGGCCAAGTTACCCTCCTGCACAGAAAGGCAGGCTAAGGAAATGGAAACTTCAGGTGTGTAAGAGACCTCTGTTAGAAGATGAAGTGGGCTCAAGACACAATGCTGTACATTCCTTGTGAGTTGCGGCAGTCCCCTCCTCTTCATATTATCTGTCCCCTCTGTCCTGCACCCCCTCTCAGGTCTTGCAGATCTGTCTCATCCCAAGAGAATTTCTTAGTGCAGCAAGATTTTCTTTGACCTTTTCCCTGTCCTTCAGCCAGCTAGGAACTAACCTTTATGGGGCTTCTAGCATGGTGCCATAAAAGGTGGCACATAGCGCAGTAGGATTATCTCATGTGTGATGTAGATGGGCAAGTATTTACGCTGTGGGCATCTTGATCACCAGTGGGATGTGGAACACCCGGTGTTGTGATTGTCCCTCCACCTTCTAGACTGTTGAATATTTCCTGCTCATCAACCTGATTGTAAGGGAGGCTACTGATCATAAAAATATCCTGGTCTCATCTGAGGTTTTTATATCAGCCTTAAATCTTTACAAACTTCTGCACCTGAGCACACAAGACAGGGACTTCTGTCACCACCCATCTTCCCTGATTCTTCTCTTTTCTACTTCTCTTTCTTCTCAAGTGTTGATTTGTTACTGAAACACTAAAACTAACATATTTGTAAAATAATCTGAAAGGCATTGTACTTGTGTAGAGTTACACAAGTGGCCGAGTATTTGTGGTCCTCGGTTAAAAATCTTTTGGCTTATGGGAGAAATATGCTTCTACTTGTCAGCTCTTGCAACACCTCTCCACTGTAAGTCTTAGGTTTTGTAACTCTAATTTAAAAGTAGCCATTGTTACTGTTTGAACATTAAAGATTGCATGCAAAATGTTGTGTTATGAATTTTCAAATTTGTTACAACAGGGGACATTTTGTTCCCTACTCCACTAATGGATTTAATACCTGGTGTCAACTATTTTTAGGACATATTTTTTCCAGAACACTCTATTCAATTGTCTTTTTTTTTCCTCAGTGGGTTAAAGTCTGTTTACAACAGTTCATGCAATTTTTATGTGCTGAAGAGCAGTAATCACTAGGTGAGAATGCTGTGTTGTGGTATCTACCGCAAAGTGCCACATTTGGGCACCAAAAGGCTCCACAGAATTGTTAGCACAGACAAAGCCAGATAAAGATGTGCTCCAGAATCACACTGTAACTGAAAATCTCATCTCATCTGTATTAGCTTCACAAAACTTGTTACAGTGTGTTACAAAATTAAGAAATCGATGTCTGTTGCAATTCAGTGAAGCCAGGTGGATAGGCTTCTTTGAGATGCCTAAACTGACAATACAGGATACACACAAAATTAAGGGATGGCTTGATATAGTCTTGATTGTGCATTCTAGAGCCAGTGCAAAGTGTGAGGCCACTGGAAGCCAGCTGATTTTTAGAATCAATTTGGAAAGAGCATAAAGTAATGGGGATTTTGGTTTTGTGCTCTGTGAAAAAACCAATTCAAATTCTCACAGCCTGGTTATTTTCAGACTCTCAAAGCTAAAAGGCACTTTTCACTGGGAACAAACTGTGAAGCACATATATTTTACTGCCTGTAATTATGCAGTTCTCCCTGAGCTATAGAACTGATGTGCTCAAAAACGTGTGGCGACCCCAAAACAGAGGCTGAAATCTAGACACACCAGAACTCAGAAGAAGATTTGGCCGAGTGGTGTATTGGGGTTTGTGGCTTGCACAACTGCAGCCCTGTCCTCTGTGGTGGGAGCAACGAGGGACTGCTGAGGTCTCCTGTGAAACCCTTCCAGGGTGGTTTTCTTGTCCTTTCTTGGGTAACAGGGTCCCTGGGTACTGTTTAGAGGTTAAAATCTGGTTCTGGTAGATAAAATACATTAAAATTACACATGTGGAATTTCAGCTTCTTTTGCTCTGAAAAACAGAAAAAAATGTAGCTCTGCCTAAGTTGGATCAAGCTTTCAGCTGAGGGAAGAGACCTTGCCCAAATATTCTCCTTCTGTCTTCTCAAAAGGATCCCTTTCAGTTTGTTGTTCTGTTGCTAATCTTCTTTTTGCTTGCTATTAAAACGGGTTAATTTTTTTATTTAAAAAAGGATTATTTTAAATACAGATTTCCCAGGCTTTTAAACTTACTTGATATGCAGCACACAATATAAATATTTTCTACAAGTAAATAGTAAAAATATGTTGCTCCCCCCCAATTTTTCATACAAAAAATTATTCAAGCTTGCTAGATATAATTGATACTGTTTTGCCTGATATCTGCAATTAACAGTTTGCAAATTTTTGTGCAGTTTTTGTCAGTACTCTGTGTTTACTAAAGTCTGTGAACACAAACTAGCTGATACTTGTGTTAATAAATATGGCACCATTATAAAAGTCAGAGGGATCAGACATGAAGGAAAAAGAAATGTCAGCACTCTTTACATGTCAGCCTTTCCTGTATTACTATGGCATTTGAGTGAATACAGCCATTAGAATGATGTCTAATAAATGGGGCAATCCATGTCTTTTTAGCATTTTCTCCTAGTGCTTTAGTTACACACAGCTCAGGTTAATATAAAAGGAATAAAAAGCTTCATTTCAGGACATCAGAATGCTTGTCTGCTCTTGCCTTTGTGAGCAAATTAACCACCTTAACTTAATTACAAGTCAGTTCAGCTTCTTAAAAAAGCCAGATATAACCACAACTGGATTAGACAAACTTCCTTGCTCTGAAATGACAATAATGAATTTTTGTCCCTGAATATGAGGGACACAATGGTAAGTGCTGACTTCACAATGGTAAGAGCTGCCTAGTTATCAGTGTGTGTCTCTCATAGCACACATAAAGACCTGTGTGCCCTTTACCTTGTGCTCTGAGCAGCCAGTTATTGAAAACAAAATTCAGGGAGAAAACAACTTCTGTGTGTATTTGGTGTTTATATTATATATCTACTTAACTACAGCTGTGGTGGCCTTTCCACTGGCCTGGACCTCTCGCTGCACTGCGATGTGACACTGCAGCCTCCGCGTATCAGCGGGGTCCGTGTCACTCGTGAGGCAGAAGAGCATCACGATGAAGCTGCCCTTTGTATTCAGCAGGACAGAAGAGATGCTCCTCGGGACTCCTCTTACCTGCATCATAGGCAATTGCCCTACTCTGCAAACAGAGCTGGCCCTGCCTCAGTCAGACTTCTGTCACTCGCAGGTGGCCTTGCAGTAACACATTTATTTTGCGTGCCATTTCTAAAATCAGTGTCAGTATCCAAGTTATTGCCAAGGCCTGGTTTCTGCAGCCACTGTTGTACTGGTAGCTGGGCTCCAGATGCTGCATTTTGGAGGTGGGAGGAGGGGGGATGTCTCAAAGCACTGAGCTAAACCCTGTGGCACATCCCTTCCTGAGTGTGGGGAGCTGGCCTCCAGCCTTGCATGAGCTGTGAGTTATTAGCAAACAAAAGAATAGCTATTGCTGCCTTTCTGGTTATGAAGTGAATGAGTGACATGCCTGTCCCAGGTCTTTCACAACCACCCTACACAAGGCTGGCAGGGGCATTTCTGTCGTTGCTCCTCTCAGCCTGGGTATGATTCATAGAGGGCGGAGCAGCAGGGCATGGGCCTCTGTGTGGTGGTGGTGGTTGTTTCTGTCTCTGGAAAAGAGGAAGGAAGCGACGATTGGTGTCTTCGCTTGGCGTGAGGCGCTCACTCGCCCGCGTCCGCAGTGTTTCTGAGAAGTCTCCAGTGGGCACTGGCTCCCACTGGCACCCCAGCAGCTCTGGACTGTGCCTCAGGGGATGCAAGCTGAGCTGGGACAACTCTCATGCCAAGACCTGGATGTCTCCCTTCACTCCCTTGGCTGCCTCCCCAAAATGCTCCATTGCTGTTCAGGTACCACAGAAGGGTGAGACTTTCAAAAGAAATGGCTTTGCTTTGAAAAGCAAGATCCCTTGCAAATGTCAGCTGCTCAGGATGTGGCTGTGTCTGCTAGCTGTCTGCTAGCCGCAGTCAGGGCAGTGGTGGCCAAAGCTGCACAGCCAGTCTCAGGGTGTAAGGGGAGAGACCCAAGGCTGATACTTCTCGACTTGGAAGATGAATTAAGTAGAAGCAGCTGGAGAGAGACATATCTTATATGCCAAACCTCTTCTAACACATAAGCAGACTTATGCTGATTTTTCTCTCTCTTAGAAAGCTCAGTTTTTAAAATATATAAAATGCTAAGTGTCTTTCTGGCTATTAGATTATCACTTTCATTTATCTGTCCCTGTGACACCAGATCTGATGCTTAAAAGCCAGTGATGCAGTGTTCTACACAGCATGTGTCTGAGGAAGCATTAAAGGTCACAGGATTCCAAAAGAGACTAATTTAGAACTTCTCATGAATCTTGGGCATTGAAATGTATACAGATATTTTAAATAATTCTCTTGTATGTGGAATTAGTGCTGGTATCTGATCCATCATAGAATTATTGATCAACTAAACCAGAGCTGCAACCTTGGCTCATAATTAGGGCATTGGCTTGGACAATGAACTTTGCTGTTCAGTCCCTCCCCCGTTCTGCAGAGCTTGGCCAAAGCTCAATCAGGTCAAGTGGGGAGCTCTTAAGTTTAACCAGGCTCTGGGCCAGGCCTGTGTAAGCCTGCACAATAAACTTTTAGATACACAACTCCAAACTGACTGGTGGCATGACTGACTAGTTTAGGATCAGCTTGACCCGAATGAGTTCACTTTGCCTGAGCCTGCTCCCCGTGGCTGTCCGGTGGATGGCAGCAGGATGAACTGCAAGCATGAAATGCTACTAGACAGACCCACTGGGTGTCTCTGGCCCACTTCTGCAGGTTGGTGACACTGGGCAAGCCACAGCTCTAGTGGCTCCCCACATGAGATGGACACATGGCAGTGACCTTTTTTTAAAGTACTTTCATTTGGTCATGAAAGATCTTGGTGCTGGTGGGTACTTTTGCATTTGTCACGCCTGTCAGATGTTCCTTTTGGCAGGTTTGACCTGCAGAGTTTGCTCTGAATGGCTCTGTAGCACATGTACTGGGACTAGGGCTTTCCAGAATTTCAACTCACTGAAGCCACAGGGAGTAGGTAAGCATAAGGGACAGAAAGAGAAGGGATAAGATATACCAAAAATTTAAATGCTTTACTACTTTAACAGTTTGGAACTAACATAATGCCCTTTTTAATTTTACCAAACATCAGTATGGGTTGAGCTAGCATCTCATTCATCAGTGATATGTTTAGAAATTAAATTCTTCCTCAGGGAGTAGTGCTGAATGCTGGGAAGGTAAAGTAGAGAGAATGTCCCTCCATGGTTATTCCTATCCCTCTTTTTGGAGCATGCTCTTACATTCCCTGTAGTGACTGGACTCTGGGCTGGAGTGATCTCAGTGTGAGCAGCACAAGCATTCTTACAGCCCTTTGTGAAGGTAAAGATTTCTTTTCTGCAGAGGGAGCTGTCAAGGGTACTCATTTAGAGTCTCAGGCTCACAATGCGGTACAAGACACAATTTAAGGAGATTAAGTCAAGGTGAGGAGCATCTGACTCTGCTCCACATCTTCCACAACTTTCCACTTGGCTGCCAAGAAAACCAATGCAGCGCCCTTGGTTTGGGGCATTCACAAGCTTTTGTCTCTGTTGTGGAGGGATGTATCTTTGTTATTTCCCCCTGAATATCCAGAGATATTTAAAGAAAATGAGGCATCCTTACTGGAGATGTTTCCCTCTTTTATAGCTGACATGTGCTTCTGGCTCCCACTACAGATACGTCACAATTTAACTTTTAGTTTACAGATGAAAGAAATCCCATGAGTCTTGCCTGGCAAAAATTTGCAACTTCCCAACCACACCCCACAAAGAACAGCTAGTTCTGGTGCAGCTGATCTTTGCCAGGTGACAGACAATGCTGATGGAGTTAAGTCTTTGTGAAACTGCACAGAAGAGACGGGAGGAATATCACTGTGTGGCTTATTAAATACATGAGGGATATGGCTTTGAGCTAAGAGCACAAATAGCATAGGTACAGCATTTGCTATACAAATAGAAAATATACAAATAGCAAATACACAAATGAGTGAAAGATCCAAGCCAGAAGGGGTTGCTTAACTGGGTTAAAAGACTAAGTCCTGATTGGGATCTGGGACAAATCACTCAGGGATGCTATTGAACAATCCAGAATTAACAGGGCATTCACCAAGCGTAGAATCTTAGATGTGTGCAGGGTAGTGCTCTGGTATGGTGCCTATGACAGAAGAATCAAAACAATGGGAAAACTGAGAGCTAAAGCAGGGTGGCATGAAAAAAACCTGCCTTTAACTTCAGAAAATCAGTCTGCTAGGCTGCGTGTACCATGATGAACATGAGAAGCTATGGGAGTGCCAGGCACAATGAGTGAAGTATAGAAGCAGCAGTGAATCATGTAATTACATCATGTAAATGGAGTCTGCAAGTACCAAGAGAGGACACCTGGCATGGGAAGAGGAGAAGGCAAAAGCCTGGGAGCTCAGAGGTGCTCTTCACAAGAGCAGTGAACAAAGCTGCAGCAGGAGATGAGCCAAGTCAGCATGAATGTGAATGGAAATTACATTCATTTCTGTACGGTGCAGAGGAACGTAAGCAACTGTAGTGCTAAAGTAACCCCTGAAAAAATCCCTGGGCTGTGGAAAAAAAAGTTATAACAGGGCCTCTGAGGACTTGCAGGTGCATAAGAAAATAGGGAAATAAAAGTCTTTGAATGGACCAGAGGGTTCCAGAGCTGTTAGTGCTCTGTGAAGGTGATGCTGTGATTTTTCTGGTGGGAACTGTGGACAGTGAGGTTCTGAAGCATGAGCCTGTGCTGGTGTTGCCCTGGCAGACACAGGTTATAGAGAAATGAGCCTTCTCTGAAGCCGAGTGGGAAGGAGGTGATGAATCAGCCATTTTACTGGAGAGGTCTCCCAGATGCAGCAGCCTGAGGAAGCCAAGCTACAACCAAAACAAAATAGAGGATCTGTGTCAATATCCAGGGTGGCAGCAATGGGTCCACAGGCCCTGTGGACATCCCAGGTGCTGTGGCAGGACCATGTCTGAGCAAGACTGAGTCTAACACATACCATTCCCTGGTTTGGGCTGGCTGAGCTGGAGGGGTGTAGAATACAGGCCTTCGAGGGACATCTGTAGCCCACACAGGCAGAGATGCCTGAGCTAAAGCCACTGGTCCCTGAAGCAGGAGCTTGTGCCTCTATTGATAAGGCACTGAGATGGGTTCACCTCACTAACAGGTCCCACTCTGACCTGTATTTAACAGGGTGCAATGGATTTTGGGACTGGGCTGAAAGGCACTGAGTGTGGCTGGAGCACTAAAATTTTCAAGAGAAGCTTCCCAGAATAATACAGTAATCACAATAAGAGGTGCAAAGAAAGATTTTAAGTAAAATAATGACAAGTTCATTGTGTGCCTCCAGTGTGTTCAGAGCTTTACATGACAGCAAGCAGCTGTGAGGAAATTTGCATCCCTGCAAACATCTTATGCTTTGGTGCTCCCATTGGGATGTGAGTAAAGGAGCCACAGCTGGATCAGGTAGTGACCGTGGTGGACTGAAGTCTGCTCATCCTTGACCTCACAGATACTGTGCAGGACAGAGGGAAAACAGGAGGCAGAATCAGAGACCAGCAGGGTCAGACTCAAGTCTGCAATCTGTCACTACTTCTTATTCAGTGGCCATGTAACTGAAGGGATCTGGTAACAGCTTCAAAACACCAGCTAGGCAGATAGGATTGTCACTTATGGAGGGTAGTGCACGGACTCCATTTTTCTCCATGGATTGAGGATCAGGGCACGAGGCTGGTGCCAGATGTATTTGTATTCAACTAAGAGTCAGGAGATGTGTAAAGTACAGTTGTCATGTGTCTCATGACACCAACTGGAGGTGTAAGGTATCCATTGTGCTGGACAATGCAGTCAGTCATATCTTCTGCTTCTCCGAGAGGAACAGAGCTTGGCCTGGGGAACCAGCCTGTAGTACCATGGTCCCATTGACCATGCTAAATGCTTGGAGAGCAAAACTCCCTTGTGAATTCCTCTGCATTCAACTACTGAAGGCTGTGTGGGACACCACATACAGGACTGAATCCCATTCTGCTGATATGGTGACCACATTCTTGGGCTTGAAGCCATTAGCAACACAATGTCAAAAGAGCAATATGCCTATCTCCTTGCTCCCTGTCTGGCCAGTTTAGCACAGCAGATTCCCATCTATTTCAGTCCAGAGGCTTCCTCTTCCAACATGTGCAGTACAAACCTTGTAAAAATCTTCTCCCTTCACGGGCTGAATGCATGTGTGAAACAGATTACTGAGAGGCAGGCCTGCATCTTGCACCTCCAGGGTGCTCCAGGTCAATGAGAAAGATCCCTCTTGGTGTAGCAAATATCGATCAAATTGCAAAACCAGTTAATTCTGTCAGAGGTGCTGCTTGGGCACAGCAAGGCAACTCCCTTAAGACAAATATAAACTCAGACTTTTCTACTGTGCAAAGAGGGTGAAGGTCAGAGAATGAAAATTATCATCGAGCTGAAGGATAGAGATGATGCAGTCTGCAAAGCTGACACAAGCTGGATTTTGTGATCACTTCTCCATGCCCTTTGTAGGAAAGAACAAATGCTGCTGGAGCTCAAGTCTGAGTAATCCCTGGATAATCCAACAATGCACAGATTTAGCATCGATGGCCACAAAATTAAGTTCAAAGTAAATGGCACAAACAGGAATAATCTTTTTTTCTTTCACTGAAGTGTCCAGCAGTTTGACACTTGCTGTGTCCAAGCAGCAGTTTGTTTAGTAAACTGTTTTTATTGGACCACAAACCTGCACTGAGTTTCAGATTCATGGACAGCTTGCACTTATTGCAAGGAATAATTTAGAATTTTGAAGTGTATATGGCGTAGTTAAGGGTAACTTAGTTCGAACATATGTAAAATAAACTTACTGGGATAGTCTGCACACCTGCAGATGAGAACATCTGAAGAGCACTTAGGTTCATAGCTGTGCCAAGACCACTTTATCAAAAAGTAATGAAGAACTATAACAGCAGCAGAGATGGAGGCTCTAACAATGAGAAGGATGTGGTTTGCTCTCAAGAAGGTCTTCAAAGAAGGTAGGAGGGGGAAAGAGAGGAGAGAGGTGGGCTGCTGTAAGCAGAACGGTAGGAGCTAGAGAGTAGCAAAAGGAAATAGCTGAGGCTGTAAGAAGTGAAAAAAGTTGCTGAGAACTGAAGAAAGCTGAGAAGAGACCATATTTCTGAAGGGATCTTTTCATCAGCCCTGCACTCCTATTTTCAAAAGCTGTTCATGATGTGGTTTGCAACGCAAGAATGTATTTGAACAATATATTCTGATGTTCCTACTAGGAAAGGACCAGTTTGATATCTCAACTAGGAATTCCTTGGGGAAAAAAAAAAGGCAACATGAGGAATGACCTGCATTTGCTGGTCAATTTGAAGGACTCTTCAGTGAGGTCAGTCTCCCATGCAGGAGAGTCCAGGAGGACATCTAAGGCCACCCCCAACCTAACACTCTCAGGCAGAGTTAAAGGCAAAATTTAATATGCACCCTTAAAAAAGCAAATTTTGCTTTGTACCTGCACTACAGAAGAACATCTGTGAATGCCCGGGGGTGGGGAGTGGCACAAGAACTATGACAGCCAATGACACCAAGTGGTAGCAGCCAGGGTGCAGTTGTGTTTGTGGTAGTGAAATTACTGATACTTTCCTTGGTGCTTTGGAGCCTGCATATTTAACACAAACATTATAGAACTGGTAGGGAAACCCAAGGCTTAGTGGCCTTGTGCTGCTGAAGAAAAGGTTTCCAAGATACAGCCTCACCCAAAGCAAATTTTGCATCTTGCTTAGAAGCTTTTCACTCTGCTGGGACTGGAGCTATGGGTTTGCTGCCCAGGTTTGCCGAGAAGCCTGACAAGCATGCAAAGGTCTCATTTGCCAGTTGAGTGACTGGAGTAAAAATCACCTTGTGCCTAAGATAAAGGGACACAGAAATTAAGCCTTCAGAGCACATGCTGAGGCACTGGCATTCTCCTGTGAAGTCCTGCAGATGTTAGGGGAACCAGTGGCTTCTGGTGGCACAGGGTCCCCTTGGAATATGAGCTCTACTTATCAATGGGTTTTTGCAGAGTTTGCTTTTGGCATCACTCTGATCATAGCTTAGAGCAGAGCTGCTGGCCCAACAGGTGGCATTTCAACGTGTTTCAGATCCACGTGTCCATCCGTGTGACGCTGCAGAAGTATTGTTAGGAAAGAAGCATTTGCAGAATTGAAGAAATGTGAGATTAACAATCAACAGCTGTTGGCAATGTGGTCATGGGCTGTGCTCTATCCTCTGCTTGCAGAAGTGTTCTCATGGGCTCCATCAGCGCCAGCCGTTTGCAGATGTGCAGCAGCGTGGGCAGGAGTCTGCTTCTGCCTCCCACCCACTCTCCCAAAAAGCAAACCCAGAAGCATAGCAGAGATAAATAGATACTTCTGACATGTGATTCCTTTCGTCTGTTCCAGACACTGGTAAGATGAACCCTGCCCCAGAAAAATGTGTTGCTCAGTCTCAACTGTAAAAGGAGTCTGAACAACTTGTTCAGCCGTAGGTGTCCTTACTGTGCATCTGAACGTGGGGAGATTCATTCCACCCTTGTCTACAGACACTTTGTCAGACCACAGCACAGCTTCTGGGACCCTCCCTGCCTTTTCTGACATAGGTCTGGTGAGTCCTGGCACAGCTACTGCTGCTGTGGTGCCTCTATGTCACAGCAGAATGGGTGAAGCTGTGTTTCCCAGGGATCTGTGTCTCAAAGGTGGATGAGTCCAACTCAGACAACAGCTTTTTCACATTTCCATGACATTTTTAATGGAAATCTGAGTATCTCTGAGGTTTTTCCTCCTCCATTGAATTTAATTTAAATTTGCCAACGCATGAACAGGTTATTGAAGAGAAAACAAGCAGAAAGCAGCCACATCAGCCTTGTTTTCTTAGGAATTGAGGGGAGTAGAGTGATCACCTTATTTTTGTGCTTAGTCTTATTCCTAGGGAAAAATCTTTCCAAACACCATATTCCACAACATAATACACAATTGAGACACTGCTATTGAAACTGTGAGCACACATACAGCAGATCTCTACTTGCGTTTACACCTTATTTTATATTACAATGCCATCAATAGGAATGGAGGCACTTGTCACAGCTACTGTTTGTCTTTCTGAAGTTAATTGCACTTTAAAGGTTCTTTTTTCCCCACCAGAAGCAGAACTATAAACTGCCAGGAATGACTGTGCAAGAAAGCAACATAAAGATATGACCACGTATATTTGATGTAAGATCAAATAAAACTCAGAGGAATTAGAGACAAAGAAAAATATATGGGCCTAAATCTCTGGAGTTCAACCTCTCCATCAAGATCAAGACAGGGATATTCTGCCCTGTAGATTTGAGGCATTTAATCTTACAGCAGCCACTTCAGAGCTTTCCTGTTGCATGAGGCATAAAGTCAGTTGTGATGACTTGATATTAGATTTAGGATTTATTGAGACAGGGATGGACATAGATGGGGTGTGAGGGATGTGCAGTGTGAAGGTAGAGCCTGATGCTAATACAATGGGTGAGCCCTCCCTCTTTAGCTATCTTCCCTCACAAAAGAGTCCCTGTTAATTTTGCAGCTGGAATTACATCCAGAGAGAAATCCAGAGTTCATTTTAATGCTGAATTAACAGTGAAATTTGATGGCTCTTGGATTTTTAGCGGTGATGTTTTTCTGCCAAAGCAGATGTGTTATAAGTCTAACCATTTAAATGAAGAATTGTTCACCAGTCACTCATTAAGGTTAAGACTTTAAAATCTTTCACAACATGGTGCAGAGTGTTTGGGCAATCACCCAGCTTGAGTATGTCCCTCTGTTCTGAAGGGAATGGAAATTATTAAACTCGGCACAGGTTTAGTGAGCTGCAGCATGGAGAGAGGTTCTGGCTCATCCACTCTGCAAACAACCGCATGAGACTGCAGTTCTGCTTTTTGATGTGGTCTTGTTACAAAGAGCATGCCAGCTGAATTATCAAAATGAAATACTATTCCTTTTACCTGGCTAAGCACTTGGTAATTTTACTTGAGGTTCTGGGGGAGGAGAGCTGAAACTGCTGCAGTGGGCGTCACACCCACAGTTCAAGCAATAATTTAGTCCATAGTACCTTCGTGGAGGAGCTGAGGTCTCACACTTGGTGTCCTTATCCCCTTCATGGAGGAGAAAAGTAGGACAAGATTTAGATCTAGAAAGGACTAGGTCTTGTCCTCTGAGGTCCACACACATAAGAAACTGCAGTGAAATAGGGAGGCTCTACTGCCTGTGTGCCAGGCAATGTTTGCTATATAAAATCTGGTGAGATTAGGGTGTGCTTCTGTTATTTTTTCAGAAGGCTGTAATAAGAGAAGGGGCAGCTCTCAGATGCAGAGTCCCTCCTTTGATATCAGAGGAACTTCCCTCTCCCTTACTGCATACATCTGTAGGTCACTGTGCTGAGCTGCTGCAAGGATGTGGGAATGGTTTTTATTATAAGAATGCCTGGTATGCACTTATAAATTATATTTATTTTGGCAACTTTCTTATCTATACCAAAAATTGCCGAGAGCAGTCACAGGGCTCTGGCTACTGAACACCTTCCCTATTCTGTGTCTCCAGCATATCCTCCTTCTGCAAATAGTATTCTCCCACTTTAGCATTCACTAGTCCTTACATTAAACTTCTCCTGGAGTCCTTCCTGGATGATGATTTCAGAACAAAAAGTATTTCACTGAAAAGTTTGTCACTGGCATTCTCAGCATTTGTCAACCCCCCTTCAGAGATAAATGCCATTGGGAAGGTGGTGAGATGCCTCTGGGTTCAAAGTGATGAAAAATTGATTGTTTGACATAAATTAAAGTGAGCTGGAAGTTTCTGACTTAGCCTGATCAATTGCAAGTGTATGTCTCCAAGTCTGAAGGTAAGACTCTTGACTCAAGATAAGAGCTCTTGACTGTGTAATCTTACTCCTCTTTTGAATTTTAAGTGCTGGTTCTTACTTAGGATGAGAAGACACACCGTCATATAAATGAAACCACTGGACAGCTCTGTGAAAGTCTGAGTCCTGCACTAACAAATATTTGGCTGCTGGGCCCTTTTTTCTCCCACTTAACAGGAGATAATAGATCCTATTTATTCAGTGGGAGCCTGACCATTTAAAAAGGAGTTAAGGTCCTTTTTATTCCATACCACAAACCAGAAATATGGCACCCCAAAATAGAGACAGATAATTCAATTAGAGGATGTGTGAAAGCTTTAGCTTTGCCAGGGAGCTAATTCCCTCAAAGGACACAATCTGGACCGGATTAGAGGCAAAGCTTACTGTGGAGTAAACTGCGTGGTTACAAACCTCTGGGTGAATGCTCTTGCTCTTTGATGAAGTGTGAAGTCATTGACACCTTTTTGCCATATGTTTTGCTGAGTAGGAGTGTGTATGCATGGGTAGTTACCATGGAATAAATGACATGCTGTAAAGTCACACTGTCAATTAAATTTATTTATGTGCCCGTGCTTTTAGCCAGAGGAACACCCTGTTTCTGGATGGTGGGTGAGGAGCAGTGTGAGGAAAATGCACTGTCAAAACAAAGCTGCCTCTGTGCACATGTAGTAGGAAAACCAAGTGGTTTTGAAACATTATGGTCACAAATTGTGTGCCTACAGGCTTCCCCATGTTTTTGGCTGTCTCAGTCTTTCTCAAAGGTAGCACACAGGGTCAGCCCTGGAGGACTGCAAAGGGAAGAGACCGCTGGCAGAAATGGGAGACCGAGTGCTCGAGATGAGATCTTCAATTCAGGTGACAATTAAAACTGATGGGTACCCAGATCCCTTCTTCAGGGTTTGTAGACACAAAAAGAACAATAAAAATATTATTACTGGCTTCTGCAGGACAAGGTGGGCAAAATTTGTGAGAAAAAGAAAAAAATCTGGACTTGCATCAGTGCTTACTGTATGGTTAGAGGTATAGTGGCAGGCATGCTCCTGAATCTTTAGCCCTGGAAGCCTTCCTTTGTTTTCTGCACTCACACTGGGCTTGGCTACACTCTGCCTGTGGGAGTATTACCGTGTGTTGCATCACTGGATTTTTCAGCTTAATTTTGCTGCTTAGTTTTCCTCCAGGAATCTTCAGAGGTCTTTATTTTTGCAGTCTCCCTGATGGAAAGGAGATAGGCAGCGACACTTCCACGTGGGTTAAGATGAGCAAGTCCAGCAATGGGGATGTGCTCAAGGGGCTGGGGAAGGCTGGGAAGCTTTTCCTGGCTTGTGAGGGCTGCTGGCAGCACCTGCTCCACCACTGCCCTACCCAGCTTTTGCAGCCACTGTCACAGAAAATTAAGTAAATGAATTGAGGGTTTGGGTTTTTTAACTACCTTCTTTGGGTGACAGTAAGTACAGAGGTTAGTGGTGGGTGTTAAAATACTTTCCTGGTTCTGGAGCTTTTTCACAGGGGCTCAGATAAGGTGGGGGAGTTTCTTGTGTTCAGTGCGGATTGGTGAACAAACTCAAGTGTGCTATGTGGCTTAACCACAGGGACCTGTTTTCTTTCTCTGCCGGAAACACCTGCCAAAAAAGCTGTGTTCATTTGAGCTGTATAAAGAAAAGCCCCAAATGAAACTTCCAGCCTTATAGCAGCAGGTCAGGAGGTGATACTCACAGTACACTGGTTTAAATTCAAAGCATCTCATGGTGCCAACTGGATGTGAAAAAAAATATGGCTGGTAATTAAAACAGAATACCAATATAAAGGAACTAACAATGCTTTCTCTCTCATAATTACCAAAGAAATGCCTTGTACTCTTACTGAATTGGCTAAATTACAAGAAGAATATGGTTGCACTCAGAAAGAGTCAAACTAAATACATGTGGAGAGTCTCCCTTACATGGGGGAGAGTGATTTATGCTAACAGAAACAGAAGCTGAGGGCAAATGGGGACCTGGGGTTTTCTTAACCACAGGAAGTAAGAGCTCCCCGGTCCCTCACCCAAAGAGTCACCTATGGGGCTGTGGGGCTGAGCTCCCCTGGAGACTGGTGATCCAACTGCCACAGTAACTTCTATGGATCAATTGACTGAAGGTGTCCCAAAGGCTGCCAGCCCCCAGGTAATGCATCAACACACACTAGAACTTGATCAAGGCTCCCTGATGACCATGCTGGGGGATCCAGATTCACATTCATGAATATGAGCAAGATGACTGGGACTACAGCTTGTAGTAAAGCTGTAGAAAGGGAGCAACCTTGTGTGCCAGGGAATTAACAGATTGTTGTCTACTACCACAGCTGTTTCTGCAGAGTGAGCTTCCTCCAACTAAAGATCCTCTTGGAAACTAGCTGCAGGACTGCAGAGTGCAGTATGATGCTGGCTGTTTTCTGAACACCCTGTTGTCACCTTGTTCAGTTGTGTCCTGAACACACTGACGTGAGGCACTACACAGGATGCCATTTCTTCAAACACCCTTATGTATGAAAGGTGACACTCGCCCTTGTTATGATCATGCTTCTCAGACACTAGTCCTTTATTCTGTGTTAAAAGTCCAACAAGTGCATCAGTTACAGAGTGGGTGTTATTTATGTTAGCTGTCTGTTTTATGTCCTCTGTCGCGTTTGAACTGAGCAGGGCCAAGTTTGATGTGTCAGTCAGGCTTCAATTAAAGGCTACTTTTGAACAGTATCCAGGTTTGATACATCCTTTCAAGAGGGATCAGTGAAGGATACTAAGAAGGGGAAGGGGAAGGCTTCTGTAGGTAAGGAGACTGAGACAGCAGCAGTGACAGGTAAGGTTGGATGCAGCTGTGATGGAACTGCAGTTTGGACAGTGGAGTAACTTCACTGCTGGTGTCACATTATTACCAGCTGTCAGTTAGCTTTACTTCTCATCACACTGGACAGTCAAGAGAATGCAGGCTGACTTTATCAAGTTACATTTTCACCAATGCAAGGAGTGGCCTTCCCCCAGGGTGTAAAAAAAAACCAACCTAGAGAAGTTCTTGAAAGAAAACACCATTTAATGTGATTACACAAGGTCAAAGTTCAATTAGAACAAACATGCTGAACACCATGTGCACTGCCCCACAAATCCCAGTTTTAAAACCATGACACTTCATTCTCAAAACCACCACAGGTGTGAAGTCACCTTCCACTTGTTCCTCTCCTTCTCTCTAGCTTTACAGAGCACCGAAAATTTAGCCTGTATAAGGTATAAAATATGTGCATTGCAGAAGACACCCTCTACTATGAAAGTGCAGCAGAGACAGAAGTATGTCTCCTTCAGAATCTTCACCACCATTCTATTAATCACTGTGGGAATACCCATGAGGTTCTCCTGCTAGTGTTCCCCAGCCAGAAGGAATGCACTGCATACTGGTTTGGAGGAAGTCCAGCAAACCTAAGACCGGAGCGGAAGACAGCGAGGAACTCCCTCTTTGTCACAGCCCTCCTGTCTGAGTGCACAAAGAGAGGGCCCTCTCCTCGTGGCCGTGCTGCCACGTAGATCCGGAGAGCTTCAACGGGACAGACCCACATCTCTTTGTGTAGTCTCAGTCGGATCAAACACCTCTGTTGGCCCACACGAGATGGATGCAGAGAAAGGGTTGCACTTCCTTCTCTCAGCTGGAGGTCACTCAAGTACAGGAGGTGTGGCTGTGCTGTATTTTGGTGATTTGCCACCATCTCTTCTATGTGGAGTACACCAAAAAAAGCTACAGTAAAAATGGCACGGAACAACATACACTCATAAGGAGAGCTACACACAGACTCCAGAGTTCCCAGGAGAGACCTTAACACTTCAATTGTTACAGGAGAGTATTCATCATTTGAACGGCTAGTCCTCCTTTTCAGCCTCGACATCATGTAGCAGACAAGAGGATCTGGAAGAGGATCAGGATGATCTACCATTCTGGAGATGAAGGACAGTCCTTCCATATACATTATTATTTTCCTGGGAGGCAGATCCTGGAACACCATGGCGACCAGAAACCGTCTAATTTGTTCAGTTGGAATTGGCCAGACTGCAGGCAGAGCCATGCCTTCTCTAAAGGAAAGAAAGTTTTTCAGGCCTTCATGGTAGTCTTGCCATAAGTGTCCCTCTCTCGAGTCCTCCAGTAACAGCAGAGTCTTCAGGGGCCAAGGGCCCAAGGAATGCTTCTCAGGAACCTGGCTGAGCTTATCTGCTGAAAGAAAAACGTGTTAGTAATGGCAAACAAAAGCCAACAGGACTTCCCTCCCTTTCAATATGCTTCAGCCTTTACTGGAACTTTTCTGAAAAAAACCCTTTCCTATGCATTCTTATGACTCTCATCTGCAGAGTTTCCAACAGCTAGAACACAGGAGGAGGATTATATTCTCAAAACCTATAAAAACCCCCACCTATTTGTCTCTTTAAAGCAACGTCTCAAGCCTGGTGACAGATCTGACACCCTATTGCAAGGTTTCTGAGACCTCAGACCTCCATCAGTGGGCAGGAGTGTCTGGGAGTGACAAAGGGACCACAAAGTAGCAATATATTCGGGAGCACACAGAGGTCTCAGAAGTCTTCCAACAGCGTGGTCAGACCACGTGGAAGAACCTGGCAGGACTCTCCCCACCTCCGCCGCCACTCAGCTGCCCACTGCCCCTCCCCGCGCCCCCAAGGGCACAGTTACCAGCTCCTTCCCCGCTGCCAGCCTCCAGTCCGCCGGTACCCCACGATCCGGGGCGGCCCCACGGCAGCCACCCCATGCCGGGCTCCCGCCGCAGCAGCGCCAGCAACGACCAGAAGGGTGAAGGGGCAGCAGGCAGTTCATCTGTTCTTCTCTGCATCACCAACAAAACAGCAGCCACGTAGTGAGAGGCACGAAACAGCAGCTCCTCGGTGGTGCCACCGTGCCGCCCTTTTATACCCTGGCCCTCCTGTGCAAATTGGAACGCCCCCTTTTCGTGTCCTTCTGCCAGCCTGTGCCTGAGGGTCCATGCGGGGGTTCCCCCATCCTGCCTCCTCCGCCCTCCGCCCACGGCTCTGCGGGGGAGTTATCTGGAAGGGGAGATTCCAAAACCTGGGAACTGCTTAAGCGGCCCATTATCGCCTCCATTGTGCTGCAGCTGAGGGCTAATGAAGGAACAGAGTGTGTCCGCGGTGACTTAATCTGTTTGTCCCTGGCCCTATTCTCCCCCGCCACAAACCTGTGCCATTTTGTTAGTAAAAGGAGAGAGCCGGCAGCAGGGGGAGTTACAAACGCAGCACAGGTCCCTATGGCAGCCAGGAGTGATAGACAAACCTTGGGGTAGAAGCTCTTAGGAAAGGCGGCCGCCGGGTCCCTGGACAGCTCTTTTTCAAAGGGAGACCAAAAGCTCAAGCTGTCGGCTGAGGAGCCTGGTAGCTTTGGTTTTTTGTTAGGATTTTTCTGGGATAGCTACCGTGGAAAGGCAGCTGTCTTATGGAAGTGTGCAAAAGCATCTCAGTGCATAGCCTGTGCTTCACAGCGAAAGAAGGCTGTTGAGTAATTCAGAACAGAGCCAGCTGCCCTGGACTATTCTCTACCAAACCTCGAGACCCTGTATTGCAGAGCCCAGGAGAATAACTGGGAAGTAACACAAGTACATTTCTCTCCTTTTTTTAACCTTATCACTAAATCCAGTCACATTTCAGACTCTGGCAGAGGCCTTTCAGTTCTTTGGCCGCGCCCGGTTTCCCATCCTCCATCCGCATCGCCCAGGGCAGCGCTCCGACCTCCGGGGCTGTTCCGAGGAGGGCGCTGAGATAAAAGGGCCCCCAGGGCTCGTCTCTGGCAGTCTCCATCCGGCGCTGCTCGTCCTCCTGCCATGGCCTGCGCTGCCCGCCCTCCTGCCGCCACGCTCTTCTGGGACATGCTGGCGCTGCTGGCCCGGGAGCCGGGCATGGAGTGGCTGGAGCTGAGCCTTGCTGGGCAGGCAGTCACCTCCTCCCGCAGCCGAGCAGCATCGCCGAGCGGTGAGTGCGGAGCGGGGCCGGGCGCCGCAGGCTGCCGAGCTTCCTGCCGGGCAGCTCCTGGGTTTTGCTCGGGTTCTTATGTGATGCTTGAGGGTTCGGAGGGATGTGTCGAGAGAGTTCTACCTCCTGGGCTGGGAAATAATGTTACCTACAGGAAGTAGTGGGGTGTGTGACCTTTGTTGTTGCTACTTCTGTAAGTCCTCCCTTGGTTTAAAAATTGCTTGCTATTTGTCTTCTCCGTTACTACTCCGCAACATTGTAAATTCATGGTGTTACCACATCCAGTGCCTGAAACGGGCCTGATGTGTTGCTTGTTTCTCATTTGAAAAAAGTCTCTGGTGCACCCGTGTGAGAGCTGTCTCTCAGATAAACTCACTGGAGTGTATCTGGAGGTGTAAGAGCTCAGGAGTTCTGCAGTCTTTTTTGCCTCTTAAGCGGTATGTTTATGCCTCTTGTCACCATGTGCTAATGTGGATCTTCTCTTGCAGGAAGTGAGATCGGTCATCATCAGAAGCATTCCTTGGGACCTTGGCCTCTGAAGACTTTGTCGTTGCTGGAGCACTCAGGGGACAGTAGGCTTTGGCAAGCCTACCTCGAAGGACTGAAGAAATTCCTCGTCTTTAGGAAAAGCATGGGAATGCCTGCAGCCTGGCCAATTCCAGCGGAGCAAATTAGAGGGTTTTTGACTGTGGAATCTAATTATTCCTCCTCGAAGACACTCGTATACATGGCAGCACTTTCTTATTTATCAAAATTGACTGGTAACTCTGATCCTCTGGAAGATCCTATAACCTGTTGCATGGTGACAGGGTTGAAACGTCGAGCGGGTATCCTGAGGGATAAATACTTGCCTATAACCATTGAGATGTTGCGATCTCTCTTAGGAGTTCTGGAGTCTGCGTGCATAACTCACTACGAATGCCTCCTATTCCGTGCATTATTTACTGTAGCTTTTTTTGGGGCACTTCGGATAGGAGAGATGGTGGCAAAGCACCGTAATGTACTGCAGCCTGAGCTGCTGTACCTGAGTGATCTCCAGCTGATGGAGAGGAAAGCGCTGCTTTTCCTGCCGTATTCTCCTGTGGATCAGGAGAGACATGTCATCAGCCTGGCGCTGTCGGGGGAGCCATGGGTGTGCCCTGTTCTGGCCCTGCGGACCTATTTGGCAGCTCGTCCACGGCGGGAAGGGCCTCTCTTTGTGCACTCGGACTTCAGGACTGTAAGGAAGAGGGAGTTCGTGGCAGTTCTCAGACGTGCCCTGTGCCTGCTGGGGCTGTGTCCCGAGCAGTACGGCGTGCATTCCTTCTGGCTGGGGACTGCTATCACCGCTGCGCGCTGCGGCTACGCTGAGGAGGATGTCACTCGCCTGGCAAGATGGCCCTGCATGATCCCAGGAAGATTCTTAACAAGGAGACCAACAGGAGAATAGAAGCTAAGGAATCACCTTCTTCATGTAGAGTCAGCTTTAGCTGTGTAGTTTCTAGCTTGTGACAGGAATTTAGTATTAACACCTGAAATTAATTTTCTGCCTCACAGTGGGGTGATCCTAAATTCACCCAGAACTTGTTTGTTCTGTCTGTATTTGGAGATTGGGGGAATGTCAAACCTTTGTGCATAGACTGCATTTTTATCTTGTATAGTATCTTTATTATCTGGACATAATAAATATTGCCTTTTTAAAAAACAGTTTCTGCCTACGAGTACTATTGCTGCTCTTTACTCAGAAATCATAATCTTGGCTTTGAGAGCAAGGAATGACAAACTGAGAAAAGTCAGTTTGTCATTCTTTGCTCTCAAAGAAAAACTGAGCTTTTAAGGTACTAGTTCTAAAGACACAGTTAAATTATATTATTTTGGCACAGCTGTACACGTTTTAACACTAACATTTCACTAAGGTCTAAAGGAAAGTATAAACTGCATTATTAGCCAAATAACAGACACCAAAGGATGATCTTCTTAAAATGTTGATCATCATAAAAAGTTCAAAATTATTCCTTTTACTGTTTAAATGGATGATAGTAACTTTTCATCAAACTCTGCCTCTGAAAAGATTTAATTTAATCTTCTAGACTCAATTCCCTGTGAGCATAATTAGATTAATCAGTATTTTAAATAACAAAAATAGCACACGGTTCACCTAACAGTTAATGATTTCCTTAGGATGTGACACATGCTGGCCTTAATTTGACCTGATTTTTTCCTGAATTTTAAGTTACTTTTTAAAATTGAGTTTTCAACCATAACCATAAAGTACAATGGCTTGAATATTTCTAATTTTGGTGTTAATAGCATTTGTAGCACTTTGATAGCCTCTGGTGGAAAATGTTTTTCATCATATGGCTGGATAGGGACAGGAGTTGGTGAGTCAGACAATTCTCTGTCAGAACTGTGGTGAGCAAGTCTTTTAGATCACCCTTATTACTATCACTGCTTCAGTCCTGGACTATGATTATAGCTCAACAGGGTGTTTTTTTATCTTGCTCTTCACTATACCCTTCTCTAACAAAATTATGGGGAACAGAAAGATGGCAGCTAGCTGAAATTTAATGCTGGCTTGATCTCCATGTGGGTAATCAGCTGTGATTTCTGAGACTTTTTGGTTTTAGTTGAAACACACCCTGTCCATGCAGGGCAGCCCCTCCATCTCTGCTGTGCAGGGTGCTGGGCTCACTGTGGGAGTTAACTACAGTGCAGCAACACTTCTGTGGTTTTGCTGATATCAGAGATACCAGCTAAAAGCTGTCTTTTTCATTTCTTTCCTTTGTTCACCTGAATTGCTTGTTTGCACAGTAATTTCTATTTCTGTGCATGATAAGTGTAAATAGAGCTAGGGTAAAGCAAATGTAGATTCTCCCCAGGAATTATTCTGAGGTGCCCTCAGCCGCTTGTTAGGCTGAGCAGGTCCTCAGAACTCACCTGCCTAAGGAAGTGCTTTGTGCTCTGTGGAAGCTTTGGGTTTTTGCTGTCCCCTGTGGATGTGATGTGTCTGCTCACTGGCTTGTGCCCTATCTAGGCAGCCCAGTTCCTAGTTCTGTCTGTGGCCTTGCTGTGAAAGGTCTGTGTATTGGCCTTATGTTGCACAGCTTCAGTAGTGGTGGGGGGAGACTGTGGGGGTGGCCTCTGCAGAAAGAGGTAAAAGGGGCTGCCCCATTCATATTTTTGTTTCCCAGTATCCAACCTGACCATTCAACTACCTGCTAGGACTCTTCCATTTAATTGATTTCAGCAGTAAATTGCGCTTCCCAAATGGGGATGCAGGAAAGTTTTTTGCAAGTATTTTAGGAATGTGAATAGTTGTCCTAGCAGACAGAAATGGCTGTATTAATGCTTGCACCTTTAGTATAGGTGCTGTTTTGAAAGCTTTTAGGTAACTCTGTCTTCTGGGGAACCTGGTATTTGGTAAGCAAATGTCATGATAATTGCTCAGGAATACTGGGAAAATGGATGCCTCTCCTATCTGTAATTTCTACGTCTCTGATACATGAAGCAGAAAAGAATATCATCCTTGTTCTTATTTCTGCCTATATTCTATAGCTATAGTCAGAGTTTTGATCTTGTACCACTGCTAAGTGGAAGTAGAACCTCAGAAGTTGCACCTCCTGCCCCTCCTTCTCCACTGACCTGGGTGTCTGCAGAGATGTTCCTTTCACATATTCTCACCCTTCTCTTCTCTGGCCACAGTTACATCTGCACAATAACTTTCTTTCTTCCTTCTTAGATGTGTTATCACAGAGTCATTGCCACCATTTCTAATCGGCCCAGGCTTGGCCAGCTGTCCTGGAGCCATTTGGCATCGGCTCTGCTGGACACGGGGGAAGCTTCTGGCAGCTTCTCATGGAAGCCACATCTTTAGCCCCCTGCTACCAAAACCTGGCCATGCAAGCCCAACACACTAGCTCTTTTCATTTGGCCGTTCTAAAACAGAGAAAAATAATAGGTAATAAGAAGGGTGTTTACTTCAAGGTGTAAAATAGGGAACTATTTCAACTCACTTTTTTTCCTACCGTGTTAATTAATGGTTTAGAGAATTTTTATCGTGTTAAGGGTGAAAGGCTAAGTGTACTGACTCTGGAAAAAGCTGAAAAACTCTTTATCTTAGGTTGCAATGCAAGATGTAACCAAAAGTATTATTCTATCACTATCTGTTAAAACCAGGTAGGGTTTGATCTCTTTTATCTCTTTTATCTCTTTATCTCTTCCATGACCCATCCCTCATAACTCCAGGGGGGACATCCTCTGTGAATAGGCCAGCAATTAAAACCTGGTGGGGTAGTTTTCTTTATCTCTTCCATGACCCATCCTTTGTCCAAGGAAATATCTTCCCTAAATAGGCCATTAAGTCTCACTACATAACTGATACAATTACATCATCACATTGTGAGATGCTCCACCCAAGAAGAGCCAAACATTCCTACCTAGATGAAAATCTAAAGTTTAGAACACCATGAGAGCCCTTTCCCACTGGATTCCCAGAAGATGACCAGGCCCATCTACACCACCACTAGACCTTCAGAAGAAAACCACACCCTTCTACAAGATCACTGCTTCAACAAAACTACACCTGGCACTGCAGGAGTGCTGCAGCCACCATTTAATGGGACTGTCACCACCACCCTGATCCACAGGGTGTCAGGTTGGATTCTGACTCTGTCAGTGTAGTTACGAATTACTGCATTTTTATTTTAATTTTCCTAATAAAAGCCTGTTATTCCTGTTTTAATACCTTTGCCTGAAAGCCCCTTAATTTCAAAATTATAATAATTCAGAAAGAAGGGGTTTACATTTTCCATTTCAAAAGAAGCTCCTGCCTCCCTTAACAGACACCTATCTTTTCAAACCAAGACACTCTTGTATTACTGATGACTCTCTGCTCTGGGATTTCACTGAATTATGTGGAGATACTGGTGAATCATTCATGTGGAAGCTCAAACTCTTAAAATTTCAAGAATTTATAATTGTTAATTTAAGTAGTTAGACTCTTCAAGAATAAAAGGTAAGTAAAATCACAGAGGAATAATAGAATCACAGAACTTTTTGTGTTGAGATCTTAAAGACCATCCAGCTCCAGCCTCCCTGCCGTGGACAGGGACACTTTATTAACTTGACCAAGTTACTCACAACTCCATTCAGCCTGGTCTTGAATATTTCCAGGAATGGGGCATTCACAACTTCTCTGGGGAAACTCTGGGAGTACCTTACCCCTCTCAAAGTAAAAAAAAAATCCTAAACCTGTCTTTTAATTTGGTCCATTTCCCATGGTCCTGCCACTACATGCTCCTGTAAAAAATCCCTCTCAATCTTTCTTTTAGGCTCCATCCAGGTACTGGAAGGACACAATTAGGTCACTGCTAAGCCTTCTCTTTTCCAGGCTGAACAACCCAAATCTTTAGCCTTTCCTCACAGGAGAGGTGCTCCATTAGATTAGATTAGAAAATCAACTTGGTGGCCTCCTTTGGGCTCATTCCAGCAGGTCCCTGTCCTTCCTGTGCTGGGACCCCAGAGCTGGCTGCAGCACTGCAGGTGAGGTCTCAGCAGAGCAGAGCAGAGGGGCAGAATCCCCTCCCTCCCCTGCTGCCCACGGGGCTCTGGATGCAGCCCAGGACACGTTTGGCTCTCTGGGCTGTGCCCATGGCTGGGTCATGTCCAGCCTCTCACCCACCAGCACTCCTGAGTCCTCCTGGGCAGGGCTGCTCTGGATCTGTTCAGCCCCCAGCCTGTGCTGAGACCAGGGGTTGTCCTGACTGAGGTGCAGCACCTTGTACTTGGTCTTAAAGCACAAGGGCCCACTTCTCAAGCTTGTCCAGGCCCTTTTGGATCCCTTCGGGTCCCTTGGGAGTGTCAATAGCACCACTCAGCTTGGTGTCATCTGCAAATTTGCTGAGGGTGCACTCAATCCCTTCATCTATGTCATTAATGAAGATATTAAACAACACTGGCCCCAGTACAGACCCCTGAGGGGCACTACTGATGTCCATCAGGACTCTGAGCCATTGACCACTACCCTCTGGATGTGACCTTTCTAAAAATTTCTTATCCATCTAACAGTCCACCCACCAAATCCATCTCTCTCCAATTTAGAGAGAAGGGTGTTGTGGGGGACTGTTTCAAAGTCTTTACAGAAATCCAGATAAATGATGTCTGTAGCCCTTCCCTTGTACCCTGAGGCAGTCACTCCATTGTAGAAGGCCACTGGCTTGGTCAGGCAGGACTTGCCCTTGGTGAAGCTGTGCTGGCTCCCTGAAATCACCTTCCTGTTCTCCATGTGCCCTAGCACAGCTTCTAAGAGGACCTGCTCCATGATTTTCTCAGGCACACAGTTGAGGCTGACAGGTTGGTAGTTTCCAGGGTCTTCCTTTCTACCCTTTTTAAAGATGGGTACAATGTTTCCCTTTTTCCAGTCACCTGGAACTTCACCTGACTGCCATGACTTTTCAATTATCTCAGAATGTGGTTTAGCAACTCTGTCAGCTGATTCTCTCAAGACTCTGGGATGCATCTCATCAGGTCCCACAGACTTCTGTGTCTGCAGGTCCTTCAGGGGGTCATTTAATCTTCTCTTACAAGCACTCTGCTTCCCCATTCTCTATCCTGCTGCCCACCTGCTCGAGAGGTGTGGGAAGAAAGGCTGATATTAGAGACTGAAGCAAAAAATTTGTTGAGTACCTCAGCCTTTTCCTCATCCATTTTTACCAATTTTCTAACATTGTTTTTCAGGGAGGCTACATTCTTTGAGGTTCCTTTCCTGGTTTACATATCTGTGCCTAGGGTTTTTTTTCATTAAAAAGATAAAAAAAAATTCCTTCTATGTCTGGTTGGTATGCATTTGATTCCATTCTGATTGTGATGCTTGTATCAAATACATATACCTTAGAATGACAGAAGTAATGTTGCCTGCTCATTGCTTCAGCACTAATCAAACACGGGTAAATCTTACATCTCATATAGCTAAAATTTCAATGTTTTAATTGTACCTTACAATTCATAATCCTAAAAGTGATGAAATTTGAAAGTATTTATTTATTTTCATATCTACTGAAAATGAAGTTAATAACAAGATCAGATATCTGCCCAGTTTCACACTAGGATCCATGAGTATTTCTTGCTTGCAGAATGAAAGCATCCTCTGCTAGTCTGACTAAGCGGCATTCAGTGTCCTTTGACAGCCAAGATACAAGCCCAGAAAATGGAGAATAAATAGTCAAATGCCTTTAAACCTCTTAGGGTTTTCTTTACAGTGGTTATATGGAAAATTATTTGTGCTATAAAAAGTGCTGAGAGGAATTTTTGAGACAAACTGCTAAGACAAGCAATTCTGTCTCCCATACTTGTTTCTTGTCTGCAACCAACACCTGGATGAAATGTAGCTAGGAAAAGAGAATCCTTGTAGACTGAGGGGTTCCACTGATTTGCTACTTGAAACCTCCTCAAAGTGCCTCTCACATATCTACCTAGAAGTCTTTGTCACCTTGACTTCTTCCTTCTACTTGCTTTCAGATATGTACATCCATCAGTTGTGATGTTACCTGTACATTGAAGACACTTGGTCATTCCTCCCTGTAGCAAGGAGGACACTGACACTCTGCAGCAGCTGTAGTAGCAGCATGTTGGGCACAACATACCAATGCTCTGCTTACCCTGCTCCTGCTTTCTGTTGAAGATGTTTCATTTCATATTCTTAAGTCATTCCTCCTCAGGAGGTTTGTAATTACTAATGTTGCAGACTTGGAAACTGTAGAATTTAAAACTATGTGTATTTTAAGATATCTAAAGGAAAAGCAATGTTTTTCAGTCAAGACAGGGGAAGAAGGTTGTTTCAAGAAGAGGGTTGTGATGCAAACTCAGCTGGAAGCATTAGCATAGTGCCAAATGCACCAATTGCTCACTGAAACATCTCTTCCAGTGAGATGTCATAATGTATTGCTGCCTTGCTCTCTGAGGTTGGCTGCGTATTCGCTGCTGCTTAACCATACCAGCTACCTATATTGCCTTGAAATACTGGCAGAAGAGAAAGAATTCTAGAACAATGTGTCCCATAAGTCCCATGCTTTTTCCCTTATGTATAGCTTCCCACCAAGAACAAATCAATCAGAGTCCAGTGTAGACTGTACCTCAGTCATTAAAACCATTGGATAAGAAGCAGCTGTCTCATATGGCAATGTAATATTCTCCTTTTGTTAGAGCCCAGGAGTAAAGCCAATATGGAATTTGTTGTTAAAATTGTTCCATGTTCTAGGAATGTTCTTATACTAACTCTTTGCTACTAGTTTAAGGAACTGGTTCTTGTACTTTTATATACATTTCCCAAGAGCTACAGTAACCACAGGATGATTGTAGAAGAGTCTGGCTTATCATAGCTCTGTTAGCTATGAACTGCAGTAATGTATCTTGCATTTTGTCCAGCATTTTGGTTCTGTTTCAGAATAGAATGCACTTCCTTGAGCTAAAGGCAGCTGACCAATTGGCAAAGATACTTCACAGCCCCCTGCCAATTGCTGGCAAGCAAGGAGCAAATGTTTTCCAAAGCACACAAACCAATCAGATATGATATGTGGTTATAGTAGTAATTTAATGTTAAAACCCTTTTTTTTTCCTTAACACCGTTTATACCTCATATCACCTTGTGGGTCCCTTCCAACTAAGAATACTCTGTGCACCTTCCACAGTACTTGAAAAATAGCAGCTACTTAACCCTGTAAGATTCAGGTCAGTGTTGTAGGCCAACATTTTTAGATGACAAATCCTATGTCTTTATTGGCAAAATAAGCTTTTTCAGTTCACCCAGCCAAAGAAAAGATGTTCCAGTGCTGACTCCCTGTATTAACACTTCAACTCATTTTTTCCCCCTGGAAGTACTTAATTTCAATACATTTGTTATGGGTTGAAAAGAAGAAAACAGTATGTTCTTGGACAATTGCTTGGAATTTTGCAGATGAAAACTGACAGTATGAATACAGCCTTTCTTAACTGAGCCACTGTGCTTACAGATGCTTCAGAAAAGGGATGCTGTCTTCTGCTGAAATGATGATGTTTTGTTCCCAAGATACAAATGACTCTCTTGTGCCAGAACCAGTGTAGCTGCAGAGTTTGAATAAATGAGCAGGTTTACTACAACGTTTTGCTCAAGAGGAAATATTTTTTGCTTAAACCATAGCATAATGTAGGTGTGTTCATGCCAGGACATTTTAAAGAATGTCAGTACCCATGCACCACAAGGTGTTTCAGTAGCTAAACCCATGATTTATCAAAAGTTCCTTTCCCTCAGAGATGAGTAGTTGCTGCTTGCTTTATCCCACAGGGAGGTTTGTTTGGACCTAAATGCATTGTGGTAATTTAGAGTTGTGTTCTCCCCCATGTAATTGTGCCATATTTTGTGTTGCAAGGTAGATGTGAGTTTACCAGGAAAGCATATGTTTTCAGAAAATGCTAAACCCTCTATGAAGGTGCTCCTGTGGTCGTGATGAGTTTTGGTAGCGTTTTAAAGGGATGTTCCTATCAACCTCTAAGTTTTGGAGAGAGTGAAACTTCAGTTTTGAGTTAGTGTCTAAACTGTTGCCTTTCAGTCTCACCTCTTCAGACATCGGTTTAATGTCTGGTTTTTTTTTGTGATATGCATACAAGCTGGGGCACCTAGAGCTGTCTTCAGCCTCCAATGGGAGCTGGGAGACTTCCCTCTACTCAAATAGCTGAAGTGCTGCCTTCCATGGCTCAAGAGTGATCATCAGGAAGAAGATGTTCGAGTCTGTCAGCGCTCTTGTAACAGCGTAGAAATTTTTCTCAAATTCAGCTCAGCTTGGAGCATCAGGCTGCCTATCAGAGCAAACTTGTGATTTGTGTCTAGGCCCAGAGGTTGCCTTTGTGCAGAGCACAGATTCTGCAATAGGCCATTCAAAGGCATGCTACAAAGCTGGAAATTATCCTAATGAGAAAGAGCTGTGTATAAAATAGCTTTCTGATACCTAAAATTATAAACTAGCTTTGTCCTTAACCCTGCCAGATACTGATGGACAAAATACTAATGAGCTTGTAAGCATTGTGCTGGAAAAAGGGGTAACCTGCTGCATAGTAGATCTTATTAAGTAATACCAGACTTCTAGGTTCAGAAAGTTTCTCTTCAGGGGCTAGGAGGTGGTTGGCAGAGCTGCCTACGTAAGTGCACCCAAAAAATTTCTATTCAGAAAACCCCACAACTGTAACATGCAAATGAGGATTTCCCACCTCTGGAAAATGTGGCTAATATTCTACATTATCTCATGAGCTAGAATTGTGAACCCCTCCTAATGCCTTTCCTATCTTCTGTGTGTACAGCAGGGTGGAAGAAAATATGAATGAGTATGTTGGTTTCAGGTGGTAGGGGATTTTTTAGAGAGAAGGAAGGAGGAGGCAGTCGGTGGGTGAGAAAAAATGAGGTGGAGAGAAACATGTTGCATCTAAATGAAGTGCTGTGTTCTCTGGAGCTGTTGTTACCCGTGCTGTTAAGACCAGTTAGTCTAAGGAGAGGTCTGACTGAACAGTGAGTGTGCTGCTTGACCCTATCACAAGATGATATTCAGTAGCAAATGCTGTGAAGAAAGTGAATGCAACAGCTTCTGTGGGGAAAAATTGGCAGGAAGGCAAGTAGAAGCAGACTGTGAGACATTTCTTACAAACTGTGCTTAGAAACCAATCTGTTCTTCTTTATTGTTCTCTGATGAAGGGATGGATTATAAATGGTACAGACGGCCTTGAGGCCTGTGATAGTGCAGTATCTGCAGCTTTTCCAGCTGAAGGCTTGAAAACTCTTAATGGTTTTTATGCAAAAAAGGGTAAGAATCCAGCAAAGAATTCTGAAAATGTACACGTAAAAACCTTAGGCTCAGGAGCAAAGTATTATTTTATGCAGAAGAAGGACTGAAAGAACAAAATTCTGAATATGTTTTTACACTTCTTACCTACATTGCTTATAGTTTTGCTAAGATAAATATCTAACTTTGGAAGTTTTAGTATGAAAGAGATCTCTCCTATGTCATCTCCACTTCAGTCTGCCCTATTTATATTTTTGATGTCTACATAGTAGTATATGTGTGTCTAGAAGCATAAAAAGTTACATGTGTTACGTGAGTGCTGTACAAGCTCAGTGCGCCACTGAATGGTCCATTCTTGTCCCACTGAGTGTTAATAGCTCTGTTAATAGCCCGGACTCATTCCCACAAAGTTTGAACAAAATATGTGGGAGCAGGGCTGGATATTGTGCCATGGGCCATAATCACTCTCCGCAGCAGCAGCAGCAGCAGCAGCCTGTGCCCCAAGCGCGGTTTTGTTGCGATTCCCGATGATGCCGTGGCTGGAATTCGCTCCCGAAACCCTCCAGGGGCTGCTCTCGGCTCCGCTGGCTCCTGCCGAGAAGCGCGGCCGGAAAGAGCTCGGATTCAGCCACGAAGCGCGTTTGCTCCTTCTGCCAATCTTTCTCTTTAAAAGAACATCTTGCCTCACCGTGACTTACATCAAATGTAAGGCAGATAATCTGCGAAACGGATGGAAGCAGGCTGTAGTGCGATGTGATTTTTGGGTGACAAAGAGCCTCGTCTCTCCGGCGGGATCGGTAGGCTGGGTGACACGGCCACCTGCTGGCAGAGGGACTCCCACAGCATCCCCGCGAGTTCTGCTGCCAGCGGCTCTCCTGGGAGTGGTTCGTGGCTTCATTCTAACTTCCAAACACCCGTGACTCTTCCGAAATTATCTTTGTAAGCGGCTTCACATCTTGTATTAACTCCTGATTTGGTAGCAGAACTTTTTGCTATAAAGAAAGACAACTCTTTAAATTTAAGCTTCATTCAAAAGTTAAACGGGATGTTTGATCTGGGGCTAGTCTTGCCTTAGATCATGCCAAAACATAAAAATTATGTTCTGAGGAAGTGTGGGTTTGTAGAAGAATCTCTCAGATCAACGAGAAATTAATGTTAATGCTAGGCATTCATACAAAATATATACATTAGGGATATTTTGATTAAAAATACAAATCAAATATCTTGTGAACAAACATAAAGAAGCCAAATGGTCTGTCATATTAACATTGTTAAATTTCTGATGTCTTCAGCATTGAAAAGGCTTTTGGAGGTATTTTAGTTTACTTTTGCAAGCACTGTGCAATCAATGCAGCATTTCAAACATAACAAACATGTCAAATATGTGTGTGCTCATGTTTACCTGTCTGAATATTTAATTAAAGTACATCAGTCCACACCTTGACATGTGTGTATTGCTGATGTAACAGGTCACAGGATTCTCTCACGGCAGAGCAAGGCTAGTCCTGGTTCCAGTAGTGTTTATAGCAACTCTCTTAAAGCAGCACCCCTGGTCACTCTTGTGATTACAGTAAGAGATGTTATGCAGTAGCTCCTTGCTGACAGAATGGCAATTTCTTGTAGACTAAAATTATCCCCTGAGAATGCACTTATCTGACTGTATCCAAAAATCTTTTGTCTTCTGTCCATGACATTTGTTGCCTCTAGCATCCTACACTTTCCTCCCACAGAGAAAGTTATTACACACTGCCTAGGGGCTTTTATGACCTTTTTGACTTCTAAACAGTTTTCTACTGTTTTACTCCTTTGACAATTCACCAAATGAAATGACAGAGATGGATTTCATTACAGGAGCTTTGACCAAAATTATTTATTGCTTACCTAGTAAACCTGGCCATAAATGTAATTGATTTATAAATCCCACAAAAGCCAAACATTAGCCAGTGACTGCTTGTAGAGCTGCTGTGTAGAAATTATGTGTACGGAGGGATAACTTTTCTTCTAGCCAAAAGACTGTGCAAGAGTAAAGCAACATATTTTATGTCCTCTATGGATCAGGACTATTCTGATACATTTTTTTTTTTTCCTGGTAGTTAATTTCTATTTTTTCACTTTCTATTTTAGTGACTGTTTTCTGTTATCTGTTCTAAAAGGATGGCAGAAAGGACTGCAGTATATCAGGGAGGATGGATTGGACTGTGGAGAGGAGGAAGTAATCTCCTCTTGTCTGAGAAACTTGGAGGAAAATGTCTATGGTACTAGGAAGCTAACTTGACAACACAAATAATATAGACAGAGCTATTGAAGTTCTGACCATCAGGATGAGATGGAAGGCCAGATGAGATATTGTTTCATGTTCATATTTTTTTCCTGAAACTTTTTTGGCTAAATGTAAGTGTGGTCCAGTAACTGTAATATTTTTTTTTTTTGGTCAAGTTCGTCTATGAAAAATTGTACTGTATAAGAGAAATGGCATTTTACCTGCAAAGTCCAGTTTTGCTCCTGATTTACTGTGCTGAGTACTGAGTACTGGTCTTCAAGTTGTCTACACCTGTTGAAGTTCTTGTTTGCACAGTGATATTGAGCTACTGTAAATATTAAATGTATTTTCTGACTTTGGTGCAACTGCATCTCTTCCATGTGGCAACACATTGGTAATGAAAGCCTTGTTTTATCGGCGTGGAAGTGGCTGTGGGTATTGGGTTTTTTTCCTGTGTGATATTGGACATGTGATGCACAGTGTTACTATTCCTATTGAAGTATTGAATCACTTTTTTGTGAAGGTCCACAAATTCCATAGGACTGGTTCTGAACGGGCTATTGCAGAATAGAAGTGCAGTAAAACAAAGCCCTTCAAAGAACTGTGAAAGGATTTGTCATAAATGGGACGAAATCTTACATCTGCAGTAAAAATGCAATGGAGCACAGTTTTTGCACTGATACCCAGCCTGTCTGTTTTCTGTCTCAGCATTAGCTTGAGAGCAGGCAGCGCTCAGGTTACTGAGAGAGGGAGGGTTCTGCAGAGCCCCGGGCGGGGCAGGGACAGAGCCGTGATCGCTGCAGGACTCTGACAGCTGCTGGGGGACAAACGAGCGGCTTCTGGAACCGCATCAGTGCGTCAGCACCTTGATGCTGCTGTACAGCTTGATTTACTTTTTTGGATAGTTCTGGATGCTGGTAAACACTTCTGTGCCCTTGAGTGAACAGTTTTATTTAAGGTCCAGAAATGAAGATAAGGAGCCTCTCCTCCTTTTACTTCTCTCTGTGGTTGCTGTTCACAGCAGTGATGCTCAAAGGTGAGAATACTGCTTGCTAGTTAAATGTTGCACTGAAGTTTATTTTATTCAGATAGGACCTTGTGACCTGATGTACCTAACATGGCTGAGCCCCAGAAGTGTTTAATCTGTTTAGTTTAACTTTGTCTCACTGATGCATAGACAAAATGATCATGTAAGACAAGAATTGCAGTGCTCTTCGGGAAGTTTTGATTTGATGGGATCTCTTTTTAGTCAGGAAGATTTGCTTTGAACTCTTAATTAGTCCAGGGAGTCGGTGTGAATCACCAGAGATGTACTCCAAAGCTCTTGTTCCCTACAAATTGCCACCTGGCATTTGTGCGAGTCCTGCCAGTGTGTGAGACTGGAGCGCTGAAGTGATAATGACTCAAACAATTGGCCATTTGCAAAAGCAGCGGGTGCTCTGATGAGGCCGGATTTGAGCCCCGCAACCCAGGGGGAGGGAAATAGATGCAAAGCGGGTGAGCACCCATCACCAGAGGTCACCACGACAAATTCACCTTTGTTTGGCAACAAGCTGGCTTTGAACCAGATAAGGGAGAAGACCGATAAAAAGCAGATCCTGTGGGACAGGATAACACTTTTTATCATGTGTGGTGATATCGGTCCTCTCCATTATCTATTCTTATACTTTCTTTCTTTTTCTTTCTTCTGTATTTTCTTAAGTGTAATCTTTATGCTTTTATATAGTTTCATTTCTATAGATAATAACCGATACGACGACGTACCTCTTTCCCATTGTTGGACTTAATGCAACTTAAAAAAAATTTTTTTGTAACTTTAGTCAGGGGTTTGTTCGCCTTTGCCAGGGGGAAAGAGAATTGAAGTTCGTCTTCAAAAGACTCTTCACCGGGTGAGATCTGATGAGTTTAACATCTACAGATGGGGAGTAGCCAGAAGGTACACAGCAAATAAAAGAACATTACCGGGCATTACTCCCCCGGAGACACTCGGTCTGGGAAAAGGTTGATAAGAGACCAAGGAGTGAGGGCCGAATTAGTATCGAAGGCGAAGGGATCAATAACCAATAAAAGATTGAACACTAAGAACTGTGTAATGTAAAACGAGTGAACGTGAATGTCTTTGGGTTTTTGTGTATAAATGGTGGAGAACCATGTACGATGGAATGATTTCACTGCACAACCTGGGCATGCGTGGATGAAATAATTTCTACTGCATGTCCTGCTCAGAATAACATCCTGCCCAGAATAAAGTAGTGCCGACACCATTGCATCAAATTGGTCTAAAATAAACCTGCCACACATAAATATGTGTATTTATACATAACCAGCCATTCAGTGTTGTTTCATTCTTATCCATCCCAAGGGATCTATTAAGAAGAACCTCAGTTACCCCACCACCTTCAGGGGTGGGTTGTAACAGAGTGGTTCTGTTGTCCTTGCCCTTTGCTTGCAGAAATTTGTGAATCTATGTAAAGATGATACAGAGGTTGCCTAGAGAAACTGTGATGTACAAAACAGTATGAAACCACAAAAGTGTCATTTAAAACCTCAAGTTTCAGACAATTATCTTTAGTATCTAAGTTTGGATAGCAAGAAGCATCTCCAAATACATGGTTTGGAAGAGATGTTGGTGAACAGATGTATTCACACATTAGGAAATTACCAGCTTGTGAAGAAAAGCAGCTCAGACATTTTACAGGTGGTAGTTTAAAAAGAAAAAGACTAAATTCTGGAAGTAGCAGGAATCTTATCAGTGCTGCATTTGGTAACATACCAAAAGACATTACCCTGTGGGTAAGTGTAATTTCAGACCTTGCTGACTGGAAGTTATTGGAAAGTCATTGGTAAAATAAGAGTAATTATATTTACTTTCAAAAAATGTAAGGATCACTATATACAGTGTTTTTCAGTGGGTGTGAAAAGCTTAAGTTAGCTATTCACTTGCTCCAGGTGAACACTGTCTTTATTTGAATAACTTCAGCAGGTATTCTTCTGTACCTGAGCTAATGATATTCTACCATATATGAATGATAAATATGGTTATAGCAAATTCTGCTTGAAGCAGTAGAAAGAGGGTGTTTTCTGATGCTGCTCAGTGCTTAATCTAATGTACTGAACAAGTCCATGTCTTCTAGCTGTAGAATCAGCCAAAGGAAAATATGCTCACATGCTGTTTAATGAACTGTTTGAGGACTACTCCAATGCTCTGAGACCAGTGGAAGACACAGATAAAGTACTGAATGTCACCCTTCAGATCACATTGTCCCAAATTAAAGACATGGTGAGTAAAAGTAGAGTTCTGTTTTTCTAAAAATATGCAGGAATATACTAGCTGTAAGCCTTTTGTTTGGATGCAAGCCTTTTGTTTGGAGTAGGCAAAGCAGGCTTCAGTTTGTTGTGACAACTTCAGAAATGCTTCCTCAGGGGCAGGGGAGAGGGGGTGGCCTGAGGGCATGGGGGTGTGTCCTGTTCTTCAGTTTTTTGTACATTCTTCTCTGGTTGCATCACTTAAGGCTTTCATTATAAGTCTGGAAACTTAAAGCTGCTGAATTTTTAAGACTTCTTTTGTAGTTAGGTGTTGGTATCACACCCTCCAGGCAACTTTTGCTGAGTTTTAAATACAGCGACTGCTTTTTCTAAGCTGCAATTAATTTCTACATAAAATCCCTAAAATTAGCCTTCAGTAATTTTTGTAAATATGTTTTTTTTAGATACACTTTTAAGGCAAAAGAAAATGTGTCTGGGAGGAGAAGGAAGATTATTTTTGTGACTTCTAAATTATTATTTCAAGGCCTCACCAAGCTCTCAAAGAATTTCTTAGCCTGGATCTGTTAGCTATTTGCTATTCTGAAGCTTGCAAAAGGAAATTAGGAAGAACTGAGAGCATTAGAAACTGTGATTAAAGCTAGGGAGGGTGCTGAGAGATGAAGGTTTGCACAAGTGAAAGTCCAAACCAGTGATTTCTCTGTACAGTGTATGCCTAGATGCCTGTCTGAGAATTATTTTGTGGCCTGTTAGTATTCTGGCCTGTTTTGAGCACTACATCAAAGCCATATCACAAATGCTGTCTGCTTCTAAGATGCGATTTTGTCACCTTCAGCTAGAAATATTTCTACATTTTTATGCAGGATGAAAGGAACCAAATTTTGTCAGCTTACTTATGGATCCGACAAAGCTGGTATGATGCATACCTCAGATGGGACAAAGATAAATACGATGGGTTGGATTCTATCAGGATTCCAAGCAATTTGGTTTGGAGACCAGATATTGTCCTGTATAACAAGTGAGTGTGGCTGGAGAAAATCAGCTTGCATATTTGAGGGAGGGAGGGAGGGAGGGGGTTAAAGGAGTAACTGGCCTGCAGAGTCTGAACTTTCGTCTCCACCTTACCTTAGCAAGGGGTATGTTTGTTGTCTTAACATTTGTTGTTGATAATCTAAATATTTTGCAATAAAGCTGTAGACAAGATCTGAAAATTATGCTACACAGCAAAGCTTTTCTGAATTTCTCTGCACTGGGAATTGAATATCCTGGCTGTCTGAGGTGCTTTCTGCTGAGGCTCCTAGAGAACTCTGGAAGCTTGTCCACAAAAAGATGATACATAAAGGCTGCACTCCTTGTCTGCTCTCCCAGGCCAATAATGACCTGCAGACTGTTTACATCTTTTAATGGACTCTCATCCTGCTGTGTTCTGTTTGAGGTCAAGTTTCTGTTTCTGTTTAATGTCAGGTTTGAAGGAACTATGGCTAACAAATACAGCATAATTTAGCAACACTGATGTTTGGCATTCATGGGCATTCATACCTGTAAACAATGGTTAATATCAAGTTCCTACCAAAATTCAGTGTAAATATGATTTCAGAATCATGCTTTTAATGGTGTGAAAGAAGAGTCTTCCCCATTGCCCACCTTCTCTCACCCTCACCCTTAAGTTTTTGTCTGTCAATCCTGATTGCCATTTTTCTGTCTTTTAGGGCTGATGATGACTTTTCAGAACCAGTAAATACTAATGTAGTGCTGAGATATGACGGAAAAATCACTTGGGATGCACCTGCTATCACAAAGAGCTCTTGTGTAGTGGATGTGTCTTATTTTCCTTTTGACAGCCAGCAGTGCAACCTTACCTTTGGGTCCTGGACCTATAATGGTAATCAGGTAGACCTCATCAATTCTCTTGATAGTGGTGACCTCTCTGACTTCATAGAAGATGTGGAATGGGAGATTCATGGTATGCCAGCAGTTAAGAATGTTATCACTTATGGCTGCTGCTCTGAGCCTTATCCAGATGTGACCTTCACGCTGATTTTGAAAAGGAAGTCCTCTTTCTACATATTTAATCTGTTGCTTCCTTGCATTTTGATCTCTTTCCTGGCCCCACTGGGATTCTATCTCCCTGCAGACTCTGGTGAGAAAGTGTCCCTGGGTGTTACAGTTCTTCTTGCTCTGACTGTGTTCCAGCTGATGGTTGCAGAGATCATGCCCCCATCTGAAAATGTACCTTTGATAGGTGAGCTTTACACACTTTAAGCATGACTTATCAATAGCAGGGCTGTATGTCAGGAAATCTTCATGTAATTTGTGAATTCTGAGAAGGCTCATTTCCTACATTTTTGGAACATAGTGAAGTACTTAAAATACGTGTGGAATTTGTATAGGTATGCTGCAGTTTTTAGAAATTATTTTGTGTCTATTTTAAATTATACATTAGCTAGCTCTTTTATATTTATTAAATATAGTTAGATATCTAGAATTATGCTGTCACATCTTGAAATAAAGCTGGTAATGGAAAACAATTTTAGAACTAACACATGAAGTATAATCAAGAGCTATAAGCACAAGGTCAGACTGTTTCAAGACATGTTTCTGTCAGATCCAGACAGTTGGATGGCCTGACTGGCATACCCACAGTTGACTTAATATCTGACAATTGCTGCATTGGATTATAGTTCCTGGAAATTCATTATGCTGAAATTTAATTTACATCTGGGAGTTCAGGAAAGTTCATGTGCAATGAAAGGAACCTAGCTCAGTCTGTTTTCTCTGTTCCTGTGCTCTCCCTTGCCATCCATTCCAATCCCATTGGAACTGGGCTCACATCACACTTGTCTATGGCACTTCCTGTGTCATTGCTGTCAGGAGCTGCCTCTCTGCAGAGGTTGGTTGGGTGCTCAGCTGTGTGCTTCAGTTGCCAAAAGCAAGGGCAGAGGAGCACAGCTTGTATTCTCTTCAGCTCTGTGCTCTGACCTCGGAGGCTGCAGCACACTGGTTGTGGATACCAGCAAAGTCTGCATGTTCACTGACACGTTTGAGTGTGAAAGGGCTCTGCTGGTGTGGGGTGCAGCAGTAGCTCAAACAAAGTGTGATCATCACTGTTGTTAATACCTGAGGAACTGGGATTTCCAAGGTGCCATGGGAAGCCACTGGCATGGGGATTTTGCAGATACTATGAAAAGAGCAAGGTTCTTGAGAAACATTTTTGAACTGCTTTCTGAATGGATGTGTTTCAAGTAATCAGAGGTTTTAGCTTGCAAGTATTTATCGTGCTAATACAGTAGTCACATACTCATCTGATAAAGACATATAACCAGTAATGAGATTTTGTTTTCATGACTTTTATCTTTGTTTTTAAATGGTGAATCCTGATCTAAGAGAATTAAGGTGATTAAAATTGTATTTCCCTTGAATTTATGCTTAACACTATGTTGCCACACGGTTACTTCTTGTTGAATTTTTTTATTAAAGTAACATCCTTAATATAATTTTATTTTGTGTTCTAGGGAAGTACTACATAGCAACTATGACCATGATCACAGCTTCCACTGCACTGACAATCATTATAATGAATCTCCATCATTGTGGCTCAGAAGCAAAGCCTGTTCCACAGTGGGCCAAGGTGGTTATTTTGGACTATATGTCAAAAATCTTTTTTGTTTATGATGTGGGTGAAAATTGCACAAGTCCGAAAAGAGAGAAGGAAGAAGAATGTAGGTTAGAGGGGGATGATGGGTGTCAGAGGAGGCACAAAGAGGCAAGGAGTCCTCTTTCCACTAGGAATGATGACTGCAATCTCAAGGAGAAGCTCAGTGGAAATTGGAATAAAAGCTTTGGAGTTCATGGTGAAAACGTCAGGGAGACTGTTAATTGCTGTTCTTGTTACAAAATGCTGATCAAAAATATTGAGTATATTGCTAATTGTGTTAGAGACCATAAAGCAAACAAGGCCAAAGGAATTGAGTGGAAAAAAGTTGCAAAAGTGATGGACAGGTTTTTCATGTGGATTTTCTTTATCATGGTGTTTTTTATGAGTGTGCTGATCATTGGAAAAGCTGCTTAACTGAAAATGAATATGTTTCTTTCATAAATCTGAATATTCTGTTAGTTTGTTTAGGAGGAGTTCTGTGATAGGGGGGATTTTGAGATCTTTGTCTTGCATTCTATAACAATAAACAGATTGGTTCTGTAGGCTGTGACAGAGAGTTGAGACATTGCAAAACTGAGGACTGTGCTGGTGACTGTCCTTGCCTTTTAGTATGGGTGTGCTGATGAGGCTGCAGGACAAGCAGTCAGTGCTCCCCCTTGGTGGGTGGTGGCCATGACTTCAGGCTGCCTGGGCCAGAGTATTGCAGCAGGGGAGCAGACAGCCTAGCAGGGAGTTCTGTATTCACAGGGCTGCATCTCTGCACCTTGCAATTTGATCAGCCCTTTCTCTCTTCCAGGGGTAAAAAAAAAGTGCATTTGTGATATGGTGACATTTTCTGGAGATCATCCCTTCACAGCATTGCCTTTTTTCCTTTTATTTTAGCTTGACTTGAAAACTTATGTTTTTTGTTCCAGCTCACTGATCACTGTTCATTTCATAGGCTCTACATGCTGTGCCTTTAGCTTCTAATATGGTTGAGCTTGCTGAATATGATCTTCCTCTTTATAATTTTCTGCTGCAGAATGTTACTGCATTGTCACCATGGCTCAAGTAAGCCAGATTCCCAGGGTTTCTTCCTCACTGAGTCAGAGGGCCTCTTTGCAATTCTTTCACTTGAGCCTAATAATAAGAAGAATTTCTCCTGTCCTTCCTACATGTCTCATTGTCCTGGGCATTTGTTCAAGATGTGCCTTTAAATACTATTTGAGACTGCTAAAATAGGAGGCTGTGACTTCTTTCTTCTCTCACTGTATTTACCTGCTAGTGTTCACCCTTTGTGTCCCTTGTTCACTCTTACAAGCTCTTTAATACTTAAATTTTGAACAGTTTACAGGAATGCCAAGGTTGCACTGTGCATTACTTAGCACAAAATCATGATTTACAGACTCTTTAAAGTGGTGCCATAATCAACACTCCTTGCTCAACACTTTAGTTCTTACATATATGGGGAAATTTTTGTTGCTGACAACACCAAAAACCCCCCTTCTGTCTGTTAATTTCTGTTAACCCTCTCAGACTGATAGAGCTCTGGAGGAAGTCTCTTGTAGTAAAGTAAGAAACCAGTACCTCGGGCATGCCCATGGCAAATAAGGTTGCTTTTGCAAAGCACCTTGAACTTTGAAACCATGATATTCTAGATGCAGTGGGAGAGGCAGAATGGCATTGTAATGGATCCCAGTCAAAAGTTCATTTGATAAAACTAATTTTCATAATTGTCACAGTTAATAGCAGCATACCTGTGAATCAGTAACTTAAGAGCAAGGAGCTAAACTGGTAAAGTGATGCAGTTGTTATGCCCAAATTTATTAGGAGAAAGGGAATTGTTCTTTTTTATTTAGATGATGTAAATGATGCATTGAATTGCTAATGGCAGGTTTTCTTTTGTGCGGAATAATTAACGCTGTAAACTTATCTGGATTCTCATACATAATGCAAGACTTAAAGTCCAGGTTTTAATGTAAAGCTAAACTGGGTGTCTAGCCAGGAATAAACTCAGTATGTGGAAAAAGTCTCAAGTGTGTTCCCTATGTATCATCAGTTCCCACTCAACTGGGGTAACTTTGAGTAGCTCCTTTAGAAGACAAGCAGTTCCTTTTCCTTCACTGTGCAGAAAAACGATTGCATCCATTGGCCACGTAGCTCAGGGTCTGGCACCCACACTGCCTGCTTGGGGAAATGGGCTTGCTCTTCGTTGTGGAAAAAATTATTGTCTGTAAAGCTGAGGGAGTAAGGTATTTAAAGATAAGGGTAAAATATCCAGAACATGAGTCTTTAGCATGGAAAACTGATGACCAAGGGTTTATTTAAGGCTTATGGGTGGCATGAGGAGCTACTGTTCACAGTCTCTTACAATATAGGGACAGGGTATGTGAAATGTACACAGTGTGTGGCAGTGGAAGAGTCTGTACAACACGTGATAAGGCTGAAGAACTCTTCATAACAGGATTGGTGAATGCTAAAAGATTATATGGATTTCAAGACTTAGGGGAAAAAAGATAAGAAAAATCTATTGGCGTACTTCTAAACACAGTCACCAAGCATTTAAAGGAGGAGAAACATTTTAGGGATTCATGACTACATGTTGTTCATCCCACTGGTGGCACCCACTGGAGGCAGTTTCAAGATTCAGACACCCTTTAGTCTGGTTCAGAATATCTTTCTTAGAAATTCAGATTTTGTCCATGTCACTCTGTTCCAAACAAACTGCTGCAGTTGTGAGTTTTCCATGTGTGAGGGAAAGTTTGCAATCATAGGTGGATTGTGGGCCTCTGTCATGCTGGTGCTTTTCAGTACTCTGCATACTTGGATGATGATGAAATCACGCTTTGCAATTCCCTAATACTTTTTATGTGAAGATGTGATGGTATAAGAAATACCTTCCTTGCAAGAATATTATTTGAAAAATAGTTCTAATGATTTGAACTTATTAACTATTAAATTTGTTTTTAAATTTTTATCCTTTTCTTTGAATCACCAGACATTCTCAAGTGTTTCTTTCACCCTTTATTTACATATGGTGATTTTCTTGATCTTATAAGAAAGACTTTTCCATTTTTAGTTCATAAGAGCCCTGGATTTGATAAAGACTAGAGTAGCAGATGATGAGCACCAGTAGAAGCTGGTCCCTGAATTTTTGTGATGCTAGGACCCTTGAGTAATGTCTCTGGACTTGATCATGGTTCAGGATAAAAACCATGATGTGCCACCTGATGGCCATGATTCTGGTGACAAGGATGACCCAAGGCCCATGCTACTGCCATGCAAGGGCTGCCTGGTTTAAAGCTAGCTCAGGAGTTTCTGACTGAACTGTAGGGACAGTAGCTTAGGTCTTAATGTTTGCAGAATCACAGAATCATTTAAAGGAAAAGAGGAAAAGACCTCTGAGATCATCATGTAATGTCCAGTCATTTCTAGAACACCTCTAGGGATTGTGACTGCACCATCTCCCTGGGCAGTTCATGCCAATCCTTTCCATGAAGAAATTTCATCAAGAAGAAACTTGTTCTAAATCAGCCTTGTGTGTGACTAGGCAGAACTGTACATGACAGCTGTAGTGCTGAGGGAGACAGGACTGTTTAATCTAATTCTGTCTGTTTTGGTCTCTTCCTCTTTCCTTTGTGTGCTTTGTACTTAGATACAGTAATCTTTGAGGAAGATGAAATCCAGAAATTATGAATAACTATGATTATAGTAATGGAAAATTAGCTATTTATGCACTGAGTAACTCTGTTTACCATGAAGGCAGCAGGATGATTTTATATTTGCTGAGGAAAACAATGATGCTGTAAAAATACTGTTTTAGATCTGTGTGCTGCAGAGGCTTTCAAGGGATGGGCTGACAGGTTCTTTTGTTGTACCATCTCTTGGCAGAGAGATCAACTCTCCTTCCTTGTACTGAGTCACTGCAGTGTTGAAATGAGGAAAAATAGAAACTGTCTCTTGTGATGCCTTCACTGCTCTTTCCACAAGCAGAATTACAGAGCTCAAGTGTAATGGGATGTTGGGGTGTTGAATTTTCAACAGTGCAGAAAGGTAGAAGATGGTCTTTCCTAACCTAGGGAATCTGTTTGTGTTCATGGAAATTGAAGCAAGAGGGTTCAGACTGAACAAAAAAGTATCATCCTGAACAATAAATGGCATTCTGAGAGAGAAGAGGTTTTCCCCATGTTTCAGAAATTCAGATGTTACATTCTAAGCATTTACATCTTTTGTCCACTGGTTAGCAAAGCTTGGTTCTCTGACACTGCCAGGATTATGACACGTGTCTCACAGTTGTTTCTCAAGAAATGTGGGAGTGTGGCAAGAATTCCTGACTGTGCACCAGTCCCAGTTTGAGAAGCTGAAGACCTGAGTATGATTGTTTTGGAGACAGGAGAAGGAGACTGTGGGGTGAAAGGCAACTCTCATTCTGTTTATAAAAGTGTGAAGAATCCATCTTTTCTTACAAACTTCTGTTATTCATTGAAGAAAAGAATATATTGATTCTTGTTTTCTTAACATGTTTTCATCAGTGACAATACATAGGACCAAAGGTGACCTCTGTAGTTTGTGTGCAGCCACCTCCTTTGTGCTTGCAGGCAGAGTGAATGATCTAGAGCTCAATTAAAGCAGGGGAGCAAGCTGAACATCTATTTTCTCACTGTTCTCTGAAGTCTACTAAAAAGGAGAAATCTTCTTTGTTAGAGACAAGTCCAACTCTGTGGAAGGGACACAGAAGGTAGTGAAGGTGTTTGTATTTAATTTGTGCTGCGCAAATTAGGGCTTCATTGTCTCCAGACACTTTTTAAGAACTCAATTTTACCTTTGCAGTAAGGAATAACAGAGATAGCAAGTACCTAGCTCACTTTTGCTCTTATGTCTGTCTTTCTAAATACTTTTGTACACTTGATTCCTAGTCTGCAGGCCACAGACCACTGGAGATCTGCAAGGCCACCAGGAATACACTGCACCACAAGGTGTGTCTCAGGTGGTGCCTTCTGGTTGCCTGGGGTGCAGGGATGGATGCTGGTGGTGAACTAAGTCATGCCTAAGTCCCATGACTTGCTTTGTCTGGCCATGACAGCACTGTATCTTCTGTCAGGTGTAGTTCTAGCCAGTGCTGTTGAGACTGCAACCCAGAGGTACCTTTGCATCAGGATGAAATACAAATCTAACTGCAGAGGGTGGGATGTAGGCTTATGGGGAGCATAGCAGGGTGGAAAATATGTTCTGTGAAAAAGCTGGCATCTGGCACTACCATGGTCTCTTCTTGGGAATTCCTGCTTCAGAGTAGAAGTCCATCTACTGAACATCCAGAAAATGCAAATCGAGATTAAAAAAGGGCACCTGCAATTTCAAGTAGGATTGTTATTCTACTTTCTGAAGACATTTATTTAAAAAGTGATCCAGTACTACCTTTTAAGTAACCCATCTAGGATTATGGATTTTTCGGGGGAGCAGGTATTGTTGTTTTTTCCTCTGCCATTATCATGTTCTGTGTCTTGACATTGACACAGCTACTCACAACAAATCTTTATTTTAAAAGAACTTGAAACAGATTTTCGTATGTCATTATTTTTATTCATATCACTCTTCACTGAACAAGATTTTATCTATGATGTTGGGAGTGCTGGGGAGACTGCACACCACAGTCTTTCCTGCATTTCACTTTCATTTGAAGAATGCATTAGTTTTGGTTCATTTAAATGTAATGCCAGAGATGGCAAAAAAACAGTGGAGCAAAAAAATCAGATGCTTTAAAAAAATTACTTAAACTTAACCCAGATTATTGTAGGCAGAGTGTTTCACTGAATTGAATTATTAAACTGGATTCACTGGAAATTTGCTTGCCATGTGTCTGTCACCACTAACAGACAAGCTGATTAATAGCAGTCTTAAATACTGTATAATCACATAATATTCTGGTGTTGTTTGATTTTGAATTCTCCATTAGCATGCTTGACAACAAATTAGCAGGAAGTTTTTGAAACAATATAATATGAACAAAGAAAGAATGATAGTATCATTGATGCACACATCTGCATGTTTCTGTTGTTAGTATGCCATAGATAAGTAATAGATCTGTCTCTTTTATTCATTCTGTATTTTCAGTTCTAGCTGAGCACTACCAAGATGCTCACGACATTTCAGTAACAAGAGTGCCTTTTGTTAATGTTACACTGTAGCAAAAGTGTACCCTAACAATAAAGTTAAGTAGATGGTAAAATCATCTGGAGTAGTCTCCTGAAGTTAGAAAAGACCTCTACAGAGAAAGCATTTGGCCAGAATGTGGAGTCCATGTTCAATGGGGATGAAAGTGGTGGTTTGACTTCTTAGAGCCACAGTTGATTAGAGGATGGTATTAGACACAGCTGTGTTGCAAAATAATGCTACATGATGTTAGCAAAATGAAGAAGGGGAAAAAGATGGGAAAAGCTAACTACACATGAAGTGAAAAATACAGAATTACAGAGACTGTTGTTGACTGTTTACAGCACCTGTGAGTTCACCAGAGCACGTTCAAGCTGTGGGATAGCTACTTTCATTTTACATGTCCCACTGACTGGCCAGCCTGTGTCCAGACTGTTAGCAACCCTGGGGCTGCATCACAGCAGTGGCTCTGTTGTGGGGTAAGGGGTGACTGTCTCAGTCAAGGACAAGGGTGCCAGCTTACCCCAAATCATGATGACCTGTCCAAGCCTTCACTAGCTTGATGGATTGGTGGGACCCTGAAGACTCACTGTCATCACCTGCTGGTAAAGGACTTCTACTTCATCTCTCTGCTCAGTTCCCAAAAATAAGTGTCTGGTGGTCTTCAGTATGAAAATTGTCACTTCTGGAAGGTTGGCTTTGTCTGGGCTACTTCATAGCACTAAGTTCCTTCTGACACCATGATTATTCAAATAATTTTCTGTCCAGCTCACTCACTTTCTCATAGGAAGTTGGTAGCTTCTTCCACAGGAGGCCTGACATGGTTCATAGATGTTTTAGGTGTATTTTCCTGTCCTGCAGGTTGTGCCTACTTTTGATTAGCATTTTAATATTCTAAGCGAATGCCAGCAAGATATCTTCAGTGAACAAAACTTCTGTTGCTTTTATCTACTGTTTTTAACATAGATGGAAACAGAATGGTGGTCACCAGATAATCTCTTTCCTCATAGTTAAAGGATAAGAGGATGAAAAACGTTATGAAAAAGGTGTAACACCAACATCCCAAACTCAGGGTGAACTGGCTTCTTACTCCCTTGCTCTGAAATAGTAGTGGAGTGCAAATAACCCCAGGGGTTTCTGCTCAGGTATGGGCAAAACTTAGGCACCTTCAGGTACAGTGTCAGTTCTGCTTTGGAGTGCCATGATCACTGCCCTGCAGAGGTTGTTTGGCCTGCAACAAAGAGCATTCTCAGCACCTTGGATCAAAGTGGACTGGGCTGGATAAGTGTGTTATTTGGGACAGCATCCTTGAGCTGCAGGAATTCTCAGCAGTGTTTCAAGCCAGCAAGTTTTGTGTCTCCAGGAGCATTATACTGGGAGCCTGGACTCCTGAGGCTCCAGCAGCAAAGCAGTCTGGGGGTCCTGCCCTCGGGGGAATGGTACAGAGGTGAAGGGTGTTGGAAGGAGTAAGTCCAGAGCCCAAGTGTCTCTGCTGTGAAAGCCCCTTGCAAAAGTTCCTTCTGAGGAGTTAGATCCTCATCTAAATCCCGAGACCTCTAGGGGTCATACAAGTACTGTTCTAGTTCCTGGGGTGCTTCCAGGCCTTGTAGGCAATTAAAAAAAAAAAAAAAAGAAAAAAAAAGAAAAAAAAAAGGCACTCTTAACCCTAAATATGCTGTTTTCTCCAACATGCAACGAGTGATGCAGCCCTGTTAGCACAGCTGCTCCTGCTAGTCTTTTATTAAGGACTAATTAAATGAAGAATTCTGTCCTATGGGTGAGTGCAAAGGTTGCTATTCTGAAAGGCTGCTTCATTAGTTGCTCAGAAGCTGTGGTTTAATTTATAGTGTGATTCAGGGGCAAACAGTCGTAGGAACAGATCTGATTTGAGGCAGGCTGTAAGTCCTTGAAGTACTGCAGGTTGGAGGTTTCATGAGCTGTGGAGGTTGGTCCCTACACTCGGTCAGAATAGTCTGGTATAGGGGGCATTTAGAGTTGTGACAGGAGGCACCTCAGCCTTTGGCCAGGTTGTGGAGGTTATTTTCTCCATAAGAGCTCTCACAAAGTTGTGCTGAGCTCTCACTGGTTGCCAGAAAAGTGTGGCTAACACCCCAGAGCTTTGGCTGCTGCTGAGCAGTGCTTCACTGCACCAAGTCTGTCTCTCCAGCATTCCCTTTGCCAAGAAGGCTGGAGCTGAGCATGATTTTGGGAAAGGACACAGCCAGGACAGCTGACCTACTGATCAAAGGGTATTCCATAATGTCACACATTTGCTCATCTATAAAAGCTATGAGAAAGGAGGAAGAGAGGGTGGTGGTTGGGAGGGGGTGGGGAATTTTTCTTCCATAGCAACTGCTATGTGTACTGAAGCCCTACTCCCCAGGAAAAAGTTGGACATCATCTCCTGATGGGAAGTAGAGAATAAAACTTTTTGTTCCCTTTGCTTCCATGCACAGCCTTTGCTTTTGTTTTATTAATCTGCCTTTATCATGGTCCATGAGGAGTTTTTTTCCACTTTATTTTCTCCCTCCCTGTTCTGCTGAGGAGGGGAATGATAAGAGTGACTTAGTGGGCACCTGGTGTCCAGTGAGGGTCAACCCACCACAGCAACTTAAACTTTCACTGTTGCATCAGATTACCATCCTCTGGAGAATTCCTGAAGTGTAGAGACTGTGCAACTGCTCCTGTGGGGTAATAGATGTAATAAGACTGTGTTGAAGGTAATTTGGTCCAGTTCAAGAGACCCAGAGCACTTTAAAGCTGCCTGGGCCTGGTTTATGCTCTAACCTTCCCCATGAGACTGTCTCCATTGTACCTGCTTATGTGCTTTGTAGATGGTCCTCTTGAGCCCAGCCAGGCAGGTGACTCCTCCTCCAGAGGGACTCACAGCTGAAGCTCTGGGTGGACATGGCAGAGGGGAGGAGGCAGAATGGCTGCAGACACTACCAGACTCTGTCATCAGTCTAGCTGTGTTTGCTGGAATGGTGATATGACCAGCTTGGGGGGAAGGACTTCACCTTGTGCAGCAGCAAAGCATCAGTCACTGCTCACTTTCACTGTGCTGCCACTGTGACTGTTCCACTGCTCTTTTGTAACTTGTATTTTCTTTAAAAAACCCACAAACAGAAAAAGTAGCTGGAACAAGAAGCTAAATGTTAATCAGACCTGTATCAATATTGTCTTAAATCCATTAAATACACAAAGACCTGCCTATAGAGAAGAAACATGGCAGAATTACTGATTTCAGAAATTCCTGTCCATACCAGACATCAGAAAAGTTACAAACAATTAACTTAAAAAAAGGAAAGCCTGTGGGGATGCAGATCTAAAATTGCAGGTTTTGCACATAGATTATGGGGCTTTATCACAGACTGGAGAGAATCAATGGGCAGATCTGCAGTGGTGTGGCATCTAGTTTTAATGAGATGTCTGTTTAAAGATGAGGCAGCAAAGTATTATTATAGCTCTGGGCCGTGGTCCTGCTGCTGCTTGTCTTGCTGTGACTGAGGTCTGCTCTTGTGGCTTGTATATCAGCAAGCAACCTATGTTTTTTCCTTTAGCAGGATGCATGAATAAATTGCTCTAGATGGGGATGAATACAAGACAGAACAGAATGATACTGGTATTTTTTTTCATTGCCTGCTTCACTGTGTTTAGTGGGGGTGCTTGCTAGGACACTGTATATTGGTAGTGATTTCCCAGTTCCTTTTACTTAATGACTGCAGCTGTTTTTTCTTTCAAAATTAAGCATCTCTTGACAAGTTTAGAGATGGCATTTGCAGAAGTAGACCACTGCACTGGAATAGCTGCTTTGGTTGAGTTCTGGGTCCTGCTGAGGTGCTTTATGCCCTGGTAACACTTTGGAATTTTCCCACAAGTGTGGCAGGCCTTCCTACAGCTCTGCAGTTCTCAGTGTCCACCCTTCAGGTGCACCCAGGCATTACTGCTGAATAAACAAACACAGGCAATTTCTATTACAGACATAAAGATTTCTCTTAAAAGGGATTAAATCTGTGGGGAAAGGGAATAGACACTTAATTTAGTCTAGGAAGAGCTGTGGTGGGGAGTGTGTGTTGAATAAAACACAGCTTTGTTAGAATTTTCTGACTTTTTACCTGCTACGTGAGCCTCCCCTCTTTTTATTGCTCCTATGGATCATGCTGTCCCACTGTAAGTAAGATCTCTCCAAAGAGCAGCTTTATCTATACCAGGTAATTCACCTAATTGCATGCTATTGAAAGAAAAGGGTTTTACTCTGGTAGGGAGCTAGAAGTTCCAAGGTTCATGGCAAAACTAAGAGAAAAAGTATCTTATCAAGGATCTATACAATCACTTGTAGTTTCCTTTTGTGCTCTTAAATACTGTCCAGCAACTCTGGATCCCATGTGAAATAAGTGCATTTACTTTTATAACCTCAGTATACAACAACTTTGCTTTGCATACCTCTTCTGAGATCAATGCTAATTCTTTTTGTTGCTGTTGGTAGATGTTGCACAGCCTAACTTCTGTATTGGCTTTTTTGCTTTCGACCTTGCTGACTCAAATGCCAGAGGTTTATTACATGCTCTCTGTCTGAGTTAATTTTTTTGGCCTCTGAATCTACTAATTGCCATTTGTAATTTTCCTGGTGGTAAAGGTCACAAAGATAGAGATTGGCCCCCATAGCTTAACCTCTTGGCACATCTCAGGTTATGAAAGGCAGTGTTGAAGTCTGCTGATTAAATTAATTACTCTTCTGAGGTTTCATCATAAAGAAAAACCCTTTTGCCTTTGTAGTTCACTTCCATCAAGTTTTTGCATCATATCTCAGAGCTGGGTTAGGAACCTCTAATTTTACTGGAGCACAATCAGATGGTAGAAAGAGTTTATGTTTGTCAAACATAAACCTGATCCTGAGCTGTGTGTTGCAGAGATGCCTTCCTCTGCTTCATAAGACTGGAAGACATGCTGCTGCTTTTGCTTTCCCTCTAAACTTTCTGCCTTTGCTAGGAACATCTCTGGGCTGGAAAAAAGCCTGAGAATAAAACAACAGTGTTTTGGTGTCTAAAGCCACACAAACCAGCACTCAATGCTCACTCTAGTCCCTGCAGAAACTCACTCATGAAAGTGTGTGCTTCTGAGCATAAGATACACTTTCCAAAGTTATACCTGAGTGCCAATAGGGGATTCAGTGCCCTAAATGAACCTATTCCTATTTGAGGGAACCAGGAGCAAGCTAGGACCAGGATGTTGTCATAGAAAGCTGGTTCCTTACATCCAGCACTCCTGGTTAACCTTTGCTCCCTTGCACTGAAGTGCACAGGGCCACCTCTGCTCTGTTCCTGACAGTCACACTGCCAGAGTCCAGCAGGGTGGGGACAGCTGAGTTGATACCAGATCATGCAGAACAGCCCTTTAGGTGAGCTGCTGGGGAGGATGTGTAAAAGCAAATGCCCCTGTCCTTCCTGCATGCTGTCCTCTCCTGCTTTTCTTTGCCAAGGTGATCCTTACCATGTTTTATCACTGGGTACAGCACTGCAAAGCTGCCATTGCAGCTCTTCTGCAGTTGTTGGAGCACAGCTGATTGTGAGGTGCTGACACTTACTGAAGCTTAGAAAGCTCCCCAGAGCCACTACCTGCAGAGGTAATCAACCCAGAGATGTCTCAAATATCTCCTTGTTGTGGTCTGGGGTCCCTATGGACTAGTATTGGAGCCTTGCCTTTCCTACCAAGATCATCTCCAAGGCATTTGCAGCAAAGCCACTGTGGTACCTCCAAAATGTAGATTATAGTTTTAAAAATAGGCAATAAAGTATACATATGGCTATATAAATCACAAGACAAGATATAATAATTGCATTTATAGAATTATAGGATGGTTTGGGTTGGAAAGGATATAAAAAATCATCTACTTCCAAGCCCCTGCCACAGGTAGAGGTACCTTCCACTAGACCAAGTTGCTCAAGTTCCTATCCAACCTGGCCTTGAACGTTTCCAGGGATGGGTCATTCACAATTTCTCTGGGCAATCTGTTTCAGTGCCTCACCACCCTCACAATGAAGAATTTCTTCCTAATACCTAATTTAAATTAACCCTTTCTCAGTTCAAAGCCATTTCCCCTTTTCCTGTCACTACATGCCCTTGTGAAAAGTCCCTCTCCAGCTCTCTAGCTCATCCAATTCCAATGCTGAAGCCTAGCTCAGGCAGAGACCACCCCTGGCTGCTCTTCTCCATGCAACTCTAAGCCTTTGGGGTTTTGTAGAGCATTTGGGAAGAAACATACCCTATAACATCTGTGTCCTGTTGTACTGGGGAAAAACTGATTTCAGCTGTTTTCAGTGACTTTGCTGGATTATGTTTTAGCATAGAATTTATGAATGCAAAAATTAAGTGTACTTTTGAAGCAGCTTTTCGGGCACTTCACTGTAGTGAAAGTAAGGGAAGCTTTAGAAAAAAAGGCCCTCCAAGCAAGATCTAAAAGCAGCATTCAAAATTATTCTTAAGATGCAATTGCCTTCTCTTTCCAGAACATCCAGTCCTCATGTCTCCTCCTTTTTTACTTAGTCACTGCACTTCATTTTCCCAAAGCCCAGCTTCACAGCTCCTCTGCTCTATCACTTCCCAGCTTGGAAACAATTTGCAGCAAGTCCTTGATCTTGGATGCATGAGATTCCCAGCTGGAGCCAGACTTTGTTGCCCAGTGTTGCTTTCACTTCTGCTGCATTTCTGCCAGATGTCAGGCTATCTTCCTAACCAGGACAGTGTTTGGGCATGATCTGAATAGCCTGAGCACCTATGGCAACCCCTGGCACTGCAGTTGCCACCTACCTGCCAACACAAATTGCTTTCTGCAATATTGGGGCTGTTGTAAGCTTTATTTGTTCCTGCGGACAGAGTGTGTCTGCTATTTCTCAATGTGCTTATCTTGAATTGCCTTCTGGAAAGTAGCTCTTTCATCCACAACTCCTCCCTTAAAATCAGTGATAGCAAATACTAATATTTTCAGAAATGCTCAAGATGAGATTTTCAAGGGCACGTTGCTCTAAACTGAGTTTAGTGCCTCAAAAACCAACATAGAGTGAAGGCTAAATTTTCAGAACTGCAGAGGAAATGCTGCTAGATGGATAAGCATGTCAGAGTAACTACCACAGTCTCCAAGGGTGAATGTTCCTTGGCACCTTCCCCACAATGAGATATTATTCTCCTTCTATATTTCAGGCCCAGGAAAGTCATGTATAGTTTAAATGGAAGTAATGACAGGAAGGTAAAGGCAGTGTACAAAGTACCCATGCAAAATAAAAAGGAATGATGTCTGGTTGATCCATTTTATTTGAGAAGGAGAGTACTTGTGTGTTGACAGTTACAAAATAAACAGAAAACATGTTCATCTGCAGAAATCCCCCGAGCTGGAACTGCCTGGAGGCTGAAGGGATGCTGGGAAACAGTAGATAAACTTGTCCTGTTCTTTCTCTTCTCTGGTTATTGACTTCTAACAGTGGTGGATACTAAATCTTGGGCTAAATGGATCCTGCATTGGACTCAGCACAGATACCCATAAATTCTAACTGTGCAGCTGCTAAAGAGATGGAAAGACCTTCCTGGGGAGTTAATATATTTCCTCCTAGGTTGTAAAAGTTGTGGAAGCAAATCCATCACTCTGCTTCTTCTCCACTATTCATCTTGGGCTACTCTGAAATACCATCTTTTCTCTTAGTATTCCTTTTAGTAGCAAGCGAGTAAATTCAAACTGCTTTGCAGTTTGGGCTGAGCAAATGTAGAAATAAGAGTTCAAAGTAGTCACAGTTGTCTCTGTTCTGGCAGAGAGCCCCCATAGTACACTGGACCAGAACAGCCATTGCATGAGGCTCCTTATAATGGGAATGTCCAACCAAAAATCAAAATTTCACATGAGCAGTTGCTTTGGCAACAGCCTGCTAGCAAGCTGTCATCTAGCAAGCTGCCAGGGTAACTCTTTACCAAGTGGGGAGGTGTTGGCAGCTTAAACCCATGGGAGCAGAAGTGATGGGTCAGGGCTGCAGTACGGGGGCTGGCGCTACGGCTGCCCGATGCAGCACTGCTCATCCAACGTGCCTGTCCTGTTTGGGATGCAGCTCAAGTGGATGCTTCTGAACAGCTTTTTGGCAGAAATTTTACAATGATTTGCCCAGCTTTATCATTTGTATCATAGTTCCTGTATCAGCTCATCCTTGTTATTGAGCCTTTTATGTCAACTTAAATGTATCTATTTCTAGCTTTCATCAGTTTGAGCCTCTTATGCCATCTGCTAGATGTCCAAAAGTTGCTTTCTTACTAGAAAATTGTGATCTGCTATATTTACCCTTCAATCAGATATTAGCTCATTTGGACCTGTTTTTTCTTTGATCAATACATCCTATAACAGTCATCAAAAGCTTTTGTTCCTTCTGATCAAAGTGGAAAAGTAATATGTAGAGAACCACCTCCATTTTCTTTAGCATTCCTCTTCTTTTTGAGAAGAAGAGCTTTATTCCTCATCTATTTTCTCTCTACTCCACCCTCTTAAGCTTCATCACTATTAAGTCTTATCTTTTGGGTTGCCATTATCTTCTTGGAACAAGCAAAGCCCTTATTACATTGAATTTCTATATTAAAACCACTGGGTAGCAGCTCCTCAGCCTGCCCTGCCATTTCTGGAGTGAAATAGCTGCTTGCATAAAGCTGCCCTTTGTTTTCCTTGTTGACCTCTTGCAGGTTTTTCCACTCTGCCTTCACTTTTTTTTCTTCCCCCTTTTGATTTCATTAAAAGAGTAGCTTTCATCCTTTGTTTTGGGAGGTGTGTGTTTCCATGTGCACTCATGTGCTGGCCCTTGTGTTGCTTTCACTTCAAACTCAACAAAAGCAGAAAACTTACAGGGAACAAGACCTGGGACCTCTAAGCCATGTCCAACCCTGTCCTGCTCATTACACCGAGGCTGTAATGTCAGACTGCAAGGAAAAGCATTCTGGAAGAGTATATAGATAGAATTTTGTCAGATGATGACTACACTTTCACCCATTGGCCAAATAATAAATAGCCAGGTGACATTAAATTTTTTTATTAAAAAAAAAAAAAAGAAAAAGGACTCTACTGGTAAGACTGGAATCGACAATGGGAAAACAGGAAAGGCTCTAAGAAAGCCTGTCAATATTAATTTATAATAATGCTTTTAAGTTTATAATTGAAGTATCAGAAAGCTGTTCTGAAACATCTTTCTGGCAGGCATGTTCTCTTTTTTCCCCAGCATAACATGTGGTGCTAGGATGTCTTAGTAATCTCTTCTAAAAGACTTGTCATGAAATATACAAAGTCATTGAGTTATGTGTATATAAGACTGTTACATGTGATCCCTTATCTTATACAATCTGTTCCAGGGTGTTCCAAAGTTCTGCCAAAGTCAAATCCTGAAATGCTTCTTGGTAGGAATTTTCCACGGTTGTGGTAAGATGAGAAGAATGTACCTCTGTGCAGGTGCAGTCTGATATTCCAGTCAAATCAGACCCACGGAGGAGTGATGCCACAGGAAGCCTGTTCATCCTTTGCTTTTCATTAATATTTTTGTCTGTTCCCTGTTACAGGCAATGTAGCCTCTGTGGATCACAACAGCCAGGTCGAGTCTCCCCACAGCTTTCCCTGTTTGCAGACACGAAAATCCATTTCTCGAGTGAACTGGGGATGAAGCTCCTGAAGGCGAGCGGTGGTTGCGGTGTGTGTGCGAGCGCTGCCATCCTTGGGGTGCTGAGACCGCGCCAGGAGCAGCTGGGGGCAGCAGCCGCCGGGGCAGCGCTCACGTGTGGAAAAGCTATTGGTGCTCCATCCTTCTCTCACTGATGGCTCCTGCTGCTGGCCCCTCCTCAGCCCTGAGGAGATGGTAATGCCATTGTGCAAGCAGCGGGCGAGTCAGCAGGAGACACGAGAGGAGCCTGGTGGAGTAAGCTGCCGGGGAACGGGGGCTGTGTTGGGCCCAGGAATTATCTTAGTAATAAACCTACTCACAAGAATAAATGGGAGCAGGAGAGCTGCCAGTTAATAAAAAAGGCTTAGTGCAGAAAGTATTGGGGTTGAGCATCAGAAGCAGCCTGACAGGCAGAGTCACAGTGCATCGCGACGTTGCCCAATTTTATGTATAAGATGTTTTCTGTGCCAAAGGTGGGGCTTTCACATTGCTCTGCCGTGCCGTGCTTACCTGCCGGGGCATTGCACGGTGTGCTGCTGCTGCTGTGCCCTCAGCATCGCCCTGTGGATGCAGGCAGGCTGAGACGGGAGCAGATGCTGGGCTGATCCCGCAGAACTGCCTTGGGCTGCGCAGCTCAGCCCTCTGCCTCCTGCCTGTGCCAGTGCAGTGGTTCCTGTGGGGACGTGGCAGACCGCACCAGGGAGCTGGGCCCGGCTAAACACGAGCCCTCGCTCCTCCCCTTCGGTCCGTCCTGGCCGGCGGGAGCTGCTGGAGCCAGACTGGGGCCGGCAGCAGCGCTTCTCCGGGGATGGTTACAGGTACCTGGGGTGTGCAGCTCCCCTGCCACTGCTCTGGGCTGGTCAAAGCTCAGCCAGCTCCAGTCTGGAAACCTGGATGTCATTCTCTCATAACACCTGAGATGAAAAGCTCTGCTCAGCCTGTGTAGATGTCCAGCTGGCAGGTTCCAGGAGATTGCAGCAGTGCCTTTGCAAAGTTACATTTCATCTTTAGCTGTTATCACGCTTAGGCCAACATTTCCATAGATTGAGCGGACTGCAACAAGAAGCTGTTTAAATAATGTGATGAGACCAATGTTGTCCTAAAGAAAATGTTGGATGTGTTAGCACGTGGGAGTGAAGCCGAACAAGAACCAGCAAAAGCAAAAAGCCACAGTTGTCAGAAATCACGCCACCCTCGGTGCTGAAGAAGACAACCTCCAGTGCCCGGCACTCTGACAGCTGCAACTGCACCCCTCAGGCACTTCAGGTCCCTTCTTTGTGCTAACAGGAAAATCAGAGCATACCCTCTGGACTGTGCTGGAGCAAGTCATGGGCACAGTCTGCAGAGTTTCTTGAACATCTTCTGTCCTCATTAAGGTTTTCCCAGCCTGTGTCCTCATCTCAGCTGACAATGCTGACTAGACCTTGCCTTGCCAAGGATGGTCCCCTACTCATAAGGTCACCCACTGTGTCTCAGGGGCCAAGACTGACCTTGTCACTTCAGGGCTACATTCTGGTCCCTGGGAATGCTCCATTAGGAGGGAGTTGCTGAGTGTACCCTGGCATCTCACCACATTCTTGGAGCACGCTCCTGATCCAGGGTGGTGGCGGACCTGAGCCTCTGGTTGGTCTGAACTGGCTTTCCCTGTCACAGTATAACAGAGTGTGCAGCTCACCAAACACCCAGCTGTCATTTCAACACTTGATGATGTTCTGGAGAAGAAGCAGAAATTATAGTAATTGCTGCTGCTTTATCTTAAAATGCAATTGGCTTTTGGGAAGTTGTTATTCATACTCTGGTTGCAAAAGCAAATGGTGGACAATCCTCACCTGTGATGAGCTGACATGTCCCTAAATGCCACAGCCAGGGAGAAATAATGAAGCTCACCGAGAGTTTTCAAGGTAAGAAAAAGTATTTGGTCACAAACAGATGCCCAGTCCCAGCCTTACCTATGTTAAACAACTCTGTAATGTTTTTTTCTCTCTTGTGGGCAAATCATTTACTATAATTTAACAACAACCACATGAAATTCACTTCCTTATGTTGGAAAAAAAAGACAAGAAAAATAGGATTAAATATCTCAGTTTATCTTTCCACATAGGTCACATGGCCGAAGTTGATTGTAAAATGTTGAAATACTAGTTTGAGGTGTAGCCAGTGCCAAGTGTTGTACATTTCCGTGTTCTCCCTTCCCTCCTATTGCTCACAAAGATGTCACAGAAAGACAAGGAAGTTCATTTTCTCAGGAGGCATATTTTGTTTTTTAGTGCAAATTTAAAGTACCATTTATTATCCTTAAATCTAATCCTTTTAGACCTTGGTGCTGTTCTAGTCCCAAATCCAAAAGGAACAGCCTGAAAAAAAGTTGTACAAAAGCCAAAGTGTGTAACAAAGTCATTGAATCTGAGAGTTTAAACGCCACGTGAGCTGGGGTGAGACCCTCCTGCCCCATGCAGCCTTTTGTGAAATGAGCAGGGCAGGTCCCTGTGTTTTTGGGCTGTCTACACACCCAGGCAGGGGGCTCAGGCAAAGGCGAGGTGGCTGAACCTGGTGAGCACCTGCCTGGCTGAGGAGATTGGTGGTTTGAATCAGCATTTGGGAATTTGGCTCCTAAGGGTCATGGGTATAAAGGAGTTTGGGACTCTGAGACAGTACAGTGCCATACAAGACTTGATTTTTCTTCCCAGCTACAAGTTATAGCAGGCTTCCATGACTTCTTTTTCCATGAGCAGCAGCTTATGTTCACTGTGGTAGAAGCAGTTTCAGAGCTTCAGTGCTCTGCCAAGCTTTCGTTAGCTGCCCCATTGCTGCTTGCATGCCAGCATTGCAGCTGCTGACTAGGATTGTGTCCCTGGCTGGTGAGCCAAGGGATCCATCTACTGGAGTGAAGCCAAGCTTTAAGGGAATACTTAGCTTATCCACGTGGCCAGAAAGCCTCCTGCAAGGGACAGCATCTGAAAAGTCAAAGACTCGAGAAACTAAGGATGCCCTGTGCATGGCCAATGCATGCATAACAACATTAATAAGTAATCCCTTGTCATTACATGCCCTTTGGAGTGACTGCAAGACACCTTGGTCCATAACCTATGGATTTGTTACAGAAGGGAGAATTGCTTATTGTAGTTATTGCTTCAAAGTTTTGGAACAAAGGACCTGCTCTAAGGGTAGGCTGTTTTGCCTCTGACTGACTTAAGTGCATTTTTCTCTCTGCTGGTTAGCTTGAGGTCACTCCTGTGGGTTGTGTAGGCTGTTTGCAGGGGTTTATTTCATGCTTCATGAAGATCTTTGGGCTTACCTGTGGCTTCCTGCTTCCCACCAGTGCACAGATTGCAGGCAGTGGCTGAGCTAATGATGAGCTTCTGTGACATTGCAAAAACATGCAAGGATGGGCTCAAAGTGCAACCTGGCAGGCAAAAATTATGTCTGTGTGTTTGGAAAGAGGTGGAAAAAAAAAGAACAAAAGCATATTTTTCTTCACAGTAAAAGTACAATGGTGTCTGCCAAAACATGAAAAGTGACCCAGCTTCCTCCAGGGCAGCCACCACTCCACAAACCAGCTGCATGCAGAAGTGCAGGAACAGTCAGGAGGGGACTAGGTTTGTGGTGGTGTCCCCAAATGCCCTGGGGAAAGGTGGCTGGGGGGAGCCCTGGTCAGAGGAGGTGAAGCCCCAGGGCCCACCGTGGGGCAGAGTGGTACATTTCACAGTCTGTTAGATGGAGATGTCTGACAACTGACACAGCCTGTTTAGACAAAGAGACAAAGACATCTGACACTATGTTGGGGAGACAGAGGCATTTGGTACATGTAGGACAAAGCTGAGTACACCTGAGCGTTTTTCCCTGTAAAGTTTTCTGGTGCAGACTGTCCTTGACTGGTCACCTCCCACATGCAGGATTTGCAGTTTTGTCTGAGTGAGAACTGTGAGACAGAACTTCTATCTTCTTTGATTAGGAACCGAGTGAATTCCAGTTCTTGTCTTCTGGCTGGAGGAAAAAAATCTGATCTAATTCATCAGCTTGACAGAAAATATTTCATGTGGAAGTACTTCTACAGTTCCAAATTTCTAAAACTTTCCGTTGTCTCTTTCCTCTTTGGCAACCTGAACAATCATATTTGCATGGCACAGCCTTTGTGCCAAAAGGGAGGGACTTGGTGCCACAAAACTACTTTTTTTTTTTTTATTCCCTAGCTTGCAGTTTCTCCCTGCAACACCGTCCCAACCATTTTGCTGCCAGGCAGGACTTGGCTCTAAAACTCAGTCAAGTGTGAATCAGCATTTAATTGACACACTGGAGCATAAAACCTGAATATTGCTGGCTTTTAGATGCACAGCAGAGGTAGTTTCTCATTACAATGTAGGTCTTGGGTTTATTTATTTTACAGGTCAGCATAATGGGCCAGTTTTGCGGCTGATTGGCATCCAGGGAGCAGAGAGTCCTGTAAGTGCTCAGGACTCATTCAGGCCAGAAATGTTAGGGGTGTAACACCAGCCACAGAGAAGCAGATGAAGTACTGCATCTACCTTTTTGTATGTATGAAAAATGCATTTTACATATACTCTGAGAGTTTTTATAAATGAGATGTTGCCAAACCAGAGCGGTGCACTTGAATTTCTTCTAAATCTGTTCATGTAACAGTTGTATCACAGTTGTGCTACTGGATGGTGCTTCCTGAAGAAAGCTAAAGATGGTTTTTAGCATGGTTTTTAGGATGATACCAGCCAGGGAAGAGCTCATCTGTTCTTAAAGACCATGAAGAAAGACATTCAAAAAGGGAATGGGATCACCTTTGGCAGCATTTTGAATTGTCACAGTGCCCAAGGCCTCAGCAGAGCTCCTGACATTCCCAAGGCAGCAAGGTCATCTTGAAAGCACAATTGCATTTCTCTGGCGTTGTTTATGCTAATATCCTGAGAATGACTTGCATATTTCAACCTTACAATGAGTTAATGATTAATTAAGATCTTACAAAACTGAAGACAGAAACCAGCAGTCTAGAAAAATAAAGAAATAATCTTGTAAAGTGTATGTTTAGAAAAAGTTGTGTAGATTAATTTTAATCTTGGGTAGCTTGGGTAAAGGGAAAAAGGAAAGAGCAGAAACATGTGGCACAGTTAATCTCATTTGGAAAACATTGCTTTTTGTGAAGGTCATGCCTGATGTTTAAGCATCTATAAAGGGACGTGGCTTGCTGGTGGTTTCTTTCTTATCCAAGTGAATTATTGAATCATTTAGGTTGGTTTCACACATTTGAAATCATCGAATCCTGCTAACCTAGCACTGCCATGTTCACTAGGAAACAACGTCCCCAGGTGCCACACCCATATGCTTTGTTAACACTACCAGGGAATGGTGATTCCAAAACTTCCTTGGGCAGCCTTTCCAATGCTGGACCACTCTTTCAGTGAATAAATTTTTCCTAATATCCAATCTAAATCTCACCTGGCACATCTTCAGGCCATTTCCTCTTTGTCCTGTCACTTGTTACTTGGGAGAAGAGACCAATGCTCACCTGGTTACAATCTCCTTTCAGGCAGTTGTAGAGAGTCAGGTCTCCTGTGAGCCTCCTTTTCTCCAGGCTAAACACCCCCAGCTCCCTGAGCTGCTCCCCATAAGCCTTGTGCTCCAGACCCTGCCCCAGCTCCATTGTCCTTCTCTGGGCACGCTCCAGCCCCTCAATGTCCTTCCTGTGGTGAGGGGTCCAGAACTGGACACTGGATTTGAGATGTGGCAGTGTTGGGTACCAGGGGAACAATCATTGCCCTGGTCCTGCTGGCCACACTGTTGCTAACACAGGCCAGGATGCCATTGGCCTTCTTGGCCACCTGGGCACACCCTGGCTCATGTTCAGCAGCTCTCAGCCAGCACTCCCAGGTCTTTTTCCACTGGGCCACATTCCAGCCACTCTGCCCCAGCCTCTAGCACTTCATGGGGCTGTTGTGACCCAAGTGCAGGACCTGGCACTTGGCATTGTTGAGCCCCATAGCACTGGCCTTGGCCCATTGATACAACCTGTCCAGATCCCTCTGCAGAGCCTTCCTGCTCAACAGCAGATCAAGACTCTGACCCACTACCACTTGAACTGACTGATGGGCACTCAATCCCCTTGTTCAGGTCATCAAAAAAAACATTTAACAGGACTGGTCCCAGTACTGAGCCGCAGAGAGCACTGCTCTTGACTTGCTGTCAGCTGGATCTAACTCTATCCATGGATGTAACTCTGGGCTTGGTCATTCAGACAGATTTTAACCTCGTGAATGGTATGCTCCTTCATGCTATGGGAAGCCAATTTCTCCAGGAGAATATTGTGAGAGACAGTGTCAAATGCTTTACTAAAATAAAGTTAGACAACTTCCACAGCCCTTCCCTCACCAACCAAGTGGGTCACTCCTGATAGTCCCCTGGTTTCTCCTTCCACTCCTTCTTGCAGACAGTTGTCAGATTTGATATCATCCAGCAACTGGGACCTCTCTGGTTAGCCAGGACTAGTGCCTCAGACTTCTCTCCTCCACAGACTTGGTATTTGCGGCAAATTTTCTCCAGGTGTATTTACACCAAGGAAACAGCCATGGAGTCTAGAGCACTGCAAATGAGGTGCAGCTTAGCTTTCTGTGTGTTTGAAACATGGAGCATGCTGAAATGAAAAGGATGAACCAGTTTCCAGTGCTCCTGCCTGGCAGTGAGGACATACAAGAGAGATACAGGAATTTGTGCACTGGGTGGACAGAAAGCACAGAGAGATGTTAGCTCCAGTTCCATCCACATCTAGGCACTGACTCTAAACTGCATGCAAGGAGAGATTTAGGTTGCTCAGAGGATGCTGGAAGAATGGAGAGCTGCCCAGTATGCATGCTGGGAAGGTCACTGTCCTCTGCAGGTGGTGGAACTGAGGAGTCAGTGGGAGGAGAGTGAGATGTTGCAATGAAGTCACAGTCTCTGTTTTTAAAGAATGCTTTATTCACTACATCCTAGAAATGTACCATAAATGGAGCAAGAACTAAATAAACTGAAAGGCTTCTGACAATACAGAGAAGAGAGATACAATAAAATATCTAAAATATCAGCTCTTTTGAGAATAAGGCACGCTAGCTTTGTTTTTTTCTTTTTTTTTAGTATATACTTTTTTTCTTAGAATAGTTTGTTCTTAACCTAAAGATGTTCACATTTCAAGTTATTAGACTTACCTCAGTAGTAGTGTACATGAAATGGTTTCGAAGTAAATGTCAAGACAGGCATGGGCAGGAGGCTCAGCATGACCTGGCTGCCTGCATGCCTGGATCCTGCCTCCATCCCTCGGTCCTGCCTGCTACTACCGTGGCACAGGCAGCACCCACTGTTGGCCAGGGACACCTCATGGTTTTCCCTCATTGGCTCCTTTCTCTTCCTGCCGTCTCTGTGAGTGGCAGGTCCCTTGTCCTGTTGGCAGGGAGAGGATTAGTGGGAAGGGAGCCATCACCCTTCCTCTCTCCTCTGGGGTTCAGTGATGGCGTGTGGCTGGAAGTGGGCCAGCAGAGGCCCCGACCACTGGACTGCCTTTTCCTGGCCCCAGGGGTGTTTGTGCATGGCCCAAGGACCCACCCTGGTGTTTAGTGTTGAGCCATGTAAGACTTTAGATTGGAGGACTGGAGGAGGCAGTGCTGGACTCTGGCTGGGTCTTGCCCCTCGGGCTTTGCCCAGATCTCCTTCTCTCTCACCCTACACAAGGGCAGGACCTTGGGGCTGAGGTCTGGGTGTGCTTTCAGATGTGCAGGTACAGACAATAAAAGTTTCCTGGGAAGGGGTGTGGAGTGGCAGAGTCCAACCTAATGGGTAACCTCACAGTGCTTTTGCTAATGGGCTGACAGGGTCAAGGGGAGCTCAGCTTGTCTGAGCAAGAGCACCTAAAATACAACTGCTCGGTTTTGAGGCAAGCAAAAGCAGCGTATTAAAAATGTCACTTAACTGAGCTTGGTGCTCAGTTTGGAAGTGGTTCAGTTGTCAAAATATGGCCAATGTGAAACCCCTTTGGTATGTACTTATACCTCAAAAAGTAAAGGAACATTGCTTACTGACTCCCTGCTTCTCACCTTCTGTCACCAGACTTGTGTTTGTAGAGCTGATGCACTTCATACAAAAGGCAAGATTTTTTTACCATTTTACCTATTTTACATTCACTGCACTACTAAATAAAAGCCTTTAAACAGGCCACAAAACACTGCAAGAATATATTTACTTCTTAATAAAACAAACTTTTTTATAACATTGCAATAAAAGGTTTTTGTTTTGTGGCAAACCACATACCATGTAAATTTGCAACATAAAATGACTTTAAAAATGTATATTAAAAGATATTTACAAGGTCTATGTCTTAAAATCATTGGGTCTAATCACTCCCACCCCTGATGTGCATGTACAACTCCAGTTGTGGAGAAGGGGAATTAAGAGTGGAAGGGAGGCTGGGAGGGAGACTAGCCCTGTTTCACTAATTCCAGTATCACTACCACCCCTAGTACCTTTGAAATTTCTCATGGAACATGATGGAGCAATGAGTAAGTAATGCTGCACATCCTCTTGGCGAGAGCGTGGCTACTCTTGCTAACAGCAACATACGTTCTCAGTCACTACAACATATACTTCAAAGAATAAAATGAAGAGCATTGAGAAAAAGCCTTGGCTTTATACTGGATGAAGATCTAAGTCAAGACACCTCACGCGAAACATCAGCTACTCGTTTCTGTACATGCTGCAACTACAAGTAGCTTCAATAAATAGAAAATCCAGTTGCTAAGGAAAACTTGGAGCCTTTCCTTAGCTAGAAAACAAGCCTGCAAATCACACTGTGAAGAGGTATGTGTGAGGAGGCTTTTTAAAATTTTCTCTTTCTTCCAAACAGGCAACATTAGTTACTTGTGATTTCAAATGAGAATGAGCAGACTGTATTAATGCCAGCACAAAAATGCAGAGGTCTTGCACATTTTTCAAATTGCACTTTCCAGTATAATTTTTAAATAAGATACTTGTTGTTTTCTTCTTAAAAAACAAAACAAAACAAAACAAAACAACTAAGGTATGTATTCTTTAAATATTGAATATACTCTTCAAAATATATTGTTAAAACTTTCCCTAGCTGCTCAGGTGTGCTTTTTAATATATAGCTGATATATTATTAAAGGCACTACAAAATAGACATCTCTGGAGTGCAGAAATTGCTAAAAAATAACCTTCATACCACAAATATATTGAAAATATAACTGCTAAAAAAAAAAGACCCTATGCAACCCTACTACAGTGCATATAAATGCACGTCAGTGGTGGGCTGGATGCACCGAGGTCCTTTGGAAATGTACGAATACAGGCATGTTAAATTTTTAAAAATAGCCTAAAAAAGTTAGTGAAAACTTCAAGCATAGAAAATATTTTAAACATGTTTTTCTATGACATTCTTCACTTTCTGCATTGTTTTACCAAGCCCAAATGTTTACTCTTTCGCAGACAGTTCTTTCTTCATAAATAGTAAAGTGTTCCTTCAGTGTGTGTTTCTCCACCGCCCTCCTCTGCCGACAGTCTCAGTACGTCTGGTAGACATCGTGGATGGGCACCTGGATGGTGGCGGCTGGGAATGCCGGGGGGATGTAGCCAGCGTATCCTCCGTAGGCGGCAGCGGCAGCGGCAGCGTTCTTCTGTAGCGTGGCTATTGTCGCCGTGGCCGCAGCAGGCGCCGCAAACGGCACATAACTTGTCCCGTAAATCCCGGCGGCAGGGATCCGCTGCACGTTGGGAGTCATGGTGTACACCGGTGTGATGGGGCGGCCCTGGAAGGGAACGGTTCAGACCTCAAAAAAAGTACTTTGTTGTGACATCCCGCTCCCATGCCCTGAATGGCAAACCCCCGAGGAGGGAAGGAGGTGATGGAGAGGGTAGGCAGTACGTGCCCTGTCGATTGAGAGTTATGCTGTCATGGGAGGCTGTTCCCCCCTCACAGTCTGGGTCCCCCACAGTGGGGAGGGAAAGCAATGGCCCAAGGTTCAGATGTCTAAGACAGGTCAGATGAACTTCAGGGCTCTTGGGCACTGTGACGTCCTCAAGACATGTCCTTAATGGAAGCAGGGCAAGAGACTAGGCTTTCCCCACTAGGTATGCATAGCAGGATGTATGGGAAGCGGGATTTCTGTGCTGAGCTCACCTGGAAGGGAGGAGGTGTTGAGACAGCTGGTATTACAGCTGCGGCTGCGGCTGCTGCGGCAGCAGCTGCACTAGCTGGGTCCTGCTGGACAGCTATGGGGTTGATGATGTGCTCAACAGTGTGGATTTTGCCATCTTCCATCATCTTGGCTGGCGGTGCGGCCTGAAACATGGAGTACTGGGCACCAATGGCAGGGATGGCCACTAGGAGAGACCAGACATATCAGATACATCGGGAGAGAGTTTGCAGGACCTCTTGTCAAAGAGCTCTCCCTCCCAGCTGTGCCAACTCTCCAGCAGTGACCCTGTGCTGCTCTTATCAGGGGAGGTAGCCTTTTGTGCAGGCAGGGGACCTGGGGCACCTCTTCCCTCCCCATGCGTGGAAGCACCATAGCTGATGCACAGCAACAGGCTCAGTGCTGTTTGGTCCAGCATTCTCCCCCATCCTCCTGCCATGAGTATCCTAGATCCAGAGTCCTCCTGGGGACTGGGAGCTGTGACCCAGATTTACACAACCTCTTCTGAACACCACTGTCCTTCCCTCTGGCCAAGAGTGTGGCCTGAACACAAGGGGTAAGAATGTGTAATGTCCCAGTGAGGTCCCTGCTCCAGCTGTTGGCATCAAGGAATATGTAGCTGCCATAGGAAGAGCTGCTCCAGGACAGAAAGTTGTGGTTTGTACTGCAGAAGTTACAGGCAGCAATGGGTGTGCTTTACATGCCGTCCTTTGGCCAACCCTGTGAAATATCAGCTCTTTCACCAGCACCTCCCAGGACTAGCTTGGCTGAATATGCTTTATCTCATCTGTCTGCTACAGGATCAATCTACTTAATGACATTAAAATAAGAACTTTAGAGCCATGGTCTTTCAGACAAAGGGAGAACACTCTGGTCAGAATAATAGTGTTCAGGATGGTGAGTTTGTACATGGTCCAAAATGGAGCTTCTTGGCTTGTTTAGGGAAGAAACATTCTTTGCTGAACATACCCAGTAATCACAATAATTGCACGTGGCCTGGTAATGTGCACTTGTAGCAGAAAAACCAGCTGTATTCTGGGCTGTATCAAAAGCAGTGTGGCCAGCAGGTTGAGGGAGGTGATTCTGCCCCTCTATTCTGCTCAGGTGAGACTCCACTTGGAGTGCTGTGTCCAGTTCTGGGGCCCCCAATATAAGAAGGATGTGAACCTGTTGGAGCAGGTTCAGAGGATGTTAAATGAGATGGAGCACCTCTGCTGTTAAGTCAGACTGAGAGAGTTGGGGTTGTTCAGCCTGGAGAAAAGATGCCTTTGCGATAAAGACCTCTACTGGAGCTTTTCTGTACTTAAAGGGGGACTATAAGAAAGATCTTATGGTAAGGCCTGTAGTGATAGGACAAGGGATAACAGTTTTAAACTGAAAAAGGGTTGGGCATAAGAAAGGAATACTCTATAACAAAGGTGATGAGACACTGGACTGGTTGTCCAGAGAAGTTTTGTGTGCCTCATTATTGGAAGTGTTCAAGTTCAGGTTGGATGGGCCTTTGAGCAATCTGATCTAGTTTAAGACATCTCTGCCCATGACAGGGGCATTGGTTTAGATGATCTTTAAGGTCCCTTCCAACAGAAACCATTCTATGATGCTACGATTTCCATCATTGCCTCATACTGCACAGTTCAGCATTCAGCTTGCGAGCTTTTTAGCAGTAAGGTTATTCACAAGGAAAACAAAGTCATCAATAAATAATGGGTGATGGACTAAGAGGTGATGTTGGCACTTATGGGAGGTGCAGCCACTAAGCCAGAAATGAAGCCTAAAATGTATACAGGTTTATTCTGTGCAATGAAACTACACAATGTTAAAAGTGTGCAGTTATGCCTGGTGGAAGGAGGTGACAGCAGTACTCTGCTCTGATCCTGGAGACTGCAACAAGGAAGCTGATCAGATATCTTTCAGGCAGAGATGTGTCCTCCACCAGTGGACTACCGCTGTTTCCTCAAGCAGAGACCTCCAGCTCATGAGGTTTACAGTCCTCCTTTTACACCAAGTCCACCCGGTCAGGTCAAACCGGTTTTATCTCTGGTTTAAATTATCTTGGATAATTTCTCACCAAGGCAAAGAGCTCACGTGCTCCATTCTGCAATAACTTCTGGCAGAAAAACAGTAGCAGGCATCTGGTGTATTGGGGTGACCTCCCAGGAGTATCCCATTTATTTACAAAGAAATGAGCTTTAAGGTTGGTTTAAACAGTAGGCAGGAAACTTTGCAGTCAGTACATTTCTATTCCTCTGTTCTGGTAAGGTGCTTTCAAAGTCATACCCTCTTAATAACAGAGGTAACTCTTGCGTGAGGTACCTCTTATTAGATCAGCTGATCTGACTGGGAAAAACAGACCAGGTGCTTCTGTGCTCAGAGGCTGTGCTGGAACCATACGATAGGGGAAGGTCTGATAAAAACACCTGAATCTCAACATGCTTCAAGTATAGAAACGTTTTGATTTGAGCTTCAAGCTTTTGTTTGGCAGTTGAATTAAATATAGACACCACTAATAAGCATGCATTTCCAAGCATCCTTTAGTAATACCTGGAATTCCTAAAGTACCTTTGCAAGCACACATAGCGGTAATATTTTCTGGTGGTGAGTGAGTAGTTTTCTCAGGAAGTCTGATCTTTCTCCAACTCTAATCTTAACAGCCTTCCTTTGTCTCTAGACTTCTGACACTGTCTCATCCAGCTGTTATGAGGAACCCTTCACAGACTTCATTAGATGCAAGCTGCAATTTTCACTGACATAAATGAAACATGTTTTGGGAAACCACAATAGCTCTATTATTAAGCAATGCTTACATCCTGCCATTACAGTTTCCTTGGAAAGATAAATGGAGAGAAGACATCAGGACTTCTGCAAGAGAGCTGGTCCCCATCCCCTTCAAGGACCTTCTTCCTCAGGCTACTTTTTCAAATAAAAATCTTCCCAAACAGGATCTTGAGGAATTGCAGAACTTCAGCTTTCTTCTTGTTTACTTGGGAATGGCAAGGACTAGTAGCTGACAAAGGGGCAGAAGGGGGCAATCCCTGCCCCAGCCCTTGGACTGGCTCATCAGACCCCAGAAGAGATGAGAGGACTCCTGTAGGCACTGCAGAGCTGCAAAGATGGACCCCGAGGGCTCCCTGCCTTGCTCCTTCCCCATATCACTGATGGAGATGGAGGAGCTTGCCTCACCCAGGGACTTTCCTGCAATGGGAAAGCCCCAGATCCTTTTCTCAGCCTTGTACCACTGGAGCAAGATAGACTAAACAGTGGAGGGCTCCAGCCTGGCTGGAAATCTAGGATAGGAATCTCCCAGGGTGAAATGAACATTGAAGATATTAAAAGAGAGGAAGATTGCTCTTAGTCACCATGTTCTGGTTTATACAACTAGAAGGAAAGTCTGCTTCCTCCTAAACAAATGCAAAAGGGGAGAGGAGAAGTGGGTATTGATTTAGCCCTTTTTACTTTGGTCTGAAGAACTCCCAGATATTTGTGTCCCCTATCCTGCTATGTGCCTCTGGTGTGAAGAAAGTCTGGCCAGGGCCAGGAGGCACTCAGCACAAGGGAGCACTGAGCCCCAACCCTGGGGCCATCCCCACTGCTGCAGTTGCAGTTGTGGACTGGCCCTGGAGGTGTCCTCGCACGCTTGAGACAGGGCTTGGAGTGGGGGCCTGCCCAGCACCCCTGCTTTCCTCCCCTCCTTACACATACTAACCTGCACCAGGCTTAATGGCCACTGGATTGACTGCAGGTAACTCCAAGTTGGGAACCAGTTCAAATCCTTTCTCTTGTTGTTTTCCTTTGCCTTCATGGTATCTGCTGTAGATTCCACGGCCGGCAGAGTATCCCCCCAGGTAGGAGCCCCTGGGACCCGGAGCTCTGTTGCCAGCTGCACCTCGCCCTCTGCCTCGTATGCTGCCTGCTTATGATAACAACACAGAAGATGGTGAGTAATGGAGAGTGACAGCCCTGTGGGGAGCTGAAAACTGGAGGCTTGCACTTAGAAATGTGGCTGCTTAAGTCATGCTTAAGTCAGCATGATTGAGTCTTAGTGACCCTGCTTAGGAAAACAGAAGTGCCTAAGAAGCATCCAGTAAGCCTTGTTTAGCTTTGATGTTTGTGAGCATATATTAACTGCTCATTTATATTGATGGAAATACTGTGGCAAGTGTCACAGGTTCAATGCAGTCAGTAGAGAGTGAGGGGATCCTCTGGGTGATTTCTGTACATTAGGAACAGCTTCTGCTTTCAGCTGCTCTCCAGAGGGGACCCAACTTGTCAACTGGCTGCAATGGGACCCTGCCGAGATGGCACAACAGCATACCTGCCCTTTAATCAACTTTGTCCCATCACTGTATATATTTTCACTTATGCTGCTTGATTGTTTCCTCTGCTATTTTATTAGGTGCATATAACCCATTTCCAAAAATATTGACTTTAGTCATCTTAGTGACTCCACATGTGTTATGACAGTGCTTTGAACACTGCAGTATTGATGTACTTTATGATGATCTCATTGAATATTTAGACTGTTATTAAACTCTGCCATGGTTCATTGCAAGTACAAATCTGGAAATTGAGAAGAAGCTGAAATTCTTGAATGACTAGGGTTAAAAATACTTCTTGGTTTATGTGGGTGCTTTAAGAATATATTTATGCTAAATTGCTTCTTCTATGGAAATACGCATCAAATTTCAGGAAACTCTAATTCCTGTAAATACAGGATAATTGTAATTATAAACCAGTTATAGCTGTAAGGGTTTTTTATGAATAAGTGATTTTTGGTCATTTTTAATGACTGTAACCAATAACTATTTAAGGTATACACAATAAAAAGAATTACTTTTCACTCACATGATTCCTTCTGCTTGTAGTTCTCAAATGACTTTATGAAGGACAGCATTACTGTCATTTTGTGGAAGGTAAATGACACCTAGAGAGAGTTCCTAACTAAGGCTCTCCCTAACCTCTCTCCCTTTGGATAGGTCACCATACCCACATGTCCAGAGCACTCTGTCATAGGATCCAGCTCTTTGAAAGGAGACATCAGAAGACGGAATCCTTACACTTGCTCAAACTTAGTACATCACTCACAAAACCCAGATCCCTCTGTTCCCCAACCCATGCTTGGTTTTTACCTATTCTTAACCATATATTTGATATCTCTCTCATACTATCTTGTACATTTGCAATTATTTATAGATAAATACACTTTGTGCAGTCATAAACTAAAGTAAGACCCAACAGAAATATGACAAAAAGGCCCATACAAGAGTATTAAGAAAAAATTGCATGGCACTAGCTGTCCTTTGGCTGAGACAGACCTCTGGCATCAGCCTAAGATCAAACCTGCCCATCACATCCCCTAATTGTGCTTACTAACCTTTCACAAAGTAATCTCTGTTGGGCCCGATCAAGGCATTGTATGGATATCCATAGTATGCTAGTGTGTATGGATCACAAGAGTAAACATAGTTAGGTTGCTGAGTTACTTCAGAGGTTGCTGCAGCCCCTCCTTTTGCAGCTTTCTGGTAGCGAGTGTATTGCTCCTTGTCTACCGGCTTGGCCAAGGTAACCTCCAGGCACGAGCCCTCTAGTTCGACACCATTAAGGTTGTTCATGGCATGAATGGCATCTTCCCTGGTTGTAAAGTGCACAAAGGCGTAATCACGTATCTTTTTCACTCTCTCTACACAGCCAGGGTTAAACTGACCAAACACCTTTTTAATGGTGTCCTCTGTGGTCTCAATCATTAAATTCCTCACATATAAGATTTTAACAGTCTCCATGACATCTTCATCCACATCTATCTCTGGTTCTGCCCAGTCAACAGCAATTTGATGTCCCCACAGTTGGATCCTTCCTGGCATGAGTTTTCTCCTGGCCATGGCTGCTGCTCGATGGCTCTCATACTCCACAAAGGCAAAGCCTCTGTTCTTCATCTTGTCTGCGGCGCTGGCATACACGATGACATCCAGCACGCCTTCTGTCACCTTGGCAATCTCTTCCAGGATCTCCTCTCTCTTCTTCATCTTGGGAATGCCTCCGATGAAGAGCCGGCAGTTATCCACACTGCAGCACACACCCAGCAGCCTGCCGGGGCGGATTTCATAGTTGTTCAGCTCCCTGACAGCACGCTTCGCCTCGTGCTTCTGTGTGTACATCACGAAGGCGTAGCCACGGTTCTTCCCATCGAAGTCCATCATCAAGCGCATCTCGTAGATGCGGCCGACAGACTCGAAGACGGGGACGAGCTCATCTTCGTAGACGTCGCGGGGGATTTTGCCCACAAAGACTTCGCAGCCACGAGGAGGGTGCAGGCCCTCCCAGCCAGGAGGAGGGCCTCCATACTTGCGTTGCCCGTTCTCCTGGATCATGCTGTATCCAGTGCGGGCCATGAGGGCCAGCAGAGCTGCCTCGTTGGGCGCACCAGCAACACCTTCAGGGACTTTTGTGGTGGCCACATTAGTGGAATCATTGCTCATCCTTGCAGTGGAATCCTCAGCGGTCATGGTGTCAAACTCATTCACAGCGTGATAAAACCTGGGCAAATGAAGAAGGAGGACACTCGTTAAAAGCTGTTAGCTACCATCAGAATTCCACCTCTCTAATTTTCCTGTAGTTGTTCTGCAAGTTTGTTTTTCAAACTGGGACTAAGGCTGCAGAAAGAACAGAGGAACAAGCCACACCAGCCTGAAGAGTGATATTGCAGGATAGTGCATCCTGGACATAGGCAAAGCTCCTCTTTGAGGGAATGGTCGAGGATCACCTGCCCACACATCCCAGGCATCAAGAGCTGCTGTCATGGGACACCAAAGCCACCAATGATGCCACCAAGTACCTCAAAATCTCAAGATCTTTGAGATTCTTGTCTTCTCTTTGAAATGGCAGGAAGGAGATTACACAGAATTGGGAGAGAGAAGATATCGACAGGAAGCCAGAGGTACCCACCTACAGAGCCTTCTCCTCCCTCTCAGTCACCCATCAGTTAATCCATTTACTCCTGAACAGCACAAGCATCAGGTGCCATATTCCATGGTGAAAGGTGGCAAATGCATGAGAAGCACCAGACAGTTTCCATTTGATAACAACCCCTTGCTCCCCTCGACTTCTGCAGTAACTGTCAAGCAGGAAATAATGAATACACTTTAGCAGCGGGGGTGGGAGACAATTCTTGTTCTTTTGTGCAAAGAGTGATCTGACAAGGTTCTGAATTGCCTACTGCTTGTGTTACAATGTCTGACATGTTTGTCTCTTCCATTATTACAGCAGGACTTGACAAAAGCTGAAGCAAAGCATTCCTTTTATGAGAGGCAGCTTGCTTTAGACCAAGCACAGCACTGCAAGCCAGCAAGAGGAATATCTCAGAAACCTTATTCTGCATCTGAACACAGGCAGAGAGCAGGAAATGTAGACATACAAGAAATGACCATGCTAATAACCAAAACTGCAAGACAGTGGGCTTTCTTTCTGAGTACAATTAAATAAGACACCTTGGACTCTGAGAGTAGTTAGTTCATTGAATTTTAAAACTGCAATGGTCCACCAGACAATTTAATACAAATGATTGTATATGACATGGACCATTACATTTTAGTGTTATTTGCACATTAGGTGCTACAGCATTTATCTGAGTAAATTGTATCTTCCACAAGAACCTTGGCTTTAAGGAATCAGAGAGTTGTGGATCCTACCACATGCCTGTATGGCTTGTTTGCTAACCACTCCATTATACAAGCAAGTGTGCAGTATTTCTCATGAAAATTTGTCTGGCTTTTACTTCCAGATAGGATTAGATAGACTAAAGAGTCTTTAAAGACCTCTGCTTATGCCTTGTAGCAATATTTAAGTCACTTGATCATGACACAACTTTGTCTTTTGAATAAAACTTGCAGGCTAAGCTCACAATTAGTCATTTTTTTCACCTAAAATTCTTGTTTGTTGGTCTTTGGAACAATTCTCTAGAGCTTCAGCCTTTTTCACCTTTCCTATACACAGGGATGAAAATCATCCCTCCTTCTCCCCATGTCTCTGTCTTGCCAAAGCCTGTTTCTTCACACCTTCTCTCTAGCAAGTCACATGGAGTTTGGTGGGGTTTTTTTCAATTCTAACCTCAAATCCTTTATAGAAGCACAACTTGCTCTGGTTATGTCCCATGTGGCAGGCATGACTTGTGTTTATTACTCCTGAATGACACAACATTGCCTTCAGCCCTGTCCCAACTGCCTCTTAAGTAGATCCCACCTGTTGAATGTTACACAATTGGCTCCTCTCCATTGTGTTTTATAACTCCATCAGTCTCTCCTTCACTGATTTATTTGTCATGATTTGCATTCATCACCAGACTGTTGATGAAACTGTCAAAATACACTGACCCTTGTAGGACACTGCAAACCACTGTAGGAAATATTCCCAATATATGGGTTTGACAGGGTTATTTTTTATTTTAAATAAAAATGGATGAAGCTTCAGAGAGATTTATTTATTCCATATAGTTGTCTTATTCAGTGAGACACAGGTTTCTTCTGTCCCATAAGGACTCAAATATATACCCTTCTTCTGAATGATTTGGCCATTGCATTGGTTACCACCAAGGAAGATCTTTCATTAGCGCAGCAAGCCCAAGTCCACAAAAATATCGGCACAAATTTTAGGCACCAAAGTCTGATTTGTATGGTCCACAAAATCCATTTAAATCCTAGTAACCTCATCACCTCAGATTTTTTTTTAGTAAAGCTCCTGAGCTGCACAGAATTGTGCTGGTCTATACCCAGAGATGCCTCTGCATGAGCCAGGGCAAACACTGTTGAGCCTGGTTCGTCTCCTAAATGCATTTGGAATTGGGAAACCAGACCTCTGAGCTTTGGTCTGTGCTAGGACCTGTTCCTGCACGTGTTTTTGGGCCATGAGTGTTGCATGCTGATGCTTCTGACCCATTTTAATTTAAAAATAGGAAGAGCAGAGGAGAAGGCAAAGAAAGTGGAGGGCAGTAAAAGTGATGCTGATGCTCAAGCAATACTTTAGTAACCACAATTCCTTTGAAGCCAGGTCTGTCATGGATAGCTTCTTGGACTGCTGATGTTGATACACATTTCTCTCAGATTCAAACATTACCCTTTAACAGTTAGACATTTTAATTTTATTCCTGGGAATTATTTAAAATAATTAAGAAAATTAAGGCAGAGTAAAACAGCTTAATTTTTCACTTGACAATTTGCTTCTAGAAGTGTAACTTCACCTTTCTGGGAATAAAAGCAAAGCTAGTTATACAAACACTTTGGTGAGAAATAATCATTATCTTTACATGGGCCATCTGTTGGCAAGTCAAGTACTTATCACCCCAAGTTTGGCTCAATTTAAAAATAACAATTCCATTCAGTCCTAAAACCACCTGTTTTAGGTCAACTTACAAAATAAGTCTCTATCTCTCTGTTGTCTGCAGGGCTGTGTATCTGGGGTTATAGTCTGGAAAGCTACAGATGATCACTGGGTTTGTGGAGTGAGGGGAGAGGAAACAGAATCTCCCCTGACCCCCAGAAACCAGTTGGTAATTCAATGGCCATGCAGGAGATTGCATGTTCTCCAGCACTTTGCATTGCACCAGCAATATGATTTCTCATATTGCAAGTTGTACATGAAGCTGCTTCTAAGTGCTGCTGGCCACCTTTGCTGCAGACACTGCCATACACCATTTGTGATAATGCATAATTAAAAATTCCTTGTGAATCTAAAATGCATTTATCCCTATGTAATTTATTTTGAATCAAGATTCATGATCAAATGTGGTTTGGGTTTTTTTTTTCTGTACAGCTACATAGAGCTGGGTTTCATAAGTAGATACTACCTAAGAAAGAAAGAAAGAAGAGCCCATATAGCCCTAATTTTTGTAACTAAATACACACTTAACAACTTGTTCATTGCCACGTTATACAATCAACACCTTGACTAAGTTCATACAATCAATACCTTGATAAATATTACCAGAACATTTATCATCAGTGATCATCTGTAGCTTGATGAGAAAATGCACAGGCTGCCTGATCTGGGAGCTCTTCTCTCCTGCTGTTACTGCCTTTCAAAATGGGCTACCAACACAATCTAACCCTTTTCAGACTGAAATGCAATCCCTCTCAAGAAAACAGTTTTTGAAAATACCAGTTTCCAAAGTGTTCATATCTGCTTGTACATTTTTAAAATCAACAGTAAACTGGTCATGAAAACCTGCTACCATATGTTGTGGGTCTACACAAGGCATGGGCTGGTAACATGGGTCTAGTGGCCTTAATAAAGCCAAGCTGATTTGCAGCATCTGATATGTGAAATTAATGCTGGAAAAGGCAAAAATTTAATTTCCCTTAAAATGCAGTGTCTTGTGAAATATAACTGCTTGTTTTCTAGACTCTGAAGAGGAAGGCACACCTGATCTTGATGACAGTTTCAAAAAAGAGAGACAAAAATATTTTTAACAAGAAAGGCTGTGTTTTGGAGACAGCTAAGTTTTAAATGACTCATTATCAGGACTGAAACAAGTCCTTGGCTTCTTTTTAGAAAAAGGTAAACCCTGCTTGACTGTTCACACCATGTTAGATGGATGCTAACATCTGCCAGCTTACCAGGAGTGAGGCTTACGAGCCCCTCAGTTCAACATCTCTGTTCCAAGGACTCTTCCTTGCACAGGTGAACTCTCAGAAATAGATGTTTCACTGAAACCATTCAAATTTCACTGCACCTTACTTATGAAACTCCTCTGCTGCCAGTAGGAAGGGTGTAAATAGTTCTTGACCTAAATATTAATTACCTTATTTTTAAAGGTAAAGAAGTCCCACATCCCAGAATATTAAATGGCAAGCTTACTGTGTTGGCAGTGATTGACCCAAAGCATACTCTGAGCAGGCTGATCAACTGAGGCAGGTATTTTATTAAGTAGAAATACCACACCTTGATCAACAACAATACAGGTGATGTCCCTTGTCCCAGGGCAAAGGCAGCGTGGGGCCCCATCAAGAAAGCAATGCCCAAAGTCCACATATGAACTTATCCCTGGGTTGGTCCAGCACTGGGCAGCACCCTGTGAAGTTAGGCAGACATGTTCTCCTCTGTTGATCCTAGAGTGGTCAATAGGCTTTTACAAACACAGGGACACAGCCAGCGTCCTTGTGGCAGTAACTGTGTGTCCACTTCACTCATGTGCTCCTATAAAATCAGGTTGTTTACGTCTGGACTTAATTCATCCCTCCAGTTTTGTGTTGCACGGATTTAGTGGCCTCATCTGCGGGTGACACAACTGCTGGCAGTCCCAAAGCCTGGGGACAGGTGCCAGCACCAGCACAGGCAGCAGGAGAGACCAGGGAGATGTGCTGTCTCTGTGATAACTGTCCAGGGGAGGGATGGGGACACCTGTGCCCAACCTGCAAACCCTGTACTGTACAAACTCCCACTGAGCTGACAGGGTGTGTCCTCATGGACACTGCACAGCTACTGCTTCCTTCAGTGAACTGCCACAGTTTTGCATTTTAAACCACAAAGGGAAAGACAGTTGCTGAAATTTCAAATACACCCAGTTGGCACAGGAAAATAACAGCTACTGGTTTAAATGTGACCTTCCCAGTATTTTACTTGAAATAATAAGGGAAAATGTTGATCCTGATGATGATGATAGGCAGTAGCTCTAAAAGCATGACTGTTATTAAAGTTCCTTATTTTCAAATCCTGACTTTATTCTCATGACAACTTTATATTCATAAAATACATACAGAAACAATAGCTTACTAAGAAAAACTGTGTAATTTTATCACAAACATCAGACACCCCAGAAATGCTCCTGCTGAAAACCCAGTTTGCCTGTTTAGAGGTCTATTGGCTGAACAGAAAAATTCAACAGCCTCATCAATTCTAAATAAGGTAGTGACTCGTGCATTGCTTCAAGTGTCATGTGCAAGTTACCTCCCTGCTTAAAGATGATTACAATACCATTATACATCACTTTGCTCTTTCTTTCACACTTCTCCTCATTAATTCATAAATGAGCTGACCAAAGCAGGTGTCTTTGAGGCTGAGCCTCAAAGCTGAGCCATGGCATGCCCAACTGCAGGACCTGGGGCCAGTGTGGGGATCAACAGGAACTGGATCACACCTGGTTTGCTACATTCTGCCATTAATGAAATACAGGTGTCCAAAGCTGAAATTTGTGGTGGGTCAGTGCAAGAGAGTGCAGCATTTCAGGGCAGCTTTTTGGCTAAGGCCATTTTCTGAAGGTCTTTTAGGCAGGAAAGTGAAGGCTACATGGGATGGATGATGCCTTCACTCTTTTACAAAAAAGCCATACCTGAGGGCAACAGGCCATGACAATGTCTGCAGTGTGTCAGACACATAACTTTACCTGCAGCTGAACTGAGTGAAGAAGTTGCCCCAGGCTAGGTGAAACATTTTGAAAAGGTGAATTTTCATAATCTGGACCATTTTGGCAAAACTCAGTGGAAAAAGTGGTGAACTGCATCAGCAGACCTGAAGGGGCAGGAAAAACAGCTGGCAAGAGACTTGGTGAGTAGCTTGTGATGAACAGTTTGGAAGAAAGTAACCTCAGAGATCATTGACAATGACATGTCTGTCTGCTGTGCAATTTATCCTCCTGCCAGCACTGCTAAAGGACTGCTTATTCTCATCATCATCGGCATGCCTCAACTGGGTCATCAAACTTGTCCCTCTCCAGCCAGGATCAGGAACTTTTTGGCTCAGGTGCTGCACGAAACACAATGAGATGTGCATGGAGCAGCACTTGCTGCACCACGTATTTCCCACGTATGTTCAGACAAGAACATGCACGAGCAGAGGCTCTCTGCCCACTAGAAGTACTGTACTTAAATACAGAGAGCAACAGTGCCTGAGAGGTAGGATAAAACCAGCCTACTAAATCCTGAGACTGGCTGCTGAAATTAGGACAAAAGGAAACAGCCTCAAGTTGCACCAGGGAAGGAAAGATTTCTTCATCGAAAGGGCTGTCAAGCGTTGGAACAGGCTGCTCAGGGATGTGATTGAGTCACCATCTCCAGAAGTATTTAAAAGAGATTTAAATGTGGCACTTAGGGACATGGTTTAGTGGTGGACTTGGCAGTGTTCAGCTAATGGTTGGACTCAATGATCTTAGAGGTCTTTTCCAACCTAAAGATTCTATGATTTTATGGAGTTCTCACTTCTGCTATGGTGACAATTGGCATTCTAATCAGAGCCCATCATCAGAGTTCTGATCATTGATTTCATTGCAAGAGTTTGTATTTCACGCTTAAACTTCAGTTTTATTTTGGTCAGTTAGTTATGTTCACTTTGTATGGGGCAAGTTAATGTCCAGGGCCTGAAAAGCAGTTTTCAGGGTGGATTTACTGCAGAGAGGATCTGTGCATGGTTTTCAGTTGCTTAAATTTGTCCAAAGTGGCTAAACATGTCAAAAATGGTTGGTTCCATTTAAAACTCACCAAAATCTGTTGACTTTGAGTTTTGATTGTATTAGGTTCAAAGAAAGAAACAGAAAATAAAGTGTGATATTTCTAACAGTCCTCACATCTAGCATAACTCCCATGAATCAGTGATGAGACTCTAATGGCTACAAGAGGGATACATTTAAGACAGGGATGAGCACTACAGAAAATCCTGCTTTAAAGGTCTTGCAGGGACAGGTTATTTTCTCCAGGCACCAACCAAAAGCAATGTATTTGGCTTAAGAAATTGTAACAAAATTACTAGAAATCTGTCCTTTTGATTCTTGCTCTTTTTTAGGAGGAAAACACCTGAAATTATTCTGTAAATTAACATCCTGGAATTTCCCAGGTTAAAACTTGAATGCTAATTAGATAAATCAACAAGGAATTTGTACAGTCAACAATTGGCTACAGCTTCAAACTAGGACTTGAAGGTTAAACTTCTTATTTTCACCATTATCATTAGAAAAATAACAATCACAGATCTAATTCCCTTAACCATATTATACCTGTTCCCTCAGCCTATTTATCTTGCCTCACAGCAATTTTATGTACAATTTAAAAAATGGAGCTAAAATTATGATTCCCATACAAAACAAAGTCACCTTGTGTTGTGCAAACGTCCTCCCTATTCTGTTATCAACCCTCTCTGCATCTTTCTATAGTGTGTTTAATCTTGTGTGTGTTCCACTTGCATTATATGTAAGCACTATCCATGCCTAGCAGTGAACACTCCCAGGAGGAAGGTCCCTCAATAACCTGACCTCCTGCTTAAAAACTGCAAAAATTATATTCAATGAGATGTGAGTAATGATATTTCAAATAATAAAGGCAGAAACCTTTCCTGAGTGTAGCTTTGTTTCCTGCCGTGGTTTTTTGATGATCACAAGTCAAAATGTGTTCATGAATATATGGTCTTACCATGACAAGGATGAACCCATGCTGATGAAAAAGTTATTGATGTGTCACAGCACCACCAACACCTAGGGCATGCTACTAACATGACCCTGCTTCTGCAATGTGAATTCTGTTAATGCAGAGTGTGTTTCTTGAGTGTTTTTATACTACTGCAGTGCCAAACCAGCCACCTCAACTTAAACCACTTCTGAAGGAAGTTTGGGTAAAGAAAACCTAATCTCTCCCCTTATTTTACAATGCACTCCTCTGCAAGTCATTCAGAATTTTGTCCAACAAGTTGTGTAACCCCTGTGTTATCCTGTTTGCCCCAGCACCATCTTTTACCCACTTCAGTTGATATTAATTCATAACTCTCACCTATTTTGATAGGACTTGTTACTGGCTGAGGCTGACGTTATTACCCTGCAATAGACTGAAGCTACACATTGAGGAAGGCCGAGAAGATGAGACATGATTTGTGTAATCACTATTATCAGTTGTCTAAATCGGGAAACAGCACAACCATCCCCTTCTCCCCAAATTCCCATATTTCAGTCTAGTCAATAAAGTCTATCATTACCATGATCAGACAGGAAAATGTGTGATATATAAATTTCAGTGTATTCTTTCCTATTCTGGATGAGCTGTACTTGATGGGAAACTTTTTGCCGTGTTTCTTTACCAAAAATTAAATTAAACACTGTTCTCTGCAGAAATGCTAATATAGGTAAGTGTGCCCTCCTCATTAACTGTCTGCTTTAGAAAGCATTCTGCTTGGAAAGGGAGAAGAGTTTCATTCAGGATGGACTAGAAGCTCACAAGCTTTTGCCATAAGAAGGACAGGAGAAGCAATGTTCTGCAACTGAAAAACAAAACCACAACTAGACTCATCTGTTAATCATTACACAGGAAAGATAACACATTCACTTATTTCACTTCTTGTCCTTCTGAGGAAAAATCTTATACAAGAACACGGTGATTTAATTCAATAATTGAAAATGTCTGTCAAAGACTTTGCTGAACTTTGTGGTGCAGAAATTTATAACACAGTATCTATCTGTCTGTCTACATAAATATTACAGTAATATGTTCCACACTGCAGTGCAACCAATAGTATCTTAAAAAGTTCATGACCTACAGTTGTCTTTTCAGCTTTTCTGATCAAACTTTTTCCTCTAACTCTCCTGGAGATTCCAGAGTGAAACATAACACATCCTGCCTGTTCATATAAAGTCTACTCGCTTAGTCAAATTTATTACAATAAAAATAGCTTCAGAATTTTCAGTTTACCCTAATCCCATGCACTACTTTTATTGCAACATTCTAAGCTTTGTGTATACCACGTGAACACTGCAACAACAGGGGGCTCAACCTGCAACCCTGCTTTCAGCAGGAGACAGAGATTCCAGGAAAAGCTGAAAGTGGCTCAATGTGTTCCCTCCCCCTCAGGTCACTGAAATGAAAATCAACATGAAGCAAACCACAGTTGGGATGTGAATGTTCGCTGCTGAAAGTACATAAAACTCGAAGCACTTGCCTTAGTCAGTGACTGGATTTTGTCCTTTTTTTTTTTTTTTTCCTTTGTGCACTGACATTTGACCCTTTTTATAATACGCACCTTGCACCACTGAAACCCAGTTAGTTATTAATTAAACTCAGGTACCAATGGCTGACTTGTACATATCACCATTTTAACTGCCCGGCGCTGCCCGCGCGCGGAGGAGTGGGGGCTGGAAGTCAATCGTCTTTCCTGTGAAATTCTGTCATATCGGCAGAAAGGAGCTGCAAAGTGCAGCAATTTGTACCTGACCTCTGATCTAAGAAGTTTGTACAGACCTTTGAACGTTGGGTTGGAGAATTGAGAAACAAGATTTATAAGTACAAGGAAGAGCTTTCCAGCACTCGTTACCTGTGCCCAATGTTAATATTATAAATTTAAAAAAATGTTTAACCAAGGCAGGAAATCTCTCAGAGGGCAACTGTCCTGTGCTGGGTTAATTCAAGACAATTTAAGTCTACTGAAATTACAGCCCACTTGGAAATATCTATGGTTTTGAAATGAAATTTCTGTTCAGTCCAGAAAAGGAGTGGGGTTTGAGACAGGTATAATTTGAAATTCACCTTTTGTTGACCTTAAGTGAGATTATTTCTCTTTTAATTAGAAGCTGAAGAAAGAAGACAAGGATCATTTGAGTTAACATAATTTTTTAGCAAGGACTGGAGGTGAAATGCAGAATTGAATGGAAATCATTAAAAAGAGTAGCAAAATGGTGACTCCTTTGTTAACTTTATTTTTATGCAACATATTATCTAATCTTGATTATACAGTGCAAAGCTATATGAGAAACCCATGGAAAAATAATCAAACCAACAACATTACAACAAGGTCTTGACAGACAGTCATGTGGCCTTGTCTTGACAAACATAAAGGACAGGTTTCGATGTTCTGTTGGATTAACCATGTCAATTTAATTAGAAACCTCTCTCAACTCTTACACACACTGGCAAGGTCTGTGGTGCAACACCATCAGCTAACCAACTGCAGATTGCATTGGGTGTGAAGGCCCTCAGAGATCAGTTGTGATAATATGACTGAAAAAGATGTCCTTTCTGCAACCCAGTCTGCCAGGCCATGGAGCACTGCAGGGGACAGCAGTAACATTTGCCATGACATCCCTCAAATGTTCTGAGCACAGGCTGTCATCCATGGCAAGCTTGGATGTGCAAAGAGAGAGGGGGTGCTTTACAGATGCATTTTGAATCATGGTTTCAATCCCACCTAGCTCAGGACAGGACACCATTATATACAGCTGCTGCATCTGGTCCACATGTAAATTGACATTTTTGTCATTGGTTTTAATTGAACCTTACTTTCAACAATTACATTTATTTTTTTCCTGGTTTAAGTTCAAACTTCGCTATTGTTATCAGCACTGACCCCAATAAAACAATAAATTAATAATTAAATAAACAAGGGTGAACAGATTAACATCATTTGTCCAATGTCACATACATGTCTTACACATTTCACATGCTGTTTAAGTAGAATATGAATATCAAAGCTGACTTTCTTTAATGCTTTCAAATTTTCAATGCAGATTGAGCTATATAGATTAATTTGTATTAATAATACTTGCATAGATACCCTGTTTACTTAAACCTTCCTAGCCACCTTCAATCTACAAGCCCCAAATTCTGCACCAAAAACTGATACTCCACTTTTAAAGTTTGATTTTTTATGTCAATTTCTTGAAAAAGCAGAACAAAATACCGGGCAGCACAGACAATGGCAGAGACAGACTGGTTGAAAACACAACGTCAAGAAGTTGCAATTGGCTACCTTTTGCTTTGTTAATTTAAGATAGGGAAAAGATATCTCAGAAACATGATTTTGTTTTCTTCTGTCTAAAATAGCAGTGGTTTAGTGTTCATTGTTCTGACATTTGTTTTGGTATTTGCTATGCAAATTCTTTTAGATATTCACATGTTGATCTCACAGCTCAATCTTACAAGCAGTTGCTTAATTCTCAAACAACCCCTTAGGACCCTCTAAAGGAAGGCAAACCCCTGAACCCATACCTTGATGATGACATACTTTTGGTCTCAACTCCCTGATAAATGAAAACTCAGATAAAAAGCCCCACAGAGCAAACAAGATTTCCCTTACCTCTCCGCTCTTGCGATCGAAGTGCAACAGGTTAAGGGGACGCGCGCCTTTGCCCGAGCAACCTTTCTTCCTAATGGCAAGAGCTGTGCAACCTGGTTATAGAGTTTATGCATCTCTTTATTGGCCAGCAAGCGTTAGCCATTTAAATTCCTTGGGAGTCATTTGTTAAGGGCTCTTAGGCTGAGGCTAAGTGGGTGGGACGGGAGAGAGAGGGGATGTTAGTGCTGCCAGACGGAGCTAGCTCTCCAAAGTGGTTTGAAGATTAATAGAAAACTATCTGCAATGAAGGGATCTTTGGAGGGAGGACTGGGTTCAACATTCAGGGAAGCATAGAAAAGAGAAACTGTAACATTTTTGCAGGTGAAAAGAATGTGAAGAGGAAGATTTCATTCAAAATTCAAAATTTAGAAAAAAAGGAGTGAAACATGTACAAACAACTCCTTCCTAGCACTAGGCGTTGTGCAAATATCTTGGGTTACTCACAACAGATAAGATAAGAAAAGGGCATATTTTGCTTGACTGCATGAGGCTTTTTCGGTAAATTTTTTTTTTTTTTCTTTATGTGTGTCTGGCAAAATTATTTCAGGCTGCGCTGAATCAATTTACCTTTGGTTGTAGGAAAAACAAAGGGTCTGCAGCTCCTGGAGTGAGAAGCAGATTTACTGATGGTGTCGGCAGTGGGACGGTAGGAATAACTCAGCCTATGCCATGTACCCGACATGCACTGTGTCAGCAGTAAACACGGAAACTCCAACGTGTTTGCTCAAAAGGAAAAAAGCACCTGGTGCAGAAGTAAAAGCACAGGGGTGGTAAAACATGATTCATGACAGTAGAAATGGTCTGTACATAACAACGGAGCATTAGGCCCTGGGAGCACTTAGGCAAAGCAAACAACACACCTTCTCAAGCAGCCAAGAGGAGGAACTGCTCCAAAGCACTCTTGGGATGATAGATTTGCCCAGTTGGCAAGCAGAGTGCACAACCAGCCGGTGGGAGAAGAGGGAGCAGGGCATACCTTGGGAGATGGCTGATTTCTGGGAAAGGAGACAGGCTGAAGAAGGTGAAAAGCAAACAGCATATTGCAGTAGCAAAACAACTACAGTTTTCAGTCCTTTCCCAGGTGTTTTTTACAGGCATAACCATTCCTTTCTTATTTATCTCCTTTTTCACTGTTTTTTCCCACCCTAAAAAGAAAGCTTGATCCAAACCTCCATCCAAAGCACACAGGCAACAACCTCAGGGCATCCACATGTGCAAGGAAATGTGTCTTAAGCTCTCAGTGACAAAACATAAATACAAGTATATTTTGCAGAGTCAGTTTGTTTGAGATGGTCCTACATAATAATTTATTCTTGTCCCCTGAGCCCTTCAGTCTGGGCATGTAAAACTTAAGAAACAACCTCATATTGCCAAGTCAGAGGCTGGTCAATAGGAAAGAGGGGTAGGGGAGTCAGTGGGTGTAGAGATAAGCACCTTCTAATATTAGAAGACTCCAAGTTAGAGAAAAAAATGTGGAGGATGACAGACTGGCAAAATAAGCATCTTTGTGGTGGTTTCTGAAAGCAAACAGGAAGGAGACCTGTTCTACTTACACTGCAAACCAATGGGTGATTACAATCACTCTGTTCTGGATTTTTATTCTTGTTTATCCACTGTACTGGGCTGTGGTGTGTTAGGCACTGTACAAACACACCTGGAGCCTGGATCCTGGTCCCAGAGTGCTGGCAGCCCAAATCTACCATGCAGGTCTTTCATCTTCAGAATTCATCCCTGCAAATGTTAAGCTATAAGAGCTGCAGAGAAGCAGGTACTGCCCTACAGGCAGGGAAGCTGCAGAATGGAAATTTAAATGGTTTACCCAAGACTATGGAAAAAAATCAATATCAAAACTGGGGAAAAAAATCTAGGAGATTCTGCCAAAATAAGATCCATGTCTCAATCCCACTGATCTCTATAAGAAAGTGAATATAAAAAATTGGCAGTTATGAATTTACAAAACTCCATCAAATTAATTTATTTTTAAAATTCAGTATCTTTCTGTTACTCCTTTTTCTGTTGGAAAACAAACCAAACTTATAGCTAAAAATAATGTAAAGTGCATGCTATCAGCTACAATTGTGTGTGTACTTGAATGCCCAGAGAAGACTACTGTGGTGTAAATGAAAAAGCACTGATGCTAGTGAGCTGATGGGCTCATTTTCAGAAGGCTGTTCAAATGCTGTGTCAATTAGGATCATGTAGGGAGGCCTCTCAAACCCATGACTTTCATTTCATATATTCACTTTTAGCTGCATCCTGTTCTTAGTTTCCAAGTCATTTTCCCATTATTGTTTAAAGCAAGGATCACCAACAGATCATCTGTTGCAGGGTATTCTGAGGTGTTACTATTTCTAGTGGCAGAATTTAAAAATACATTAATTTTTCCTGCAGGTTGTGCTTTTATAAGAAACTTCAGAAGTCTGGGCAGAATTCTGCAGTTTGTCTCCCAGCTTTCCCTGACATTAGACACCTGGTTTCCTTTGACTTCAAAACCACTGTGTTCATGAGATTGCACAACTCTTTACATACCTCTTTATGATGGCACGTAAGGAAGAGTGGAAAAGTGTTAACACCGCATGTTCCTCTCCTCATACAGCATCCATTGCTCTGGGGTAAAAATATAAAAACTTCTTTCCTAACATACAGCTGACTACAATGAATGAAACCCACCCACTGTTACAATAATAACATATATATTTAGTTGTTTTGTCATTTTAATTACTGACAATGAAGCAGGGGCTAAATCCTAAGATATGTGAAAGGGAACAGTCCAGACCAGACCATGCCCATGGTTCTCTTAAACCTTCCATTGCCTTTTATTCTTTACTGTAGTGGGATTGCAGGTGAAAGATTTTTCCTAAACCATTATTCTCCTGAACACAGTGACAGAAAAAGCTGGAAATGTAAAGAAAAAAAGTGATATTCATTGGAATATGGAAATGCCTGTGAGTGGGGACCTTCTCCCTGATGCAGAAAACATTTCCAAGTTGGTGCGCTTCCCCTCAGCTGTCTTTCTTCTACAAGCAGACACATCAACTGGCCTTTACAGATGAAGTGCACCAGGCTCCTCAGAGTGATGACAGGCTCTAATGAAGCACTGGATCTGCTTCTGAGATTTTTAGGAAGATCAAACCCGAATGTTTTGGGAGATCCAGAGGCTGAGCATAGGCTCATCATTTTATTGGCGGGATGTCATTGTCCAGATAAGAGTGAGTATTTTTGATGATTATGGTGGTAAATAGGTTTTCAGGAGATATTTCATGAAGGAAACTTAGCATTATGTGACAGTGCAGACATGTGAGCAAGCGAAATGAGAAGGGAGAGTAAGGAGTGAGCAATGGGTTGGCCTTTATGGTTTTATTTGGTCTTCAAAAACTACTGAGAGACTGCAGTTGAATGAGACGGGAATGTACCAAGTAAAATATTTCACTGAAAGGACACATGAAACTAAGAGTGATCGGCAAGGTCTCTAATCTCAGTCTCAGGAAGTCTTGATCAGTATACTCACACATAAACCCAGTATCAATCACAATACAGCCACAAAAACTTGGATCTCATAATGTAACCAACAGCATTTTTTTTTCCTTTTCTATCATTTCCTTCTCTTTTAAACACAGCCACTCTGTATTTGGTGGAACAAGTTCTCACATGTTTATAGAACAATTTTATTGCCTATTTGAATGTTTAAAGGGACAACACCACTTTATTTAAATTAATAACATGTTCTTTTACATGTGTTCTTATACAATGTGAGTTAATACAGAAGATTTTGTAATTTCCTGATTTCCCTAAGCTATTGCAGACCAAAACCTGGGGAGATTCTTCAGAGAACATAAAGTCTGTAACAGGCACAGCTTTCCAAGTTCTGTCACACCCAAACTTCTTCTACGCATAACCTATGTCAATGTTTTGATCTTTACCTTGCACATCACAGAGAATTGCCCTTTTAAAGATGGACCACATCTGCTCTGCCAGCCAGCCACATGCCTTATCCCACCAGGGAGATGACAAAGTCACAGACCTGAAGGTGGATTACCAACAGAGTGAAATTTGGCCAAGGATACCTTGGGCTTTCCCATTTTGTTTTTTAGTCTAAGGCTTTTCTAGTTCATGGGCAGTGGGATTTGCTCTGATAACCTTTACAGTCACTAGGCAAAGGTTTTGTTCTATTTTTTGGCAAAAATCTATTTTATTGTCATTCTGCAAAGAAAGTCAGCACAGAGGATCACTGTAACAGGCTTCATTTCCCCATGTAGAATTTTGTGCTTTCATTTAAACTTGAAAGCAGGCTTTAGGTTCCAAAATGTAAGACAGATATTGAATAAACCCATGGAGTGTAATAGCTTTTTAATTAGCACACAAAACAGAAGAAAACCAGCAAAACACAAAGTAGGCTTTTTTCATATAGCCATAGCCATTACATTTCTGTGGTATGTTTGCTTTCCATTAAAATAAATACAGGGTGGGTTCTGAATAGACATATCTACAAGGGAGGTTAATACAATAATTGCCTTTCAGTCCTAGGGTAAATAAAACACTCCACAGGAAAAAGGTTTTGCCCTTGCTAGCCTGATGTGGCTGCTCCAGACCACTCTTTCACACCACAGCTTCACCAATATGTTAAACTGGTGCTGTCCACACAGGGTCCCAGTCCATCCTTACTGCAGCCTCTGCAGGTGCTGCCACAAGCGTTTGTGCAGCTGCACCGTGCACCCACCCACACCACCTGAGCACCTGTGCTGGCAGAGGGGCAAAAGAGGGTGGGACCTGTCCCTCTGCCAGCATTGCTGGTTTAAAGCATTTATCAAGTCACCAGCATTGAGCAAATTCATGGGAAAACGGTAAGGGTTTTCTTTTAAAACCTGCTGAATCAAGTTTCACAGCATAGCTCCTCCTCTGAAGAAGCCAATGAGATTCCACAGTGGGGTAAATGAGAGCCTTTCTGTAACACCGAGGGGCTCACTGAATCATCCAGGGAGACCAGAGGGTAGAATAGCAAATTGCAACTCTTTATAATGATGCAGCTGGTGAATTTTAGCACTGTTGCTATTGAGGGGCTGAAGGTCCTGGAGGAATCAAGGAAAGAGGGGCAGCACAGTAGAGAGAGCTCAGTAGGTCACCAAAAGGTACCCAATGGCCACCTCCTGTGGCTAGCAGGGATATCCAACCAGCACAAGTCAACCATGTACCAACCAATCTTGATAATTAAAAGGTTACTGGCAAACAACATTCTTGCTGGTTCCTTGCAGGGCCTTTTTGCAAAGAAAACCACAGGGTGATGTCATGCATCAAGAATACAAGAAGGAGAGTAAAGACCTCTAAACCTATATTTACAGGAGGCTTTCAGAATCAGGGTATGAAAATGAGTGTGGTTAGCATACACAGTCTCTTCCAGTAATTGCTCTGCTGTTTCACAGCTCACAGTAGAATATAAGTATATTAAGGGAAAAACTCTCCCTCCAGCCAACAGACATCATCTTTGGTCAGGGCATAAGCTTTTCTAATTTCATTCTTGATGTCTTATTGAAAATGACACAATAAGCATCACATGGAATTTGTGTGTAGAAAGAGGTTATCCAATGTGGAAACTGACAGAGTTTCCTTTAGGAAAGCAAATTTATTTTTCTGCCTCCCAGTAACCTGAAGGAAAATTTAGACTACAGGAGACTGAATGATCTGCTGGGGAATTTACAAAATCCATTAACTCCAGCATCTCTTATTTTAGATTTTATTACATGACCACAACTTCCATTTCTCAGAAAACTGATTTACTATCAGGATTAGAAAAAGCAGCTTTTGATGATGTCGGCAGAGTCTGAACTGGCCTGCACAGCAAAGGCACCATTACCAGAGATGTCTGTGTTAAGCAGACTGTGATGGGACTTCACAAGGAAGGAATTTGCTGTGACTCAGTCACCCATCAGTGGTGGGTGCTGCCACGAGGCAGGCGTGCGGTCACATCTCTTGGCCCATGGCATGGCAGATTTTGTCCATGTGGTCCAGCACAGATTTACCCATGCTGTCACGTGCCCTTGCCTTACCTACCCTCAGCTCAGCACTCTGGCTCCTCCTCTGCCAACATCTGCATCCTGTCTGCTCCTCTCCACTGCTGACCTTCCCTATGGGCAGGCAGGACTGGGGCTGCAAACCTGTCTCCAGCTGAGCTTTCTTCTCAGCAGCCAACATTGTACCAGAAACAAGCTGCAGGAATTGCTACTGCTGTTCCTGAGCCACTGTTTTGGGGTGACTTGAACTATGTTGCCAGTCTAAGATGTGGTTCTGCAGTGTAGGAAACAAGATGGACTTGCCTGTTATTCCACCAAACATTATCTACAGCACAGGCAAGTCCTAGAGCTACATCTACAGCCAGCCACCTGCATGGCACACAAACAGAAGTGTAACATGAGCGACTCTTGATAGAAACTTTGCAACCTCGTGGTAAAAATGCTCACCTTAACGAAACACACTTAAATAGTAAAAGGGCACTTTTACTTCTGCAGCTGCACCTGGGCCAGGGCCCAGTGTTGGTGTGGGACTCTCAGGCATCATTCCCCTGACTGCCAGAGCTGCCCAGGTCACCCTGTGGGGTAGAGCCAGTCTAATTAAACTTGAAAGTTCTCAAAGGCTGTGTTAATGGGCAGCTCTCAATAACCACAGTGAGGTGATTTTTTTTACAGAGCTACACTCTGCTATAAAATGCTTCTTTCTCAAAGAAAAATCTCAGAGTGCTATTGACATAACTTACCTCAATAGATACTTGACAAGATAAACCAGGCAAAGTGTCTGTGATTTCAAGGACCATAATAGCTGAAATATTTAGGAATGAAAAGAATGGTCTGAATGGCTGCAGTTATTAAATCCACTAGGCAAATTGCTCTTTCCCTTTCTCGGTAAAGAAAATATCTCTACAATGACCCAGGATCTGCCACTCTTGAGCCATTGACAACACCTAAACAGGAGATACGTCTCATTCAGGAGGAACCTAAGTCCCACGCTTCCTATCTCTAAGAGAAGCTTTGTATTTTCAAGAGGACATTTCCAAACTGGCAGTAACTAAATCCTTAAGCTCAGACTTGGAAGCTACATGAAATGGTCCTGAGACAGGAAGATACTTTTACTTTGGTTAAAGGAGGGGTTGGAGCCACAAAATGAGTTCTTCTGATCAGTATCTGCACTCTCAGCTCTGCTGTGTTTCTCTCTCAGATTTCTTCTCTTCTACAGGGTGGATGTAGACACTTGGACTAACCAAGCTAGGCCCTGTGGTTGAGGACACCTTGTTTTGAGAGGGAAGGAAAAAGCTTCATCTAAAAGGTTATTTGCTGTGCTGTCTTTGGGTTCAGGGAAGACAGCCCAGCATGTTTTATTTGTTACCAGAGATATAACCCATGTGATCAACTGTTCTGCTGAGGGGCAGAAATAATGCTCACCATGCACCTGAGATATGAACTGTTTGCAAGGATGCATGTGCAATTAAGCAGGAAATTGCAGCTTGTCAGTGTGTTAAATGAGTGACAAATGGCAGTCAGCATGCAGAGATACTCCCTTTCTTTGGAAAAAAAAAATTAAAATCTTCTCAGGATCTTTAAAAGGTCAGTGACTTTGCCCTTCTTAAAAATAAGCAAGGTAAACTCACTCCTAAAGGAAGCACATTTAATTGGTGGGAATATGTATAGGTTACATCTTCAAAGTAAGCATTTTACCAAATATCCAGAGAAAGAGCTACAACAGTCCCTGTGCAAGCTAAAATGGTTGAAATGTGACCTTTGTAGGGCTGTGTGCTGTCTTCAGAGAACCAAAGGAGGTAGGCAGAGACTTATGCATGAGGACATTGTCCTTCCTGCTGCCTCACCAGTGAGTATTCCATAAGATTAGCACAGAATGTCTGAATATGAATATGTAATAGATTGCTATCTAGCACATAGATTAATGTGGCAACCACCAGGCTGTCATCTGTCCAAATACTTACTTTTTTATGTCACCTCTGAGGTCTGAATTTCCTATCTGTAGGAGAAAGTATTTCTTCTGTTTATATTTAGGGGTGTATATGAAGAGGTGGTTGAAATTTTGTTGGTGTATTAAGTTTATTTGAATGAAACCAGTACACTCTTGGTGCCACATATTCATGCTTGACATAAACTACGTCATATATTTTAATTTGACTTCTCATATGTTTCATGGTATGAAACTGATGGTATGTAAAAGAGGGCACATTCCAGAAAAAGCAAATAAAGCTATCAGGTGGTGTAGTTTGCCTTGTTCTAATTTCTGGCCTTTCAAAAGTGAAGCAAAATTATTTTCTGAAGATGTACCAGAAGACCGATGAAGAGTAGGAAGGTTATTCTGAGGCTTTAAACAGTTTTTCTTTGGAAATTCTCAATTCTTTTGGGAACAATTATTGCTAAAAATGAAACCTAAATGAATTAAAATTGTCTTGATGATGCCAACAACATAAAAGTAACTTCTTTACGCCGTTACTGAGCTGTATCATTTCAGAGAAGAAAAAAACGTAATATTTTGTCTTTGTGTATTTACTCCAAAAAAGACCATTTTATTCACTGGAAAAGGTTACTTTTGGTTTGTTATCGATCACCTTAGAAGATGAAACATAACATTAAAAGAGCACTTGGGGAGCACAGCCTGGGGGCTGCTGTACATGCTGTGGCACTGGTGACCTGGAAGAACAGGAGCCTCCACAATTACTGCCTGTTTCTAACAGGGATTCTCAGTCATGCTCAGAGCATAGTCAGCTTCACAAAAGGATTGATTTTCCTATCTAAAGCATAAGACAGTCTCTTGCATTTAGTAGCTAAGAAGACAGATTTCTGAAGCAAGATTTTCCATAACCACCTCCTCAATGAACATTGCGTTTTAGGTCATCTAGTGCTTCCCAAGAGGCTGAAACAGGTCTCTCATTGTCCAGGCTCCCTTTGACACAACCTGAACCACTTCTAAATGCCAGAGGAAATATAACCATGACCACAATACTGCCATGGGTTGTGATGACTAACCTACAGGTCGTTCCTCAGCTGGCTGGCAGAAGGAGGTTCCTGCCCTGCTAATCTGTCACACACCTGGTGCCTCTGTCAGCGTGGTGTCCCCAGCACCCGGCATCCACTGCTTCAAGACCTCAGCCAGAGACTCTGGAGGTCACATAGAAGCAGCAGGACAGACCTTGTGCTTTCAGATGCTCTTTTACTGAAACTGTCAACGAAACCTAAATCATTACAACCTCTAACAATGACTGGAGCTGATTAAAGGGCATTTTATAAAAGGTTCCTCCCTGGGTACACTGTGATCGTGTTTTGCCGAGAGCAGCCAGCGTCTCTCCTACTTCAGCTGGCCAAAGGTTAGCATGCCAAAGCGAACAAAGTCCAGCAGTAGTTCATGGTTAAAAGGCTAATGCCACCCTGGCTTATGGCAGGTACTCTAGCAGTAAAGCTGCTGTGACACTGAAAACACAGACATAGAAACTACTGTAAAATTTGAAAGAGGAGAGACTGCATTTCAGCACAGACGACAAACAATGTTTGCTGCTGTAACTGTGCAAACAGGCAATAATAGACTCATTGTCTTTGTCTGAGCTAATTTCCCTGTTTGCACATCCTAACACTTGTATGCTCTTCCTGGTTTTGCTGAATGTGTGGTGTTCCCATCCTGGTTTCCTAAAAACGGTCCCACACCCTGCCCCTGTAGGGCCTACAAACTCGCGACATGTCTGTCAGTCTTTCATCTCTACATTCCCACTTGTGGATCTCTCACCAGGTGCAGTCAAGCCACTCATGGATGGAGAGGGGTCTCAGAGAGTTCATGCAGCCTTGGGAAAGCCAGGACTAACTCCGAGATGACATTAATATGAAGCTGAGGGAGAAGCAGTCAGAGCTGAGCTTTTCCCCACTGCTGTTTGGGGAAGCAGTGGCCAGCAGGGCTGTACATCGGGCCAGTGATGGCACCCATGGCCCTCAGCAACCACAGCCTGCAGGACAGGGTGCAGAGAGGGGCAAAGGGGAGAGGCTGGGAGGATGGGAATTGCTGGGCACCTGGACTAAGGCTGAAAATATTCTGTAATCCTATAGTGGTATTGTAGAAAAGCAGACTTAATAAGTTGTGTCATAGATCAGCCTGCTATGATGATTTTAAATCCTCCAGTCCTTGTCTATCAAATACACACTGAAATAAGTAGGAACTAAGCATGCTCAAGAGCCTTGGAAGACTGTATGGGTGCCTAGATACTGGGCTTGGGAGGTCTGACTTTAATTACTCATGACTTAAAACAGCAACATATAAAAAACCAGTTCTGTCTTTCAAACACAAATTTAATTGCTCACATATTGCCCAGGTCACAGAAACTTTATCGAAAAAAGTACACAGTTACATTCTAATCCTGATTAAAAATCAATTTTCTGAGACTATGATGTACTTTATTTCATTAGGTATATTTTTAAAATTAACCTAGACTTAAAGAAACATATTCTGGAAGAGCTGACCTTATAATGAAACAAGGAAGAAACACCAAGGACAGGTAGAAATCTGAAGAGTAGAAGATATCTTTTGATAAGGATGAATAAGGAAACAATCCCACTGCTTGTCTGCCTGTTGGTTTGGAAACCTCTGACAGCTAATGTACTGCATGCTACTGTGCCTTTATTTCAGCAAAGGGAAAACACAGTTTATTTATTATCCCATTATAGGGCTTTGTTTCTGATGTCCTTAGACTCAAAAGTGGCAAAAGTACCAAAACAACATACTGTTTAATATCAAACAGTGCCCTTGTTTCTCATTAGAACAGGGAAGTCAATGCTTCCTCAGCTGCACAGCCAGAATGAACATAATTACATGTTTAGACTGGGATTATCAAAGAAAATAGGAACAGCATGAAAGCAGGGCAAATTTATGATAGCAGCAAAACCTGTTAGGAGTTTCTCTAAGTGCCTGTCAAGCTACGAGCACAATGTTTTATAAAACTCAGTGTCAGTTCTCAGCTCAAAAAAAGGAACAAACAACTGGAGATGTGGCATGGAGAAAAGGAATACATTGCATTTCAGTGCAGAGTGGCACACAAGAGCCCCAACTTTTGTAGCTGGGATAGAGGTTACTGCTGGCATCTCACAACTCAGATTCTGTGCCCTGCTTTGCAGCAGTTCTTTCTCTTGGTTTGGCCCATAAATTATATTCTGGACATGAAAGTTCAATTGAAGCTGAGTTCTTAAAAGAACATTTTTGGTTCTAATCATGTATGCTCTGCAGCAAAACTGTGTTTTGCTTAAAAAAAAATCTCAAGAGGCCATAACATAAGCACATCACCTGGACTTTACCTCTCATATCTTGAGGAGCTGCAGAAACTCCCTCCTGAACAAGGATCACTTTTACTCCTAGGAGGAGATTCCTGGTAAAGGAAGGGCTTGCCCACTGCCTGTGCTGCTCCTCCATTTGACCTGTGAGACAGCAGGGCATGGTACATGTGTGCTGTCCATTACCAGCCAGTGAACCCCTCTGCTCTCTTTTAGTCCTCTTTTAGAAAGAATCAGCCAATTCTTCCTGACCAAATTCGAAATGTGGCTCCAGGGACAGACAAAATGGATCAGCTAGTGCCAGGAATGGTTGCCTGGGCTGATGCAGCAGAATCTTCTAAGAGGATTGTTGCACTCCCAGGTGACTCTGTGTCACTCTATGATCTGGTCAAATGCACACCTTCAGTTTCATGACACTCCTCTGCTACACTTCAGGAGCTGACAGCAAACAAAAAGCATATGAGAAATTATAATTATGCCTTAGAACTAGGAGAGTCATCACATGTACTAGAGAAGGCATGGGATACCTATTATATGGATGAGCCAGCCTGCTCCAGAGAGGTTAGGAGGCCACCCCCAGCTTCTGACACAAATAATACATTGATATTAATTTAAATTGACAAACTGCCTGCTACCTAATTTTATTTTCCTTAAGCAACACAGCATAGTTAGTAAATATAAGTGAAAACTGCTGGTTACAAATGTTACTCTAAACAAAAACAATATCTAGCAGGCAAAATAAATTTGGAAGTCTGTGGTGCAAGCTGCACATGTTTGGTGTCTTACCTCCAAATGACTTCCTGTGATTCTACTGAAACTTGCCAGGAAAAACCTACTCTGGGGTCAGGTGAGGCAAAATTTATTTTCCTTCTGGTTTCTCAGAAGTGGAGTAGTTGTATGAAATGTGGGCCTATAACTAAAAGGTTATTTCATTTATAAATGTGCAGAAAATTGCATCCAGCATTGGACCAATTAGAAGATGTTGCAAACATCCCTATGTCTGCCCACTCTCATAGGCATTTGCAGTGGGAGTGGTTAAAAAAAACCCCCACACAAATGGAAATGGCATCTTCCCCTGGGAAGAGACAGGCAAGCAGAGAAGAGGGAGGCACGTCATGGCACAGCCTGCTGCTGAGAGCCTTAAATCCCCAAACAGGAATGAAATACTGGGCCATTACACCCAACTTGCACAGAAAGCATCCCACTGCTAGCAGGTGAATGGGAAAGCTGTATTTCACAACCAGATTTCAGCAAGGAGGTCATGCTTTGAAGATGAGAGGCTGTGCAGAAGAAACAGGCTATTTTTACAAGTCAAGCCCAGTGCTTGGAGAAAGCCTTTTAAAAGGCAGCCGCCAGCACAGCTGTGTTTATGGGTCTATTCAACCAGTGAGCTGGCTCATAGAACTTGGGGGCAAGCAATGATTTAACATCAGGACCCAAGCAAGAAACTGGAACACTCCAGAAACAATTTTGGCAAGGGTCCATTTAATGAGTCAGAGTGTCCTGTTATCTGATGGCATGCTTTTACATGGGGGGAGCTATTTTAATTGCTGTATAATAATCTGAGAAGCTGCAAAGGGTTGAACGCTTCCCCCTTCACTACCTGCCCAGTCAGCATCCATCACGGCTGTGCACTGTGTCCTCCTCAGCAAGGCAAAACTGCCCTCTCTCCCCTGGACCTATCTGGTCATGGGTCAGGGTATGGAGTCACCATGCCCTCTGGACAGCTGGGACTGTGACCTGGGCTGCAGCTCTCCTGTCCTTTCCTGTGAACTTTCCTTGCTTTTATGGCTGGGGAAGGGGTCCCATCTTTCTGATATTTGTGTCTGTTCTTTTTCACATGAGCAGCCAGAAGAACAAATGAGAACTAGAGCGTGTTCAGGAACCAGAAATAAATCCTGTTTGAAAGCAGAAGAGATGATTCAGATGGGTACATTTGTTCTGGTGATGGTTTTCATAAAAACCACCTCCCAGCCTCTTTACTCAGTCTCACATTAATTTTCCAAAAGAACCCCAGCAAAACCCAAATATTTGACCCTTTTGATCTGTTACTGATAGAGCTGACAGGAGACTTATAGACACTATGAATTAACTGTATGACTAAAAACTGCCAGTCACAGATATTTTTATAAGCAAACAGGAAAATTTATTGCATGCAAAAAACCACCAATGTAATATGCTAATCTGAGGTCTCAAAAAGCTTCCTTCACAGCTAAAAATATTTAACATCTGTAAAGTTGCTTAATTTAAAAATTTTTTTTTTCTTTTTTGATCAGGTGAAGGTTAGATCTGGAATGGTCAAATGCCAGTTACTGAGCTATGTGCAATTGCTTTTCTGCCAGGAACCACCACAATCTCTAATACCAAAACTCCACCTGCAGATAAAGGAATATTGAATATTAACTGCCTTCCAGAGTCAAGGAGATCAGAGGGATTAAAGAGGAGCAGAGGGACTTGCTTGCACATCTGTTTGTCAGGTCCTTGCATATGCCCTCCTCACACAAACTCGCAGATCTTACTTGCTAACAGCCTGAAGGACACAAACCAGAGATGTTTCCAGTGCCTGCTGTGTTGACACAGAAACTAATCTACAAGACAGAATAATCCTTTTTAAAATTGCTTGCTGTTCACTCACAGAAACATAACATTAACATTAAGTAATTTACATAATTTCAACTCTGGAAAACCTGAGTTTAAACAAAACAGCAAAATCCCTGGAACTGGATTGGACAAGCATGAGAAAAAAAAAAGACACAGATCGTATCTCCCATAGCCTGGCATGTTAGCACAACTCTATTCCAAAAATTTACAATTTACTTCCTAAAAAACCTGTAAAAATCTGANGTCAAGAACAAAACAATCAGGCCTCAAAGTTCAGCACCATTATAAAATTAAGTGCCGGTTAATAACTTGCCAAGGAGAGCAATCATGAACTCTGGACACAAAGTCTAGTGAGGTCACTGGAGTGTCCTACATACCCAGGGCTAATGGAGATCTGTACCATGAAGTTCTGTTATGTGGTGCTAACACAGAGTCCCTTCATCAGGTAGGAGTTTAAGAAGGCTGCTCATCACCACAATGAAAGAGAGGGAAGAATTCATGAAAGTATGAGTTTACCAGTATTATGTGTGTTTTTGAAATAATTCCTTCTTCACTTGGTTTTAACCTAGTTCTTTAGTTCTCCAGAAAACAAAGCAAAACTCCTGCATTAGTCTCCCGATGCAGCAAAATATCTAAGCAAGTAAAAACAGTTTAAATTTCATCACATTAACAAAATTACACTGTGTCTAAAACTACACATGTGCTGTTGGGGGTGGATCCTCCCTGCATCTCCCAAAATGTAGCCAGAAGTCTCAGTAAACTTCCTACCTGTGGTTAATGAACAGAGGAGTTTCCACTGTCTTTTCACACTGCCCTAAAGACACTCCCAAGTAATTCAACAATTCCTTTATTGAAACTTCCTTGTTTAAATGCAAATGAAGAGCAGAGCTGAGTCTACAGTGTTGAATGAACATAGATTGAAATGCCTTAACCGGATTTAATTTCCATGCCTTCCCTCTTCTGTCAGGAAGATGTGTCATCATAAAGTTTAAAAGAAATCTTTATATGAATCCTCTTTTTATTTACAGAGGGCTGCTCACCTTTCCATTTGCCATTTTTAAGACAAACTAAAAAGAAACACATTCTTCACTGAAAGATATCCTTTACACCTGTGCAGAAAGCAGTCACTTTGAAAAATGCTCAGTTGCAGACATATACATTATTCCAGTTAGTGAAAGTCAAAGAATTCGTATCCAATATCAACACTAATTTCCCATTTACATAAAAATATTCTGCAGCACAAAATACAGTACTCCTAGAGTGAAAAACTTAGCATATAGAACAGTACCATATTCAACAGCTGTGCATGACTCTAGCTTTAATGTAGGCTATCTGTAATTATGCTGGTAGTACAGAATCACAGTGCTGGTTTTCACCACTCTGGCTGATCAGAAAGAAATTTTCTTCAGCCTCATTGAAGCAACTGCACCACACAAAATGGATCAGGAGGGTCTTTGCTGACTTTTGTGTGAAACCCCATCAGGGCTTTGAAGAAGAGGACTGTAGCCTGTTGAGCCTGTCAAAATAGATTTCCACTGGATGTATTGACCATTCCCCTTATCTCCAGATTGTGAAAAGGAGGAGCCTGTTGCTTGTTGCTAAGAAGACAGGCTTGTTTAGGCCCTTTATATTGCTCCTCAGCACTGTAGTCCTGTATTTCCAGCCAAATTACACCTTTCTGCTATGGGGTGTGATACACCCCTGGAACAGGCAGCTCTTCTGAAGTCCAGGCAGCTGGTCATCAGCCCATCTTACTGCTCCCCCACTCCCTTCTGCCATCGCTCTCCCTGTTTGTTTCTGTGACATTGCTCCCTTCCATGGAATTTTTCTCAATGTTGTCCTGATACACCAGGTGCCCAGAGCCCTTCTCCTGCCTTTCAGCCTTCTCTCAACCAAGGGCAGCAGGGTTCCCCGATGCCCTCTCCAAGTCCTTTCCACAGAGATCTCTGGGATCAGTGGTGCTCATTTGGATAGATGTACTTGATCACTCTCTCCTATGATATTGGTTTTGCAGGCACTGTGGTATAATAATGACAGCATCACTCAATTTCAAACAGTGTCCCTTCTGCTGAGGGATTCCCACCTGACTGCTGATGCAGAGGTAAGCTTTGAACTTGATTACAAAGAAGTTCTTACTTACTGATTGACAAGAAGTGGTAATAAAAATGTTACATAGATGAAAATATAAGAATATATAGAATGGGGTCCATAGGCACATCCAACTAAATGTTTGGTGCTACAGCCTGTTTTTCCCTGGAAATCCACTCAGAGCTATCCTTGATGTTACATATAACGACCCAGGCATGCATTGCCCTTTCAGATTTACTCACGAGCACCTTCAGATTTACTTATGAGTCCCTTCAGTATGTAGGATGCAATTGCAATGTAGGTCCCCAGGATAAAGTTAACAGGTATAAAGCTGCTACCAGATAGAGGAGGGTTTGCAGAATCAAGATTTTATCTATTATTCTTGTTGATTAACACCAATGGAGCAAGTAATCCTGTTAAATTCATCCTGAAGATGCCTATCCACGAATTTTCTATTGTCAACTCCTTAGATTCAGGTTTGTAAAGCTGTCTGCCCACACAGAGCTATCTACAGCTGTGGTTTGATCATTTCTGAGAACCATTCAAGGAAGAGCTTTGTGATAGAGTGGCTGTGACTTGGAGAAGCATTAACAAAAGTGCCATAAACCAGGGTGGCAAAAGCTGTTTCTGTGCATTACAGCAATGTTCCTTCCAAAGCATCACAAATTTTTCAGGTGAAAGTATTCTGTTCAGCAAAGCTTAGCATGATCCTAGCTAACAGTTTGTTTAAGGGCTGTTGTGGGGGCTGCTTCCAGTTGCAGTAACAGAGACTTCCCAGAGGAAATATGATAAGAGCAAGATGTGCAATTTTTTTGGAGACCTTTAAAAACTACATGGCTGCTATGGTACCACAGCATTTTGTCTGATAATATCTTCACAGGAGGTAGGAAGGACTGGAATAATGACTGTTTCCTGCAGTTCTTCAAAAGGGATGAGAAGTTGGTAGAGGATGACTCTTCACTCAAAAACCAAAAAGATTTGGTTTGAACAATGCATTTTCATTTTTAATCCAAATACTCATTAGATGGCAAAAATCTGATGAACTCTCAAAGTTGTTTCTTTCAAAACAAAAAGGTTCAATGGCACTATAGCACTTTAGCTCAGTGTCTTTTTGCTTTTCACCCTTATAGCCTGGGAGTTACAGGGAAGAAGAGTGGTAAATCTGTGAGTCAGAATACTGTGGTATGAGATGTAAGCCTTTGTTTAGTTCAGCCATTAAAAAAACATCTATGCACAATTATTTGTTATTACCTCTACTTCTGCCTTCTAATGTGCAAGCAAATGGTGTTTGATACTGACAGTTTAATGCTGGAATTAATGGGAAACATTGTGGCCCAGCGCCAGGGAGGGGAAGGCAGAACTGCCATTCACCTGGATAGATATGCTTAATCATCAACTATATACTGCACTCTGATCTGTGCAACACCTGACTTCTGAGGAAATAAAAATTCTGAAAGTTATTACAGGAAGCAAAAATTGTATAAAGAAATAATATCACTGAAAGTACATATTGCAATGAGGGAAAAACTAAACCAGGATCTAAGCACTCATTTCTCTTTGACACCATTGGGAACCACATATACATGCATGCAGCACAAAATAATTTTTGCAATTAAAATAATTTAAGTTGCTTCATTTAATGGAAATTGTTTTTCACATTCAGCTGAAATTCATAAGTTAACTTTGTGTTATTTTAGCAAAATTGAAAAGCAGGAGTTTTAATGCATCACTAGTACTTCTGCTCAGCTAGAAATGTGCAAAGGTAAGTTTGCTTGTCTCTAATCACTGTCTTTTAATGTTTGCATTTTACCTGATAATTTCATTCACTGCAACAGAGAAAGTCAGCTTATTCTCTCAAAAATATGCTTCTTCAATTGGCTCTGAAAAAATAAATAGCTTCCCTCAGAAAACTCTTACTCCTATAAAAGAAAGTGTTGCCCAGTAAGATTTACATGTCTGCCTTAAGGAGATAAACTATTGAAATGCCAGTGTTTTAAATTGCTCCCAAAGTGACACACAGAGGTTTTTTTGGTCATGTGGGTCATGTACATGTAGAATTCTATAGAAAAGATTGTCCAATATTTAGAAAGAAAAGCCAGTAGCTTTTCTTCATAGAAGGAATGAGTCTTCTGCCTGAGATTGCAGAGGTCTAGCTCTTCTGCCTCGAGCCCAAAGCATCTGCAATGGCCATAATCAGTGGCCATGTGGCTGTCAGGGGAAAAAAAAGTACATACAAAGTTCTCTTTTGGGGTAGGTTCTTAAACAAAGAGGTCCAGCACAGCAAGACAGATGTTACCCATCTGATCCAGGTGATTTGTTGTCAACATCTTTCTAACGGGGAATCTCACCAGTGGTGTGATAGCTGCTACACAAACAGGTACAGTAAGCAAATGTGAGCCACTGGAACGAGCACTCAAGTGCAGGAGGTCACTGAAAACAGGGCCTGGATGCTCCTCTTGGCACCCTCCCAGTGACAGCCCTGCCACTCACCCACAGAGAGCAGGGGCTGAGGCTACTCCAGCCTCCAAAAGGGCACTGCTCACCTTGTGGGGCCCTGGCAAGCATGGGCAAGCTGGGAAATCCTGACACTTTCCGGGGAGGAGACAACAGAGTTTTGCAATGCCCATTCTGCAATCCTGGTTGCATGAGGGTTTTTGTTAGGCAGGGTTTCTCTTTTTGCCATTTGAATGTCTGGCCCTTACATTGGGAGCATCACTCCCAAAGTACCTGAAGAGATCATTTCCACTTAATATACATGGTTATTTCTGGTTCAAATATTCAAAAAATATTCAAAAAACTAGAAGTTTAAAATAGCATCATTATGTGAACTTTGTGGGATCCAGGACATTTTATTTCATATAGGTTTAGCATTCATGCCCGTGTCACAGGAACTGCATTTAAGGGTGAAGAGAGACTTGTTTTTAACTAGCAACTCTATAACTAGCCCAGTCTAAACACTAGTCTCAGTCTTTTTTACTTTGTATATCCAGGAAAAGGTTTTGCAGACCGAATTGTCCTCGTGATCCCTGTGCAGCCCTGCTCCTTTCAGTCTATGTACACAGGTTTAACCAACTGAAACTTGGTAAACAGCTGTGCTGAAAACCAAGCACAGGAGATGAAACCGGTTTGCTTCATTTTAGCATGCAACGATATGTTACTATTTACTGAAACAATTTACATTGTTCATAATTTACAGATAGTTATGGCTCCCTTATCCTGAAAGCTGTCTCAAACAGGACTTGAAGACTGAACAGATTTTGTCTGTGAACTGTCAGATAAGATTTGACCACTTTTTTTTTGTTACTGCAAAAGAAACTTTTACATCAGTCCAGTTTACTGTCAAATACTGTTCCTGGGAGGAGAGGGCAAGAATCCCACAACACTGTGACACAAATGAAAATCACAGCTTTTAACCATAGTCATACTTCATGTCTACAAATTCACCAACAGACTGAAACTATGATGCAGCCTTTAACAAAAGTTTTATTGAATCATATTTCAGTCTTTAAAGCAGCCTTTTGTGGGAATCCAGTTGCTTTGTTCTCCAGCAACCTTTCCTTGCACTTTTCTCTAGGAGTTTTAGTACTGCTAAGAGTTGGAGCCATACTTAGACTACTTTTAATAAAGTAAATGTGTTACCACACTCCACTACAACTTTACACCACGGAGCATATACTGAGCATAAATATCATATTGTGTGCAAGCGCAGTTAGCAAACACATCAAGAAAATCTCTGTGACATCAGGAAGAATCTCAACATGAAGCAAGCACAGCTGGAGCCAGACACTGATAAACTGGAAGCAACAGGTTTGTTTTTTTAAAAAAATCTCTTGCGTTTTGTTTAGCACACAAAACATACTGATGATAAATCATGAATACAGACAACATGTCATTCACTTCACACTGAGCCCTCTTCAAGATTATTTGACAGTTGCCTGGGGTGTAAAACGTAATTTCTGAGGAGTCACGATATGTACTTTTATAAAGACACATCCAGATCAGCAAAGCACACATGGAGGACGGTTCCTGCATGAATGAGTCAGTTTCCACTGGCTGGCAGAAACTTTCAGTCACTGAGTAAAATTGAAACAATTATTTCTATCTATTCATCTTCACCTCTCTGAGTGGCATATGCATACTAGGAACTTAAATCCTGGCATTTTTTCTGTGTCTAGTGTCCATGTTCCAAGGAACATGGAAATAATCTTGAAAAAATTAGTCACCTTGCCTATTTTTGCAAAGCTTGGTCAAAAATCAGCAACTATTTTTCAGCATGAGTCACTACCCACATCCCTGTGGCAATAATTGGATTACACATTTTCATTAAAATCTCTGACTATTATTCCTACTCTTCAGTTAGAAGATGAGCAGAGGCCAGGTTTGGGTTTTATTAGAAGACAATGACATTTTCAAATGCAATTATGCACTAATTTTGTTTATTTGAAGATACAACCAAATCCAAACAACCAGCTAACCAAGTGTGAGTTAACCAACCCCTGCTCTACATGACACCGTTCAGCCAACTACAGTTGATAAAAGCAAACTGCAAAATAACAAGGCTAACTCCTCTTACTGCTTCCAGGGAGACAAGCTTTGGCAAACCCTATAACCCAGCACCACCATTGCCCTTTCAAAACTGGGAAAATGAAAGTGGAAAACGGTACCTGGGGAGAAGCGGGTGAGTTCCCGTGGGCACTGGCTGCCGCTGGGCTCTCGCTGCCTGCCTGCCTGGGCAGCCCTGCGCTTCCACCGCCTCTCTGCCGCGCTGGTCAATGTTTTACCAGGCTGTGAACAGCCCGTGTCCCACCCTCCTGGCAAACACCTGCGGGAGAAGGCAGTGCCGGGGCCACGGGGGCAGAGCCAGTGCTGGAAAGGTCTCTCCCCTTCTCCCTGCCCTGTTCTCCACAGGGGAAACAAAGCACTCAAGAAAAGGAAAACTTGCTAAGAGGGAGATCTAGGGAAAGCATGTCATGAAGGGTAAAAAAAAAAAACAAACATAAGTGGTGCTATTAATAGATAATTTGTGGCAGGTAAGTCATGATAACCTTTCTCTGTATTGTTCTAAGGTTGCAGGCAAGCCTAGGCGCGCCTTGCTGAGAGCTGAATGAATGCTTAATTTGTGGGAGCACATAAATTTCCAAGTAAATCTTTTGCATAAGAGAGCACTCAGACAAATGACAGCTAAAACTCCAAAATTATAACAAAAATACCTGAACTGCACGATGAAATAATGCAAAGGGAGTCTAAACACAAAGACAGGGGAAAGAAATGGCCAAAGCAATCTGCAACACCTCGTTCTACTCCTGTGTCGACTTTTCAGGAGTGCCTCAGAGTTAAAGCTCTACCTGTGCTAAGCAGGTTTCCTGTTCTCAGGAAGTTAACAATTACAAGCAGAGGGCAGACAAAATGGGCTGGCAACTGAGTACAACGCTGATAAGGTGACACTGCTGCTCCCTGAGGAGGAAAGGGTAGCTGCTGAACTTGGGAAGCACCCAGAGGCTGGGGCTCAACATGGAGTGGCTGCTCCCAATATAGGACACATTTTCTGGTACACAGATGTTTGCTCATGGAGGAACAATGGGAAAATCTAGGCTACATTGTATGTTCTGGTTTTGTGATACTGCCTTGTCTGTCACGGGATTTCAATCCTGGTTTGTGGAAGATCAAATTATTTTGTCTCATTTGGATCCCCAACCTAAACAGTATGTATTTTAATGTACATGTTCAAGGAGAAAATCTACACCACAGCTGCTCCAGCTAGTCAGATTAGCTGCTTAGAACTGCCACATGGTGCAACAATGATCACTCTAATGGGGTCCATACAATGGGGTTGCTGTTGATCTGGATCTTGTACAGCCTTGCAAAGGGTTGGGGATGTACATCCCCAGTGATGCTGGGCTGACGGACACCAGCTGAGTCCAGTCAGGTTGGAGAGGCACTCTCTGCCTGCTGGGTACACTGCTGTGTGTGTATTCACAGGTGGCCAGCAGCACAGCTCCATCCAGCTCAACAGCTTGCACACACATGTGACACCGTTGCTTCAGCAATGGGTTGTGGCTTGATTCGAGCAGATGTGTCACTGGAATCAGGAGTGCCTTCCCTCAGCCAAGACTGCCCAGAGCCCAGGGCAAACCTGCAGCACTTGCTGCAGCAACACAAGCCCTGCTGCAGCCTATTCCAGATGCCCAGTGTGCCCAGCACACAAAGTCTGCTCAGCTGTCCAAGGTCCATTTGCTCTGTGTGTTTTCAGGTGTGTTGCTCCTTCCTGCCATTCTGCATTCACCTCCCCTACCCTTCTGCCTGGAAAAGGAGAGGCAGAAGGGGAATGTCTCATGCATTTGGTAGTATGCCACCATGGCAGCAGCCTGTGACTGCCTGCTAGGATGGTTTTTACTGGGAAGGGGCAGGATGCTGGCATGATTAGAAAAGGCATGTGGACTTCCCTACAGCTGCTAGACACAATCCTGCTGTTGTAGGACAACCTGCAAGACTGATCAATATCTTTTGCATGAACCTCATGAATTCCCAACATCAATTTATACACCTTCTGGATGAAAATCCCCCACAGCTGCTTTACAGCATCTGCTCCCAACCTGTGAGGAAAGGTGCAGTAATTGTGCAGGGGAGGGAGAGACTCATCTTCTTCTGTCAGCTTCTCAGGTTTGTAAGCCACATCATGATAGCCTCTTTGTACCTTGCTGATACCACAGCAGAAATTAAAACACCCTGCTATTCCACAGAGCCCCTTGGAGTCTCAGCTGTGGCTATCAACTCCGAGACCCCAAGGCAGAAGGAAGGGATTTATCTGAAAGAGCTTGTCTGGGCTTAAAACCCTGCCTAACCAGATTCAGGGAACAGGAACTTTTCATGGCAGTCTTGCTCTATCTGGTAACAAATGCTGTTCTCAGAGGGGTGCACTAGATAGGCAAGGGAGAAGGTCCAGCCAAGCTGTTTCTCTCTTCAGTTTGGATAAGGAGCCCATTCAAGATCTCTCAGATTTTCCCAACAAAACCTAGTTGGAAAGGACCGTGTTTCCGTGAAAACATTTACTTTTGCCAGTTTGATGTTTCCTGGTTGCAGTAGCATTTCACAGAAGACTCTGGAGGAGACCTGGCCACACATCTTCATCAGATATAGTTTTTGTCACTGCTGTATTCCATGTTGCGGTCTGGTCTTTGGCAAGTTGAAAACTGAGGCTGCAGTGGTGAGATTTGGGAGTAGAAGAGCAGCACACTGGTACTTGGGTTATGGAGCCAGCTCAAATTTAGTTTGCCTGGCAGCATAGACAAGGTTACTGCCTGTACTGGGAATGTTGTACAAATACTCAATTTTCCACAGTGCTAACACAGTTACAAATCATGTTAGCCTGGTACAAGCCTAAGAGAGTCAAACAGTGTGTTGTATTGACACTCTGAGGCCAGAGGACTTCGAAGAAACTCAGTTATCAGTTGTAGATACCACAGTTGTAGCTGCCAGGTATAGCTACCACAGAAAAATGATGGCTCTACTACAGCACACCTAAAGTTGTATCATGTCCCCCATGGCAAATAGGGCAGTGGAAAATTTGATGGGTCCTCCCTCTGAATCTGCCCTTGTAGATTAGCTGATATAAAGCAACAAAAACCAAACCTTTTTTTCATTGTTGCACAAGAAATAAAAAAAAAAAAAAAGCCTTCCCTGTATAGCCATCACCTTGAGAAAACTCAGTCTGTTATTCACTCATTTTCCTCTCTCAGAAATGAGGTTTCTACAGGGCTCAAAGAGAGGTGGATGCTTCTGAGGAGGCCAGGTCTGCTCTGGTGTCCCCTGGTCCCAAGTGAGCTGCGCCACGCTTTTGCAGGTCTCTGGGGGTGGGCTTCTGATTAACACACAGCTCACAGAAGGGACTGGGGCCCATGGAAACTTGGCATTTCAGTCTCTTTTCAGCGTGCAACCTTTGTCACAGAGCACAGGTTTCAAGGGCAATGTAACACTTGCATATTTACTTACTGCGAATGGAGGAGGTGCCGGGTTGGACAGCACACAGACTGTAAAGTCAAACATTAATTTAATACAGACATCGTATAACTTCATACTGGCTTGGGAGCAACTAATACATAGGGATATTAAAAGTGAGAAAGCACCTAAAATTCACAAAGCTCTTTCAATGAAACACCAATTTACTTACAGATTGTTAACAACCTTAACAACACAGAGACCAAACAACAAAACTAAAACATGGGTATCAGGTAACAGAGGGGAAATTTCTATGAATCTTAAATAGGGCTTAATTTTGTTCCAATTCTCTTTCAACAGATGCATTTGTATTTTATCCTGCAGGGCCACACTTGCTTTGGAAAAGAGTACAGGCAGATCCAGAGGGGCTACTGCGGAGGCTGTGGAAATTTTCCATTCCCAGTAAAGAACCTGCATCTGAGCACATGGGGCTATTGGGAATATGTTTAGACCCATCCCTAAGCAACGTGTCGAAACCACCTCCCCAGGAAATACTGGTACAGCACTGATCTCCTCTGACAGGAGCTACATCCCCTTCTCTGGAGCAGAAGGACTAGCAACTACCTCTGCTAACAAGCAGGTGGGAGGGGGAAAATAATTGCTGTGAGCTGTGGAAGATCTTTATCACAGTAAAACAGCAGAGACCTGAAGTATGAATTGAGAGCACTATTTCAACAGTGGCCTGAATGCTGCACACATGAGGACACCTCTCCAGCTGTGGGTTTGATTGGCCATCTGGACTCTTGGAAATCCTACCTGGACATGCCAGCAGTGCAAGATCTACAGTCCTGCCATACCTACTCATCCTTTTGGTCAGTAATTTAGTATCTTGTGCTGAGCTTTCAGATCAAAATGCCCTGTAGATATTCATCTATCAGAGAATGAGTCCTCTCTGGATGATATAAGAGATGGTAAGGAAACTGAAACATTGCTGCTAGCTATCCCAGAGCTGTTTGGCTAGTGGTTTCACTGGACAGGAGTTGAAGTCATCACTATTCCCTTAGAGGGAGCAGACCTTGCAGAATACACAAGATACGTAAGAAAAGTTGCTCATGATTCACAGAGAAACCAAATGTTGATGGGAAAGAACATTTGCAAGCAGTTTCTGTAGAGCTGCTAACAAAGAATGGGCAACACTGACACAAAATCATATGTCAGGCTAGAAAACACTCTACAAAAAGAGGCCTTTTTTCAAAAAACAAACCAAGATATCCCACCTTTCTAGTTCACTCCCTTATTTGTAGCTTTTCTTTAAAAAAGAGTATTACGAAACATTATCATACAAAGCTTTCAGGGAGTATTGCCTATTTTTACTCTATCTTGTTTTGTAAGACCACACTATACTAGTGATTTGGCAACTTCACACTGTGGACAATATTTCAAAACATTCCCTTCTTCTGAACACACAGCTGTTAAACCACTTTTACATGTATTGCTGCATTTTGTGATGCCACCCACAGTCACTCTTGGGAAAGGACCTGGGAAACTCAATGTTTTAAAATCAGGGATGTACATACCCCATGGTTTGATTTTAATGCAAAAGTCTCTCATCTAAGCTGCTTCTGGGATTTGCTGATGGGACAATTTTATGTAAACAGGGAGAAGCTCAGGCTTTGGTGGTGCTGACTTAGTCAGGATCCTCACTGGACAGCTGGGAGGGGTATTTGTGGTCTGGATGCTTTAACAATGTCCTCATCTTATCCCTGGACCCTTCTATCCAGTTGTGGAGACCAGGTGTAGAGGAGCAAATGGACAGGTCTGGGAGGAAATGCCTTCAGGAGCCCTGTGGCACCAGAACTGCCTGGCAGGCACATCTGCCTTGGCAGCCATTGGCTGCACGTAGCAGTGTCTGTGGGGCATTGGTGTGTAGGGACCATGAGATTAATTTATTTATTATCTATTATCCATTATCTATCCTTATGTCAAGATACATTAGGTTTTAAAATGCTTTGTAAGATCTGACTGGGCATGTGGAGCTCTAAAAATTAGAAATTAGAATTTCTAATAAAAGAGGATAAATGTATTACTAACAATACTCTAATTCTACTTTCTTGGGCATTAACATTGGAACTGAAACTAGCCTGTAGCCATTTTAGCATTGAGCACTCTTCTTACACTGTCCTTAGCACCTTATGTTAAATTTGGGCAAATATTTGCTCTCAAATTCAGTTCCTAATATTGATGACATGAAGCACCTTCATTAGACTCCACAAGTGCAGCTAGTTGCCTTGAATGAACCCCAGGAGACAAATAATGTTTCTAATTTAAAATAACACTTAAGAAGGTAGTACATACAGAGATTTTATAACTGAATGGAAAAGAATGGGTCTGAATCAGCCTTTCCAGAACATACTGCCAAGATGATGAATGAAATATTTTTATTCTTATTTGCTTTAATCTCAGAGCAGATATTGATCTCTGTGAGGCCAGTTCCTGAGGACTCTTACGTATTTGGAAGCTATTATTTACTTAATTATCTCCACGCAGCCCAAAACGTCCCAAAGCTTCAGTACACAGATGCCTTTTACAGCACATCCACCTCATCACCAAATTCAAGGCACAAGGAAAAGCATTTGTAGATGAATGGATGTAGATGAATGGGATGAAGATCTGAAGGTTGGACCCACCCAGTGGACCTCTTGCTCTGTGGTTTTCCTGTCATCTGCTGGTAAGAGGTGTCTGGCTGCCTCTCACTTCTCTCTCTTGGTGGAACCCAATGAAGAGTTCCTGCCTAGAAATAGCAGAATGGCTAAGACACAGCTGGAGGTAGATGGGTGACCACACAAACACGAGATAGTTGAGGATGCCAAGGAGAGAGTGAGTGACTTCATAATTGTCTGAAAGGAAGTGAAGAGAAAATCATGGAGATTAACAGACATGGTTCAAGAGGAACAGGATATTGGGAGCTGCTTACAGGGTGTATGACCTGCAGAGGAAGGTGGGATAGAGCTGGAAGGCATCTTGTGGGTAGGAGAGAAGAGGAAATCCACAGTTTCTGAAGGGAAAAAAAATAGGATGGGGCAACCCAGCTGCTGGAGTGAAGTAAGTTGTTTTGGAGGGACAGCTGACGAGACATAGTAATGCTTGTGAGAAGGGAGAAAATGAGGGTTGAATTGGAAAGAGGAAGTAGCAAATACAGGATGTGCAGATGATGGCTCTGGAGGAGTGCCTGTGAGTCAGGAAAAATAATAGCGTACTGGAAGAACATAACCAAAAGGACATCTAGTCCCTGGGTGAAGGAAGAATTGGTGGGTAGTCTGCTTCCAAGCCATGCATCTGGCACCACTGCACTGGCTGCTGAAAGCCACAATGCTCAAAAGTAGAAGAAATGGAAAAGGGTCAGAGGGGACAGTGCAATGGACCCTGACCACATTAAACAGGGAGATTAGGGACAAAATTCCTTGTGTGGTAAAGCTGGAAGGATGCAAACTATTCAAGAGGGACTGGTGGGAAAACCAAAGTGGTGAGAGCTCAGAGGTTTAAAGATCAGAAAGTAAACTGCCTATGCGGATCTGATCAGATAGGGAGTGTTTTTGTGACCAGGGTGAAGTCTTGCTTCACTTTCCAGAAGTCAAGCAAAGCAGTGAGGCTGATAATGTAGAAAGCTAACAGGGACATGGGACATTGAATGACAGTCACTGTGCTGAGAAATGAGAGATCTTCCGGGCAGCAGGAGAAAGCCTGAGGTGCAAAATTTTGGGAGGAAAACAATGGGGAGCAGTGTGTCTGCAGGTGGTTGAGCAGGGGGAGGAAAGAGAGGCAGTGGTGGGTGCAAGCTGTAGGGACTTGAGCTTGTTAACCCCGGCTGACAATCAGTGGAGCAGTGTCAGAAATGGGCGGGTGCTGTGGCTGCAGCGGCTGCTGGGGATGGGTCACTGCCAAGGCAGCAGGGAGGGCTGGGGAGGGCAGGTCCAGCTGCTGCCAGGGTGAAAGGAGGAGCGGGAACTGCAGGGGTAATGGTTGAGGAGGAAAAATGTAAAATGAATCTTTTTCCTGTTTATGATAAAAATACCCTCAAACAGATTTTCCTACTAATTAAAAATATTCATATAAAAGGCTCCTAGGAGAACCAGTGATACCCCTTCTACAACAGCTACACCACATGTGCAAACAAAATATGTTGTTAAACTTGTTTTTTTCCTATGTAAGGACTAAAACCAGATATCATTTACTCCTATGCACACACAACCAGTAATAGTTTACGCTTGTAGAGTTCCCATCTATTGTATGAAAGCTGGAGAGCTGAGTAACACAATGTTCTGTACCAGAAAACTGCAGCATTTAGCCTTCTATCAGTTCCCCAGAATAATTTTATGGTATTTCTATTTTTAAAACCTTCTAGTAACAGTGAAAGTGGATTTGTTTTTCCATGCAAAGAAATTATTTAAGAGCAAATCTCTAATGCCTACTCTGGCAAGCACATTGATGCATTTTCTGAGCTCAGTGGCAAATTGATCTTCAATCTGGCTGTTCTGAGGCAAGCAGCATGGCTAGTGATAAAATCATGATTCAAACTCACAAGTTACAAAATTCCTCTTGCTCCAGCTTAAGATTTTAGAAATTAAAAACTTTTCACCAGATTATGCAGAATTCGCTTTATAACATTTCATCTTAGGCAGACAATGTATTTTGAGAGCTGATATACAGAACCCTACTCTACTCACTACTATGAAATCAGAAGCTGTTCTATACATGCATTTCAATGAAAAAGTGCTATCTATTTACAAGCATAGTCACAGATATTTGTGGTTGGCTGCATCTCAGTCTGGCTTAACTGGAGGCTACAATCCAGATTTGAGGCTTGGACTTGATTTATATTAGAGCTGGAGGTCCACATTGTGCTCTCACTAATCTTTGCACAGGATGGAGGGACTCTCGGGACCAGCTTGTTCTTGCAAGTCTTCTGCTTAGAACAAACCTTCTCAGAGGGCAAGAGTTTGCATTTGAGTTTAGCTTCATCTGTACTAGGGCAAGATCCTATAATACTAGAATTATAGAATTATAGAATAATTTGGGTTGGAAGTGACCTTTAAAGGACCTAGTCCAGCCTCTTCAGTGAACAGATACATCAACTTGATCAGGTTAGTCAGACCCCTGTCCATCCTGAACTTGAACACTTGTAGGGATGAAGCATCTAACATCTCTCTGGGTAATATGTTCCAGAATTTTACCATCATCATCATAAAAAGTTTCTTCCTTATATCTGGTCTGCATATTATATCTATAAATATAGATATATCTATTTACCCTCTTTTACTTTAAAACTGTTACCTTCCCTTGTCCTATTGCAACAGGCCCTGCTAAAAATCTATCCCCATCTTTCTCACTTTAGCTACTGGAAGGTGCTATAAGACCTCCCCAGAGCCTTTTCTTCTCCTGGCTGAACAGCCTGAACTCTCAGATTTTCCTCACAGTAGAAGTGATCCAACCCTCTGATCATCTTCATGGCCTTCCTCTGGACTTGCTCCAACAGGTCCATGTCCTTCCTGTGCTGAGACCTCCAGAGCTGAAGGCAGCACTGCAGGTGTGGTTTCACAGGAGCGGAGTAGAGAGGGAGAATAACCTCCCTTGGCCTGTTGGCCACATTTCTCTAGATGCAGCCCAGCCTGTGGTTAGTTTACTGGTCTTTGAGAGGAATTGCCAGCTCATGTCCAGCCTCTCATCCACCAGCATCCCCAAGTCCTTCTCCACAGAGACATTCTCAGTTCCTTCTTCCCCCAGCCTGTCTTGATATCAGGGGCTTCCCTTACCCAGGTGCAGCACTTGCACTCAGCCTGCCTGTGCCTCATGAGGCTCCCATGGTCCCACTTCTGGAGCTCCTCCTGGTCCCTAGGGATGGCATCCCATCCCTCAGGCATATGAACTGTATGACTCAGTTTGGTGCCATCTGCAAATTTACTGGGAGTGCACTCTGGCTTTTTGCTTTCAAAACAGTCCCCTAAGCAGAGAGGATTTAAACACCTGAAATTATTTAATTTGATTCAATACAACTCCATTTGTTCCACAAGGATATTGAAGAGCACTGAAATTTTGCCTGTGTTGTGGACTCCTAGCTGGGTCACTTTTATGGTACTGCACATCAGTCATGGAAAGCTACATTTTTTTCCTGTTTTTTAAACAACACAGTAGATGTATGAAAACAGTCATTCAGAAATAACATACAAAGAGTCCTAAATGGATGTCATAGATCACTGTGAAAGGAGATGATGCATCGTATTTTAATGATTACCAAGACTCCAAGCATGACCAGATGATGAGAAAGGTCTTAGAAGATGCCTTAGTAAAGATTGCTAGGCAGAGTCTAAGTCACTTAATTTATCACCATCAAAATATCAAATTCAGACCCCAAACTGTTAGTGTCCTGTCCTCGGGTGTTAGAACAGTGCTACAAACTTGCTAGCAGGGTTTTTTCATTATTGATTACTTTCCTCTTTTTTTTTTTTTTTTTTTTTTTTTTTTTTTTTTTTTTTTTTTTTCAATTTATCATTTGAATCTAGACTGAAACTAGATTGGTAGTTTGGAATAATCCTGAAGTATTCTGCGTATTCTGCAGTGAGTCAGCATTTCATGTTACATCTACATACTTGTGGGCTTTCAAATCCTCTTAACTATGTACATCCCCTTAGCTTTTCCCTTGAAGGAATCCCAGCTCACTTGTTTTTCACATGGTGCTTTCGCCTCCTTGGACAGCTCTGAAGGAGAACACTGAAATTATGTAAGTCAGAAATTAAAAAATAATACTTGGTTTCACTAAGCTTACTGTGACCATTTTGAGTGATAAGATAGCCATTTATCTGATCTCACACATTAGTCAGATAGTGGTTAAAAATGTAGGGATGGGAAACTGAGTGTCTTGGCCACTTCTAAAGATTTCTTTTCTTACTAAAGGACAACACTGTCTCCAGACAAAACGTACCAGCAGCAAGCACCATTCATGACAGGAAAAGTCAGTGCTGTCATATATTTAATTATTAAAATTGGAAGTGGCTCCAGATCATGAAAAGTGTTTCCATACCTACACCCATTGCTTGGGCTGGCAGTGTGGACACCAGACTGCTCAAAAGCAAAGAACTGCAGAGAACAAGAACAGGTCCAACACAATAAGGAGCAACATCTCTGCTGTGTTTTGTTTGGGGTCAGACAAGCTGCTAAAAATTTCCTATTTGCCATTTATGCTTGCTTCATTAGAAGAAATAGATTATCTCCTGCTAGACACTGGGTCTGTTTGAGCCAAGGTAAGAATTGCCATTGCAGCATCTTTTGCAGAGATAGGGCACGTAGCTGGTGTGAGCCTGCCCTCCCAGCTGGCACCAGCTCTGACAGCCTCACTCCTCTCTGCGAGCTCACTGCCAGGCTGGGGCCTGGGCACTGCCACCAGGCAGATCTCCTGTCATCCTCCCTCCAGCCCGGCGTTCACTCCCAGCTGGGCCACGAGGATGCTGGGAGAGCAGCCAGAGCTGGGGAGTGCCTGCCACCCCGCCGGGCTGAGGTGGAACCCCAGCACATCCAGGGCAAAGGTGAGGTGTTTCTTCACCAGAGGCCGCTCCGGGAGCGAGGCGATGGCGTGTTGGAACATCGTCACTCCTTGACACAAACAAGTGAGGGCAACTCAGCCAATCTAAACAAACAAATAGAAGCACAGAGGGAGGAAAATTGCACCTTTTGGATTTGCTGCTATTCTTCATGTGTACATTTGACACTTGAATGTTATTACAATGGATGCCGTGGTTCAATTATTTATTGAATCTGAGTTACCGAGCCCATTTCTTGTTCTTTGCTGATGTCACTTTATTGATAGGTTGAATATAATTTCATTTGCTTGTGGTTAAGTAAATCATCAGTGAAATTCTTTATTTTCTTGCAGTGTTAAACCCACTAAAAACATGAACAAGGCAGAGCACTGATGAGTATAAGCTTGTGGGATCACACTGTGTATGAGCCTGAAATTCCAGACTGTGAATCAGTCTGTGGACTGTGTGGCAGAGCCTTTAGTGAACCTTTGCACAAAAATGGAGTAAGCCTTGTCGAAACTTCATTCTCATCGGTGTGTTAGTCAATGTTTTGGGTGTTAGCATCTTGCTGATCGCTTTATTTGTTAAGGAACAGAAAATAAAATGGAATAAAATGGTAGTGTGTAGCTTCTTTGGTGTGCAGATCTCTCACCTGTGATGCTGTATCTCTGAGGGGAGAAGCAAAGAAGAGATGGATTTATAGCCTCAGAGTTGTAGCAAGGAACTGTTAAAACAAAGTTCACTCCATCCCTGCACTACTCATGATGGTGCTGACTATCAGGAGCTCTGCAAGCTTCTGGACTTCTGCAGCCATTAGAGGTGCTGGTGAGTATTCTGAGGGAATTTATTTCTAGTGAGCGAACAGTCTAACATGTCCCACGCCCTGGTTAGCTCCCTTGAGTGTTGTATGGGATAAGCCAACACAGGGAATCCATGTCTGTTTAGTCTTAAAGCTCTGTTCCTTCTATACAATAACTGGAAATTGAGGCAAGGGGTTTTATTGTCTTAGTCCTGCTAAAATCCCTCCCTTGCTACCTGTAGACCCATGTGAAGTAGTATATGCAAGGAAGGAAAGAAGATAAATGATGTTCCAGACATGGTGAAAGGAATTCTCATGGCCTCATTAAAAACACATTCCTGGGAAGCTGATTTCTAGAAAATAAATTTTCCATTGATTTCATTCCAATTAAGTGAAGAAGGAAAAAGTGGGACTATGGAAGTCACTCAGAAAGAGGTTTCAGCCCTATCATATTTTGGGGACATTCTTTTAGAAACCTGTGTCTCCAATATCCTTTTTGCCTTGTGAATAAGATGCTGAAGGAATATCCAAGCTAGATGTCTGCATTTCTAACCCAAAGAAAAATACCATGCTCAGTCATAAAAATTCCTGTGTCAGTCAAAATCCATTGACATCCCTGGGATATCAGATCATGGGTTGATACAACTTCTTTTAACCTAATGAGTCTACATTCTTCATTAACACAAATTAGCGGAGTTCCACTAGAGTCAAGGTAGATGTACTGTTTCAGAGGGCTTCACAGCAGACCTTCAAGCAATGTGACTAATATCAGGAATAAGTTGCTTTATCCCCTCTGAAACAAAACCTAGAAGTGCTTTAGCAGTATATGCTTATAGAAAACCTTAAATAATGCATATACCATTTAGAAAACTTTTATAAAAGCCTGTATTCCAAACAGTACAGATATGAACATATCTCAAAAAAAGCCCATGTGAAAAACATGCCTTAGCTCCCTGCAGCCACAGAAAAGAAGCTCACATCTTATGACTACATGCATCTCTGCACACATTTGACACAATTCTCACGATTTTGTGTATATATGCGTGCACAAAACACATATATACACAAATATGTGTATATATGTGCAGTATCCCTTTTTAAAAAAGTATTTGTAAATAAAAAATATTTATTATATTTTTACAATTTTGGAATGTTTATTTAAATAATTTTTTTACAATTACTAAGCCGTAGGAGTATCAGAGTGGTTTTTTTCTTCATAACACGTATTGCATGACTTTGCCACATTGTCACTCAGATGATAGACCCACAAAACACAGTGGGCCAGAAACAGCTTGTCAGAGCTTCTCCTCCTCACAGCTTCAGACTTTAAGGCAATGGAATTGCACTGATGTTTTTAACAAAGTGCTTATCTTTGAGCACTGTAAGAGAGGGTATAAATAATACTTTTTTTTCTGGTAGTCTGAAAATAAGGAAGTTAATTTAAACTACCAAGTATAATGTTTTTTGCTATATATTCTCAAGCACAAGGGCAATCCAAGTTTTGCTGTATTGCTGTGATGTATGTTTTACCTATTTGGAGGACAAAGGAAGAACTTGGGGTCATTTGTTAATCCATAAACTTTTAAAAAATTATTTTAGTTTCATAAAAGTAAGCACAGATCTCAGTTCTGACTCTTCCTACACACAAAAAGAGGGACAAAGTGGGACAGAAGAGACAGAGAAGGTCCTCTTGGCTAGGGCAACTTGTCAGGCTAGTTTAACAGGGTTAAAAACCCATCCTAGTGTAAATAAATGGGAGCACTACAGCACGTGGCTTCACAAAGCATAGCCTGAAATTTGTTGGACCCCAGACAAAATACACAAAATATCATGCAATGCTGCCCTTGCCCCTGAGCCCTTCCCCTATGTCTCCCCATGCATCTGGTACCTGTAGCCATGGTGTAGCTGACATAATGATCTGCTTCCCAGAGGTACTGTGGCACCACTGCTCCCTGCACCTCAGGCAGAGATGGGAAGTCAGAGCGCCTTAAATTCACCTACACATCAGAAAACTGATCTACAATTGGCTCACAATTCAAATAAAAATATAAGAACAGTGTTATTAGTTCAGATTTTTGGGGCTCATGTAGCCCAGTAACCTGTCTGCAGCAGTGATGAAAAACTGACCCCTGAAGAATAGCAACAATAGGATGAATGTCATTGATCTTTTCTGCAAGTTGTCTCCCAGCCTCCAACTGTTTTCAGCTCAGGGGTCTCCTCCAGCCTGATCTAGATTGCCCAGTGGTGGACCTCTCTTCCAAGTACTTGCCCACTCTTCCCTTGAGTGTCTGAAAAAAATTGCTGCAACTGTCATACCCTTTGGTAAAGAGTTTCACAAATCCAGTGTTTGCTGCAGGAAGAAATATCTCTTTTTATTCTGAAAATGGCTCATAAATCTTTGTCTAACAGTCACTACCTCTTGCACTGGGAGAGGCTGTGAACAGCTCACCCCAAACCACCCACTTCACACCACCCCGTATTTTATAGACCTGAATCAAAGAAACCCCCGTGGTGGTCTCTGCCTGAGCCTGAGCCTACTCAGCCAGAGGCTGACTATTACATGTGTTTTGGTTGCTTTTTTCCAAGGGATTAGGGAATTTACTAAAATGTTCTTGTTGCCCAGGGTCTCAGCACATCATTGTGGCAAAACTTCAGCCCTCACCCACCGGTTGAACATTGAGCACGCTGAGCACAACAGCCAAGAAAAGCTTGGTGTGGGCCACTGGTCTCAAATATTTAATTGCCAGACTGTGAGTGCTGAATTGCTCCCTTTATGGTACTTTGCAAATACCAAAGATTTTGCTTTACCTGGTGTATTAAGGTTTGGTTATTATAGGTAAGATCCCCTCATTACTTAGGTGCACTCAGTAGCTTTTCATTGTATTATCTGACATCATGTTTCCCTTCCATCACACCATTCTGCCACATTTTAATTTGCCTTATGGCTTGCTTTCAGTTAGTTGCAAGTAAACCAGAAAACAGAACTTTTAATGGTCATCAGCGCTGCAAGCATTCATATATTTATTGCTTCCTGCAAATATCTGCATGTAACGCTACTAAGTTTTTCAATTGCCCTCTGAAAGCCAAAAATTCAGTATGAGCTCAGTCAGCAGACTTTTTTAAAAGCTGGCTTCCTGAGGAACGATTTCTAATGCTCCATGTTTTTGCTATTTTAACTTCTCTCAGTAAGTGGGCTGGAATGGAAATCCTGCCTGATCAAGCAGATCTTGTTCAGGCAACATACCTTCAATTAATTTTACATCCATTCATCAGAATCATCTGCTTTAAAAATTGATTTTATATCTAGCTAGAACACAAGCAAATATGTTTAAACCAGGTACCCTGTGTTTACATGTGCACCATATGGCTACCTGGTTTACCTCCCATACTGGGGCAGGAGGGCATTTTAATTATTTACAGCAGGGGCAGCTCATTATAACCACATCTGTAAAAATCAGCTTGGCCAGTCCTCACAGGTCTGTGAAGCATCCCAAAAGCAAATCCTGCCCTGCTTACTATGCAAACCTTCCAGACATCCCCCCTGTTGAGGCAGGGCCACCCAGCCCTGAGAGTAAGTAATGGCATCCTGAAGAAGAGCAGCTGGAGCCAGGAACAAATATGTGCAGAATGGTGGGCCAAATGTATCAAATACCTCAGGTGACAGTCAATTAAAGTTAATGCCTAGGAAAGCTCTCATGATACTGCAAGCTCAGGGCTGAAAGTGGTAGATATAGAGGGCTTACATCTCTGCGACTTTAAATAGAAGGTGCTGATATTTTTTCTCACTTATTTGCTTACTTATGTTTACTATGTTTAGCGATTTTCCAAAGCAAATTTAAGATGATAGTATAGACCAGAAATAACTCCATGGCAGCACATGCAATGGGGGTGACTTGATCAGCATCACTTCTACTGACACAGGTGTTTCAAAAACACCTCAGTGGCAGCAGACACAGCAGAGGAAGATAATACTGCTGTAAAAGTGCAATGAAGTGATACCCCTGTGAGCCACCACCCATGGTCTTTTCCTCCGTTCTCAACTGATCACAATATTGCTCTGGTTTCCCCAGGGACCTGCTGGAGGAGCCCTGTTAAATACTTCACATCGCCCCTCAGGATCCCTCTGAGAGAGACTGATGGAGAAACAGCTTGGACCTGAGAATCATTTATGGATGGTCTCATGGTGGGCTTTGCACAGCCAGGACCCTGGTTCTGTGGCAGAGCTAGTCTCAGGCTAGTAATTGCATGTTTAGCATATTATGCAAACATTTATTCCTGCTTTTACACAAGTATCCATTCTTCCGCTTTGTGATAGCCACTCCTTTTCTCACTGATTTCACGTGCCACAGGAGCTCTGGTCCCATTGGCATCAGCATTCTCCCCCCAGCCTTGCCTGCCCTGCAGCAGTGACCCTGTGCTTCCTGGGTTAGGACCTGCTCAAGCCATGTTTCTCCTGGTTTCAAATTACTAAGATCAAAAGTTCAGCAGGTTCTATCCTCAGTCAGTCTGTTTATGTGTTTATTTGTTCCAGTAACTGGCCAGGTCTTCACAGGTCTTAACGATCCCATGAGAAGATCCTTGCCTTTCTTCAGAGCTGGCTTGACTTGTGCAAGCACAAGCTGAGGGACTGCTTTGGAGGGAGAGCAGAGACGAGGGGTTAGTGAAGGATCATGAAATGCTGTTTGGAGCCAGCAAATTGCCATTAAAGAATGCTGCCCATTTATGTAGAAAAACTGGGTGCCAGCCGCTCACCAACCCTGTTATTCAAGTTCTGCAGCCTGCAGCAAAAGGCTCCTAGAATTAGCTCTCCCAATCTGCTGGTGAGACACCTCTGATGTCTGAAATGGGTTTGCCTTGGGGTTGTTAAATACCTGCTCCATGTGATTGGGCTAATTAAAAGTTTTTAGCCAAACAAATCCCTGTTTGTGAGGGTATAAGAGCTAAGAAGATTAGATGTTAGTTAAACTAGACATAACTGAGAAAACAAAGTTGCTGCTGTTAATTTAAAAAAATGCTACCCCACTGTGTGCAGGTGAAAGAAGTGGATAACAAAATTAACAGGTGAAACAAAAGTCTCAGATGACAGGTATATCCCATCAGAAAAAGTGCTTCCTTGAATTCAATATTGTGATGTAACAGGGAAATATATTTATTCTACATACAGATGGCAAAACCAGCTTTAGTAAAAATTGGTCGTGTTCTCCTATATTCTTGCAAAGGACATGTAGGTATTTTCTATTATTCTATAGGTTTACTACTATAGCTCATCGACTAAACAGGCATATACAAGTAGCCCCAGAAGCTGGCTAAGCACAACACAGTTCCACACTTTGATCAGAATGATTGTCTTCTACTACACTGAGAAACTGGACGAGTTTCGTTGTTGTACTGACCAGCTGGGAAGTCAGTGCCTCTCAAAGACTTTCTACCCTGTCCTTCCAGGGGGCATCTCAGTTAAAAAGAATCAGGTTTTTATACATTTTCATAAGAATCAGAAGTCAACTGTTTTCTTCTTTCAGTAGGGAACTGCTTGCAATTGCATCCCCAGTAAGAACAGGTTAGGGAAAATTGAACTTGGATCCACAGCATATTTGTGCCGAATAAATGTTTCCTCCCTACAAAAAAAACCAAAAAACACACCCACAAAACTCAGGCCATTAGAGCCTCCAGACTCCTCCTTCTCCCCCTCTGCAAACAGACTCATGTCTTATGCTTGCTTAGAAATTCTTGACTTTATTCCCAGTGAAACTGTTCAGTTCAGCAGCAGCCAGCAGCCCTCTCCATCAGCATCTGCTGCTACCTGTCATTTTGCCTTGTTTCACTCCTTCCTGGGCAGACATCCCATGGATCCCAGGTTTTTATCTTGATGGCTTCATTCTCCCCTACCAGCCTCATTCTAGAACACCTGCTAAAGCTGCTAGCACTAATTATACTTTTATTTGAATGTAAATACTTTGCTTGGGGACATAATAAGTATGCACCTGATTTTGGAGCCTCTGAAAGAGGGCTGTTGAGCTGATCAGTGCCAATGAGGAAGGGAGAGATGTAAGAGCTACCTCCACAGAAGTAAGTGAAGTCAAACCACTTCAGTGAGCATTCCTAGGTGCTGGAATGGAAACCAATTGCACCTTTTAAGGTCCAGAACAGCTGACACACTTTGGACCCATGTCATTTAAATACCAGTAGCCCAAACCAGAGGGCAGATCATCACTCTCCCAGGCACAGACCGAGGGTTAGGGTGAGCTCTGGATTGTACCTTACACACAGCGTGGGTGCAGTCATTGGGTTTTGGCAGGTGACACAGCATCCTCCTCTGGAGGCAGCCAGCCTCTGTGCCAGAGAGTGATTCTGGGCATGTTTGATTTACTCGCAGAGATGTAGCTAATGGGGAACAGAGATAGAAAACCAAACTCCTTATTTAACAAGTAAAACAAAGAAATCTTTTACATCTGGAAATACTGAGGTGGATGATCAAATAATTAGCACTGTGAGTTTGTACTGCCTGCAGCTAGAAGAACTGCTCTCTGTGGAAGCAGGAATGTGGTTGAGCCTGCAAAAACGTGATAAGGGATCTGTACCTAAGATTTTTGGATGGTCTGCATACGTCACAGGTAAGTTTCCACAGAGCTGAAGGAGCATTCAGGACTGGATTCCCATGGAAAAACTCCCTACTCTACTCAGCTGAGGATGGCTTGGCAAGCAAGTGCCAGTGCCACATTTTTATTCCTTCTGAGGAGGTGTAGCAAAACTATAGGTATAGAAACAACCTTTCTTTTTTTATATCACAAGTTGACCCCAGAAACAGCAATAAGAAAAATTATTTTTACTTGCTTTTCTCAACCAAATAAAAAATCAATTTCAGTTGAATTTTTTTCCCTAGCACTTCAGGGGTTCCATCAATTTCCACAAAAAGTGCTCACAATTTAAAATTGGAAATATTTTCCTTGGAATTTTAATTTTTATACAGATCAGTCTGTTTTGCAAACTCGACCCAAACTTACAAATAGTTTTATTTTTACAAAATCTTTCTTTTTGCTAAGTATGTAAGCTGTTTACACATATTTTTATCCTAGCTGGAATCCTGATGAGCTTGCATATAGTAAAGAAAAAAAGTACGGGTATGGATTTCTATGCTGATGTTTCATCACATGTGTGGGCTGAGGGTGGCTTAGCTATGAAATACAAATGTGGTATATACAGATCTTGCTGATCTAGTAGAAGTATTAAATAACAAATCTCCTGGCTCTTTTACAGAAGATGATTCAAGCAATCTATAGGTTCCTAGGCTGCTGCACAAGATCACAGCCTGATCACACGTGTATGATGGCATAAACAGATGAATAATAGCAACTGCATTTTCAGTCCCACCCACATTTCATCTTATTTTTTTAAATCACATTACACCTACACACAATGCTTGGCTAAGATTGACAAACACAGACTACAAGAAAATCAATATGTTGTTTTCTGTACGTGTGTATTTCAGGAGAAAATGATATCTGGGGTATTTTTCCCCTTTTTCCTTGTTTTTATTTTCAAGGAAATAAATCTGAGTAAACAAGCGACAAAACTCATTAGTTGTCGTGGGATTTCAAATGCTAAGTCCTAACACAAGTGCAGGTAAGATTGGACTAGAGTAGGAGCCACCTGACCTATTCCAAAATATTGCTGCCTGGCTTCCCCATTGGGCTGCTGTCAGCTCCAGCACATGCCATGACCTTGCCTCTGTTGAGATCTGGAAGAGTATTGGCCTTGACTTGAATGGAAGCAGGACCAAGCCCTCCTCAGACAGTTTCATGCACTGCGTGTCAGATGTGCGTGCCAGCGTTATGCAACGGGGTGAAAAATGAAAACCTGTCAGGCACAGAACTGCTGCACTCAAGGACATACTGTGATTTGTTTTGCAGCTTTGCCACTCTAACAGGGATTAACCACGTGCCATTGATAGCTGCCATGATAAAGTCAACCAAAACAATTCATTTTTTAAACTTTCAGAACATGATCTAAACTTTTGAGGGAAATGGCTTGCTTGGCCTCAAGTTTTTATTTGGAAAAAAAAATAATAAACTGGGAAAACGTTTACTTTTTCCAGACTTCTTTCCTCAATTTTCCCCTCCGTTGTCCCTCAGCTAACAAAGCAGCAGATTGAATTCACATCCCAATTCCTTTATTAATTATTTTTTCAACCAAGTGGGTAGGTATTGTAAGTTGCCAACCTTTGCTTTCTGGAAATTCTTTGGTGTATTACTGCATAGCAGAGTGGTGTGACAAGGATAAAGAGATTAGAAGTAATTTCATATAACTCCTTCTGTCAAAATCTGCAGAGGGCTTTTACTGGTAACTCTGAGTGTTGCTGAAATTCTTCATTAAAAACTTTCAATATATGGACAGGAAATCTCTAAGCTCTAAGACACAAAGTAACCGAAACAGAGGGAGAGAAGGAATATTAAATCAAAGTCTGAATAGAGAGGGAATACAAAGGCAAAAAAAAACCAAAAAAAAACACCCACCCCACTCAAGTACTACAGTAATAATGCACGTTATCTTCAGGGAGTTTGACATCAATTCAGCTTTGAAAGCCAGAAAACAAACCACATGCTGATTTTCACCACTTTCAAGTAAGTGGGCACAGCCTGTGCAGACACAGGCTCTCCTTACTGGCCTTACACTGCCCAGGTGGCTGTGACCTGCTGCTTGATGGTCACTACTGCAGGCTGCCTTGGCTCACACAAAACTCAGGCTGTGTTTTCTCTGTTTGTTGTATCAGCACACTTCACATACAGCCTAGACAGGCGAAATCTGGCCAGTAGATGAAGAAGGGTTCCTAGTATGGTGGTCAGGTATGGCCCCTAGTACTGTCAGTGTGAGAAAGCAGAGGTGAAGAATGCAGAGAAGAAGGAACTAAATACGATCTGGCCAACACAGCCGGGCCAGCCTACAGACCTGATAAAAAAGCTTTGAATAAGAAAAGAGGGTGGTTTCCATTCTCTATGATTGCTCTATTAAATGAACAGAGGAATGGTCAGACATTAAATGATAATGTCAGTCCTGTATCTTTTCAAAAGTTACTATTGTGTTATAAAGTAATCCCCAGGTATTACATGTCCCCCTCAGAGCCTGCGGCCTTGCAGAAGAACAGAGAAAGTGCAGATGAGCCCAAGCACAGGTGCATGAAAGGGAATGTACTGCTACCACCACGGATTAGGAGAGGAGTATAATTGCTTTGTCCTCTATTCAAGCTGCATACTCTTCTATTTCTCTGGGACATCCTTTTCTCTCTTTGTGAATCATTCCCCCATTAGTTTCCACAAACATGCTCACACCTCAGGTTTGCTCAATGAAGGCTGTAGCATAATCTGCTGTGTTGCAGCCCACCCAGGACAGGAGTTTTCGTCCTTATCTTCAACCATTTGCTATGAATGAGGGAGATTGTTCTGTGTGCTTCATTTCTGACCCTGGATTTCAAGCTGGTTGACCAGGGGATGCCTTTCCTCTGCTATCTGTGACACCCAGTGCAACAAGCGTTTCTCAGTTGTCCATTTCTGCTTTTAAAAGAACCAAAGCTTTGCCAGTAAGCACTGGCTAGGAAATGTAATGCATTCATGATCCTACACCTTTCTTGAGTCACAGTTGCTTTTTGGGATGGGAGGGAAAGCAGCCCATAGTACAGCTGTGCCTCAGCCCTAGGCTGCCTGAAGGCGAAGTGCAAAGGAGAAACACAGCCCTGTGTGGTGGGCAACCCTGAGTCCACAGTCCCTTCATCTGTCTCTGACCAATCTCCTGTTCCTCATCTGAAAATGAATTAAATTCAGGCAGCTATCCCTTGTAACTGTCATCCACCAGGAAAAGGAGAGTAAAACATCACAACAGCACAGGGTGAACTGCTACATTTAACTTCTGCCACTTTACAGGCCACTTAATAAACAGATCTCTAGAAGAGGTGCACTGTGGTGGCCAGAGCCATGCTGAACATATTTCCTAAGCAAGGAAATGCCTAACCCTAGTACACCTATTACCATTGGTAATATCCCAGTCCTCAGTACACTCTTCACTATATATCTTTCTTCTTCAGCCCCCTATCTTTTCTTACCATGCAGAGGACATCAACCTCATTTATGTTTTCACCTGTTTTTTCAGCTGCAATGCTGTCAGCAAAAGAGGCTTGCCCTGCAAGGTTTTGGTCACCTATCCTGCTTGGCCAGTCTCATCAGATCTCCAGCTGACCAGCAGGGATGCATTGGGACCACTGTATCCTCAAACCAGCCCCAAAGCCAGCACAATTCAGACTGTGAGTGACTCCCCCCCATGAGAAGCCACGGTTTGCTCCTCCCTCTTTAACCCCACGAACATGCAGGGATGGGGATAAAACACAGAAAGGGTCCACGGCACAGAAATGACAACCCAGGATCTCCCCTTCCCAGCCCAATACCTAATCAGCCATTAGTGATGAGGATGCCTCTACTTGTGAGCTCTCCTCCTGGTCCCACAGATCCCTGACTAGGCAGTGGCAGGGAGCTGGCATCTCCCCACCCCAGCCACTTATTTCTGGTGTACCCCAACATAGCTCTCCAGGCCAGGAGGGACAAAACCATTGCAGAGCTTTCCTTGGGTACCTTCCAAGCTGACAAGTGGTACCATTGCCCTCACTCCCATGTTTCACCAAGTGAAGATGCCAGCCTGGGTCTGGGTGGGTCTTGCAGATGTGTGCATGGGGGGGGTGAGTGGTGCAACATGCTGCTCCCCTGAGCACCTCATATTTGGAATGTGGGTGCTGCAAATTTGATCTCACGCTGCTCTGGACCCTCATGGCAGACAGTGACCTCCTTCCCTTGACATGCAGTAGAGAGGGTGGCCTTGTTCCTGCAGAGAAGCTGGGCTCAGACACCAACAGCAGCTGCTGTCCCCACCATTCTGCCAGAGACAACGGAGGTGACAGCACCTGATGCACTGCAGGAAAGAGGAGCCCACAGCTAAGGCAAATAAAGAGGCTCTTGATTACAGCTTTTCTGCCTTTGGTCTGCACATGGATCTTGTGCATCACTGGCCAAGTCATTTAAACCAAGCTTTGTACAGATAGTGCCCAGTGGCATGTTCCTTATTTCCAGATGGGAACATTTTCTGGACTGCAACTTGCTTGCAGGAGCAACGAGCACTTAGAGCTGAAAGGGAACTGTTTGGGAAATGCATTTTGAAAATGCGGATATTAAGCAAAAACTGAGTTCCATGGAAAGTAGAGTCATGAGGCGAGCAGTGTGACTGACTTATACTAGTACCTGAAGTGCAAATAAAACAAGAAAAGGAGACAATTTGTTTTGCCTCAAGGCAAACATTAAATTTCTGAATTCTTTACCCCATTTCTATCATTAAATTTGGTGATATTTTCTAAATGAAATTCCACTCTAAAGCAAAAAGAAAAAAATGATTGCATAATTTTGAAAACATGGAAATAACACATCAACTTATTTGTGTACATGTATTTGTGATCACCCAAAACAACCTCTTAGCTTGACATAAGCCTATAGCTAGAGCTTGTTTACCCTGAAGTACACTGTTCAGTGAAGATGACCTTTATCTAAGCAATTTCACCTCTGCCTGGCCCTGGCATCCTAAACTGTATAATCAGAACTATGGCAAACTTCTTAATTTATATCCTGTGTCCCTATTTTTTAGTAAATAAATATCAAATGGTTGTTAGGCAGATTATATCATTATTGTTTGTATTTAAGTGTTATAGCAATGAGCACCACTAAAAAGCCAAAGAGTAATAAATCTCTCTTCAGAGCAAAGGAATTCAAGAGCATGAACCATTTACATCCTGAACAGCAGCAGAAAAAAAATTAAATACTGAAAGTTCATTGTCCACTCTCATTTTTATGGATGGCATATGGCAAGGCTCCTTCAAAAAACCTCATCAGCACTGAATGTGTCAAAAAGCCATGATCATACTATAATAATATATATAACAGAAGGCAAACTAAGATTGTGCAGACTGTAAATCTGGCACTTCATATTTTTTATGAGTAGGGTATATCTGTGCACAGTTTCCTAAGCTTCCCTGTATTTTTTTTTTTTTTTTTGATGCAAATTGAAACCCAACCCCAAATTCCATCATGAGGCATCCTACTGATGAATGTGTCACCAGAGGGGTAGCACATGATATTTACTGCTTGGACTTCTGTTTCACAAAGGAACAGTAAATGACAAAGGCAGGGCAGCAGCAGAGAAAGAGGGAAGAGGCAGGAGTAGGGGACTCCTTGCAGCTTCTTGAGGGAAAGTTGGAGTGGTGAAAACCCTTGAATTCACACCCCAAAGTGCTCTGGCTTGGGCTGCATCCACTCCCCTTGGATGACTTGCCCTTTCCTCTGTTCCTGCCCTTGTCCAATAGCAGTGCCTCAAACTCCCACATTTCCTTCCTGCTGTCATTGTCTCTAGCCCTGAGAACCCCTGCCTGGCTGGCTCTGAGTGCAGCCCCCATGTCAGACCTTGCTCCCAAATGTGCTGTCTCCCTGCCCAGCCACCTCTTAGTCATTTTTGTTTGAGTTATCAAATCCCCTTTTCCATCAGCCCTCTGACTCTGCATTAGCTTTTCAAGGCACAGTGGTCTTCTCTCTCCTGCCTCTTTGTCTCTCTTCTCTCTCTTCCCTTCCCACTAGGTTCAGCCTGTTCCTCAGGAGTCCCACACCCCAGTACCTGTTTCTTTGCTTTCTTTATCTTTAGATGTCCTATAGACTGCTCTTGAACACAGGGCAGAGAGCCCAGCAGGCTCATGCTACAACTTTGACTCAGGTTTTCTCAGAGCATAGGCAAGTGTCAACATTGGGTTTGGGGATCTGGAAATTAAAAGTTGAAGTTTCAGTAAACACATGGAAACTCAATTTTCAAAGATTCATATCCTGCTTTGACCCCTCCACAAGAGTCACTTCCCTGTTTGGGAAGAGGTCAAGTACTTAGGAAATCTTAGGAAGAAGTTGCAAAAGTTTGAAAAAAAGCAAATTCTCTAGCTTTGATTTTCAGAAATTGTCAAATACTTTTAGGCTAAGTGACTCTTGGGCCCCTATACAGGTAAATGCAGAACAATTCACAGGCCTCAGGCATCTTGCCATGCAATGCAAATCTTTGCAAAATTATGGGCAAATAAAAATAGTCTCCTAATAGAAAATGCAGGACACCCTTATTAACCAGAGTTGCTCTGTCATCTTCCTTTTACATCTGCTTGTACAATGGAAATTTGGATGACAATGTCATGCACTTGGAGCAGTTACAGTCCCATATCTCTGTAGGTTGTATTGTGTGGACACTTTTTTTCTGGAGTGGGCTACAACAGTTATATCTATTTATCAACACTAAAGCTACAGGCACTTCAGCAGTACATTCAAACTTCTTTTCCAAAACCAGTGATCTGAAGCAGAAACCTGGACTTGTCCCACCAGCATCCTGGGGACTCCTGGCTCTCCCCTGTCCCTGGAGTTTCACAGCAGGTGTTGCTCACTGCTCTGTCAGCAGGGCCTTGCTCTCACTTCATGGGGACACAGCTGGCTCAGGAGATGCAGCCTGCTGGAAGTGCTCCCTCCCCATCCCTTGACAGCCTGTGCCATTGCAGTGCTTCATGGAGCCCCCTCACCCCAGGGCTGTGGGACTGAAGGAAGGGGAGCTGAGGCAAGGAGCCCAGGGGCTGCCAGAAATTTGGGTTAGGTGTCCAGCTGTGATTGGCACCTTCCCTCATCCTTCCCCAGGACTCACACAGCGCAGTGGCCCAGCCCTATCAAAATGAAGGCATAAGCCAAACACAGAAAAATCCCTGAGATTTGCTGAAGTTCCCTACAGACTGGCCATAGCAGACCTCACAACCCAATGGGATGTTCCGCTATACCAGCAGAGATCAGCAAGCACAAACCAGATATCCACAAAAACCACTTGACTGCACCGTTGTTAACTCGCGCGTGTCATTTAACGAACCCAGGTTTCCTAAGTTTTATACTGCTGCTTTTCCTGCAAAACCAGTATTCGTATACTTTTTGTTTCTTGCCTGGCTTGTTCTACACCCTGTTGCACATATGTGTACAGTAGTACGTGTGAACTCAGAAGAAACCTTTATTAAGTAGTGATTGACATTTGCAGGAGCTTTAAGGGTGCAATGATTTTGGCATCAGTTACTTTCCAGGTAAGGATTAACGAACCAATGTGTCAAACATCCCCTGATGTTCTTTGTTTGAAAAAGGCCACGTTTCAAAATGGCAGCAGCTTTCAGATTTTTTTTTTTTGCAGAAAGATTGTGATTTGGTTTGGAAATAGGGAAGCACAGCAAGGATTGCAACACAAAACAGATAAGATTAGATGATGAGGAAATGTGATATAAGTGGTTTGGAGCTACAGAAGGATGAACAAAATTATGTTCATCTTGCAGTGTTCATGTTACAGTGCTTGGTTTAGAGGACACAAAAGCAATGTCCCCTCATCAGAGCTCAGGCAGAAGCTAAGCCCTTTCTGTGTCTTGGTATTGACACAGAAACCCACATTCAAACAATGTAGAAAAGCAGTGAAAAGGGAAGTCTGGTTCATCCACCTTGCCTGTCATTCAAAGCTCCTGATGTTGGCCAGAAGAGGGTTCACCCCTGTTGCTTTTCCATGGTTCTAACATCTCTACATCCATCTGTCTAGTGTTCGCAGGGACGCAGAGTGTGTGGTCTGTGGAGAACCAGGGCACACACAAGCCAGTTCAGAGCATGTATCCTGTGCCAGGATCCTTGGCCACAGTGCCAGACTCACTGACTGACACAGACAGTGCATGCAGAGAGCACAGAGACCCCAGAAACTGGCACCAGTGCCAGAAGGCGAAGGTGAACCTCTGAAGATGGGGAAGCAGTGAGCCAGCTTTGAACACTGAACTCAGAAAAAAACTTGCATAGCAACAACAACAACTAGCAAGCTTATCTAATCCTCTTTGCACCAGCCTCAGCTCTGCAAAGGGTTTGTCTGACCTATTTGTGGGTATTCCTGGGGCACAGGGGACGGATGACCTTGCATCCACCCTGTGGTAACACAATTACAGCTCCCAAACTGCAGCAGGATCCTTTGTGATTACTTTGGAGTATAACAAAAAAGAGAACATACAGTTGCCTATGTATTAAAAACATGAAGGTGCATCCAAAGATGCTATAAACTTACACCCCAGCTTACAAACCCCCTGTTCAGTCAATGTCCTGTGTACTGGCAGCATGCACTGAGAGTCGAGGTCTTTAACTGATGTTCACTATTATCAGTATGAAGCTTTATTGAGAACTTAACCTTCTAGGCTTACAGATACATAACATTTTCCATAAAATTAAGTTTCTTACACTGCCCATGGGTAAGTAGACTACACTGTCAGAAATTTTGGTTACATTTCCTTCGGATAACCTATATTTGTACACAACTTATTTATTTAGGAAAAAACCCTGCTGTATCTGTTGGAAAATACAGAGGCAGAGATGCTTCATGTTTCATCTCTTTTATATAAGTAGTATATTTAACACCTCATCTCTTGTGGTACTCCTCAAGAGTGTATTTCTGACATACAGAAGGAGAGAAAAAAAATGACACAGTGAGTAAAATGATCCCATAAGATCATCTCCCTGAAACAGAGATAAAGGTGGTACCTGACAGTGCTTTAGGAATTGAAAATCCAGCACTGAGACTGATTTGATACCTTTAGTGCACATGCTGTTTATATATGTATATTTTATTTATATATGTATAAATATGCAAATATAAATAATATATTTTCCTTTTAAAAACAAACAAACAAACAACCCAAAACCTCAGTGATCTACAGATGGAAATGCTAGGACTTGACTCAGATTTCAGTCTCCTTGGTAAAGGCCAATGGGATGGACACCACAACTTGCTCTCAGCAACCCCAGACCCCAGGGACTAGCAGGATCACTGGTAACACCTCTCAAACCCCATTGGCACACCACCACAAACCCATCTTTGGGAGATGACAGGTATCAAAAAGCCACTGTTGAAACTTCAGATAATGCTCTAGATAGAGGAAGGAAAAAAAAACCCTGAAACTCTTCTGTCAGCAAAATGCTTGCCCTGGACTTTTCTCATTCTGATGAGAAAGCCAACAAACAAGACCACCAGTGCCTTTGGTTTAGCAATCCTTGATGTATTTACTCAGGGCTTCTGGCAGTTCATTCCACATTCCTCAGAACTGTAGGTTTTATACAGTGCCCTGTATATCAACCAGACAGTGTACCTGATAAACTTTCCCTGAGGCAGGTGGCCATGGGAATGGCCAGGAATTTGTTTGGGAATTTGCACAGGAATTTTCTTACTTAGACTCATAAGATTAGCAAACAGTAAAAACTAAAATTGTTCACCAGTTGGTCTTGCTGCTTACCAAAAGTGTAAGCTTGCAGACAACTCCCTGCAGAAAACCAGAGCTTTCCAAGAGAAATAAAGAGTGACCATGGGAAGACATCTTCTCACCACCTCCAGCAAGAACCTGCAAACACCTGTGGTGAAACACAGGTCAGAGAACAAACCCTAAAGAATCAGGGAGGGCTCCTGGTCAGCAAGGCAGAGAGGAGCAGAGCAGCACAGACACAGCTGTTCAAGAGCTGTTGCCTGTCTCAGACCCTGTCACACACCATGGGAGGCAGGGCACTGTGCTGACATCCCAGATACCTCTTGCCACCCCTGTGGTGCTTAGGAAGATTTATTCTGCACACATACAGTCTGACCTGTGACTCACATTGGTAAGCTGAGACTTGGGACTACAGTGTGTGGAAGAAGCATGTAAAAGCCTTTTTGTTTATTGTTGCTCAATACAATTATCCTCTATGAAAATCACTTTTTTTTCCCTTCCGTGCAGGACAACTGTGGCCTGTTTGAGCCCTGCCCAGGTTGAAGCTTGCTTCTGAGCCCTGGGGTTGTGCAACGCCGCTGGCTACGTCTGCAGCCACCCTTAGCCTGGGTGCTCAGGGTGAGCAGGAAACTTTGTCAGTAGCATCTACTCATCCCATTTACTTTGTAAACACTGACTAAGACACCACAAATGGCAGCGACACCAAGCACATTCAGATCTCCTTGACCCAGCCAGAGGCACCTCCACATCCAATGAAAGTGTGCACTCAGTAAGTCAGATAAGTTGTGACTTTTCTTGCCTGCTTCATGAGGCCAAGAAGCTAAAGGCAGAATCCATCTTCAAGTGCCACAAACTATATTGCAGTCCCAAAAGTTTGAATGCATTCACCAATTAAGTCTAGGTCTGCTTGCAGCCTTGTCTGTGACTATGCTCCTGTGAGCTTCAGGTACCGTATTAGTGTTACCTTTAATGAAAATGCTAATGACAGTGAATCCTGTGAGGACTCACTCACCACTCACGTTAGGATGTGGATAGTAGAGTATGAACTCTGGTGAAATTTCAGCATAACAGTCAACAGAAATTTTACTGCCAGAAACATGGCCTTAAGTCATGGTAATAATGATAATATTTAACTGAGGTGAGTTGAGCGTGCTCTTTTGTTGCAAAAACATCTAGAGGACATGTCCCTGCGTGCATGATCGTGTTCGACTCTCTTCCCTCCTTGCCTTTCGTGCTTCTTTCCCCGCTCTGGCTCTTCCTCCCTCCCCAGCCATCAGAGCTCCCACAGTTGCACCCTGCATACTGCTCAGACCTCCTACCCTCTATTTATAACCCCAGCACAACTTCCAGCTTTAAATACCTGTTAGCCACAGTCTCTTCATAATTCCACCCTTACAGGTCCTGAAATCTTGAGCACAGCTTTCAAACCCTAATGAAGCACCTCTGTCTCAGCTTTTCTGATCCCAGTCGGGGATCAGACTCAGTGAGCTGACCTTCTCCTCCCGTCTCCTTCCTCCTCCTCCTCTTCCTCCTACTCCTCTTTTTAAGGATAGCTTATTTCTCATTTTCTCCCTTCCCTTCTCTTCCTAGCCATGCAAATGCCTCCCCTTCACCCAAGTCCATCACCTTCCTCCTTGATTCCCCATTTTTCTCTTATTGCTGCTGATTTATGCTGTTGACCCATATCACACTCTTTGTCATGCTATGTCCATTTTACCAATTCTGTTCCTCTTCTGCCCTGATCCTTTTATTGTACTCATTTAAAAAGACTGTTTATTTAGCATGCACAGTCCAGAGGCTATCTGCTGCTGGGTTTTTCCTGCACTAAACTACAAGTGGTCCCATTCAGCATCATCCGTTAGCCTCTTCCATTATGTCCACCATTCAGCCTTCTTGCAATTTCCCTTCCATCAACCCTCCTGACTTCTCTTTTGCTTTTAGCCCTTACCTCTATACCAAGTTAAATCGCAATATTGTCCGTACATTTCAATTTTCTTCCCCATAATATCCAGCCCAACCAACACCCCTCAGTTGTTTCTCTTCTGCTAGAAAGGTTGAAACACTGTCTGCTGAAAGCCCAGCCATCACTTCCAGCTGTATGTGGATAAAGCAGAGCCTCTAATACTGCCCCCCTCTCAAGGAATGCCCAAAGTCTCTTTTCTCTCTTTTAACAGTGACCATTACTGCTCTGTTTGCAGGCAGGGCACAGTTTTTATTTGGGCAGCCTTTCTTTTAAGGTACAGCTAAGACCTGTTGATGCTTTCTACATGCATGTCAAAGGCATTGGCAATTCTATCTGCCCTCAAAACTTAAATGCTTCCCTGGAGTCTCACCCTCACATTAGCTTGTTAATGGTGACATTCCTTTTTGCTCTTTCATAATTTGATCCACTGTTGATCTACAATCTTGATCCACTGTTTTATCTTCCTAATATTATTTCAAGAGTCATTTTCATAGCTTTGAATGTGCCACTCATTTTCTGTGCTCCTGTTGATCCTCTTTCCATGTTCTTACAAATAAAATGTGTCCTTACACACAATACTTGCCTAGGCAGGCAGAGCTGAATAGCACAACCAGGTGTCTTTTGCAGCTTATGAACACCCACTTTATGCTTCTCATCCTATGCCCTTCTGTTTTCCTTCATAATTCCTTACTGGGATTGTCACAGCTGCAGAGGAACTTTCCTCACCTCTCTGAAATTCCTTCTAAAATCTCTCCCTTACTGCTGAGATAGTCCAACAGCAGCCAGTCTGCTGGCATGCTGTTCTCACTCTGTACCCAGCTGACCCCTCACCATTTCCTTGTGCTCCACCTGCATCCATCCCATCTCTTGCCTCGCCCCAGCTATTTTGTGCACAAACCCCACAGGCAGCGACAGCCCTTCCGCTCTGCCTGTATGAGCAGCTCCACAGCAGAAACACCCAGGTCAGGAATCCCAGGTCTGTGACACAGCAATCATAAATGACATCTTGAATGTTACTGGGAACTCAACTTGCTGAAACTCAGCCTACACCCTGACATGTGGTGGAGCTTACTAAGTTTCTCTGGTAAAAGACAAAAAGGCAGAAGCAGTATCTCAGTTTATTTCTAAGGTGCAACTCCAGCTCATCCATTGGGTACTCAAAAGGCCAAAACATAATGCAAACTCTGAGTCACATCACTTGGGGTGTTGCTTTTCCAAAGTAAACCTTCCAGTGGCTCTCACATTGGCAAATAGGATAGAAAGCCTCAGTTGTTAGAGTCTGGTTAAGCTGTTCTTCCTTTGGAAATACATGAAAGTTACTGTTACCGTTGCTTTGTTATTGGTTGAGGAATCTCCTGCCTTTGTAGTTTCTTTCCATCTCATGGCAAATAAGCCCATCTGTACTGACTCAGTCTCAGCTTTATGACCTACCTAAGCGAAAGATAACATCCAGACTCTGAGCATATTTTGTAAAATGCACTTTAAAAAATATCAGAAACCTCTTTCTTCTTTTCAAATAAAATCTTACTTGGGATCAGGGCAAATGAAAGCCTGGAAAGGACAAAAATGCCCTCAAGTATCAGGTAGTCAGCTCTGCAGTTACTAAAAAGTTGCTTTTCTCTGTTGAGTTTACTGTGTCACCAAAGCCCTACCAGCCATAGCTATACAAAGCCTGCATTGTCTCAGCAAGGCTACTGAGATGTTCCTGATCTTGGCAAGAGCTAGGTGTACCCAGAAGCATTTTATTGAAAAAAATTACTACAGCAGAAAGAAATATTATTTTAGGCCTCATACTGGAAAGATAAAGGTCAGAGTCCTTCCCTCTGCTAAGGGAGCAGACAAAAATATCCTGTTCAAGGGATCCATTTTAAAAACTTGAAAATTGCACTTAAAAATCCCTTTATGAAACAAAATTCAGAGTGACTACAATATAAAGAATGATTTGTTGGTTTAAGTCATTAGTAATTTGGAGATTTCAACTTCATGACAAAAGAGGCAACTACATACAGCCATATACAGGCATGGAAATGGTCTCTTCACAGTTAATGTTAGATCTGCTTCCTTGCTACAAAGCAAACCTGATCTTTATGTTCACCTTTATGTTCATCACTGATTTCTTTTTTTACACGGGAACAGGATCTGGCCATGTTTCTTCACAAAGGGCACATACTTGCCTCTACTAAATTTCTCAGTAAATCACAGCAATATTGGTTAAGGAAACTACACACAAGTAATATGGACAATTTGAATGAAAAAGCCAAGACTAACCTTTTTGTTTCACCCGTAAATGTGGTGTAACCCCCGCTGGAGTTTAGTCACCCTAGCAGTGCTGTGGGCTCCTATGGTAAACCAACAGGTACTCTCACACCACTCCAGGATAACCCCTGGTCTTCTCCAGCTGTCAGTTGCTCTCACAGCTTTCACAGAAGAGGGTGTAGCATTTTACAGAGTGGTAACAAAGTGAGGGGGCTCTGCCATGTGGAGGAAGCCATGACTCCAAAATGTGGGAAGCTGCAAAAGCAGACCCCAGTGCCAGGGATAGCTTTGCTGAAGCCAGCCAGGTGAGGGCCACACAAGATCAAGGGTTCAGACCAAACTGACATGGAAACTGTATTCCATGGAGGCTCTACCATCTCCATTGCTTATATTAAATATTTTTATTACAATGTTTTCAACTTTAAAAAAAATCTGTTGTATTGAAGGCAGCACATTCTTTTATTTTCTAAAACTTCAAAGATTTTGAAGCCTCAGCTGCAGCAGGGACACTCAGAAATTATTAGCAACCCTATTTATATGCCAGTCAACTCCAAATATTTCCCTAACAACACTTAGGGCCCTGAGCCTGTGTCTCAGAAGAGGTCAGACCCCAAAAGCAGAAAAGGGCGCTGGGCTCTCCTCGGGCTACGAGGTGAGCTGGAAAGAGCTGCCCTCAGCTCTCGGCAGGATGCACGGCTTTGAAACAAGGCAGGAGAACAACCTCTCTCAGGCCGGGAATATGCAGGGGAGTGGCTGGACCGAGAACGAATGTGCAAGAGGGGTGTTTGTCTCCGTTTATCTCGCAGACAGCCGTCTGTTAGCTTTAGCTTCGAGCCTGCCGGACACCAAGCAGCGCCCATTCCTGGCCTTATCTCCACCTCCTCTCTGAGAGTGCACGCTGCCTCCCAGTTTTCCAGCTGTACACCAGGCTCCGCTTAACACCGCGGGCGACCTCTGGCCCCGGGCCTGGAGCTGCGCGGAGCGGGAGCAGCGCGCCCCGCGCCCGTGCGCTGGCAGCCGCCTGCCCGCGGAACAGCGCGGCCCCTCTCGCATCATGTGAGCTCGGCCGGACTGCTAGAGAATAATTGCAGGCTTGTCCAAATGATCATTTGCACAGTCTGGCAGACTCATCAGGGCACCGATACTCAGCTCGCGTTAGCCTCAGGCGGCTCATTTCAGCCCCGTCTAATGCTCCTGCCTTCTGCCAGGTCAGCCCGGTTGAGCCGATACAATTTGGTAGGGATTTTGCGACCTGTAAGGTCCCAGCCCATCTTTAACCATCATAATAGATTGGCTTTAGCTCAAAGTTTTATTTTAAGTTGCTAAGAGGAAATGAGCTGTGTGGCCTTACCTCTAAAATGTTTTTAAATCTGCTACTTCTTTTAATATGAACCCTAGCATTTCTCATCTAATCACGCATATCACAGCGTGAAGATGCTTGACCTCCTGATGGATACATGTATTCTAAATGGTCTTCAGAAACTTCTCACAGATAAGATTCCATTCTTATGCTAATGTTATAACAGATTGGCAGACAGTAGACTCGGAGCCCTCTTGTCACCTCCCTGTCACTTTGTGCCACGGCTCTGTGGTCTGTACAAACTACAGCATTTTAAGTGCTCAAAAAGAAAAAAAAAAAACAGCCATGAAACAAAACACTACTTCCGAAATTGACTACAGACATTAGGCAAGTCACGCTGTGCTTTTTCTTTGACATGGAGAAACACATATTTTAAATTAAAACTCTCAGATCTGCAAATCACTTCTCAATCTGTCCTTTTTTAGTACCTGCCTCTGCATCTCAGCTGTTATCTTCCTTCAGAATCACCAGATATCTGTCAGTTGGAAAGAGTCACCAAAACTTCACGAAAACCTCTGCAGTTCTCTCCATTTGCCTTTCTCCAGTAAAAATACTTTAAAATGTATTTTCTGAGTGAACTTCTGGTCGCTTACATTGTCAACCCAATCACAGAAGAGTAAGTACAATCCAATCCACAGCTAAGGACGGAGGAAGTGCAGAGCAAACCGAAAAGCGACGGTACCTACCTGGAGCCCACCTCAGCGCCCAGCACCATTCGCAGCAGCGGCAGCGTTTTGGGGTAGCGACCTTAATGCATTGTCCTTCCTACCGCGCTGCTAAGTGAGAGTTGAGCAACTCCTTGCACTGCTGCTTGGAGCAACAGCTCTCCCAATCTTAACCCCCTCTCTTGGCTCTTCGCTTCTTTGCTCTCTCTTTTTTTTTTTTTTTTTTTTTTTTTTTTTTTTTTAACAGAGTTTTTGAGCACTAAAACTTGCAATTAGTACCAGCTAAGCCAAAGCCCCTGCTCGCCCCTGCCCTAAGCCGCACATTCCAGGGCGCTGAGCGGGCGCTGAGCTCCTTGCCGGCTCCGCGCAGCTCTTGCACCCCCAGACCCGGCTTTCTGCCTACAAACTCGATAAGGCTGCAGGAGCTCAGGAACACGCACTGAAACTCGGACAGGGGAAAAATTGGTCTCTAATCTCCAGCCTGGGTGGTTTTTATTATCCTCCTCCCCCCCTCCTCTCTTTCTCTCCACACTCACAGTAGCAAGGTTGTCTCCGGACTACTCCCTGCCTTAAACTCACCAAACCAGATTTTTACTCCCAACACCTTCCCGTAAATCTGAACTGAAATTTTACCCTGCTTGCTGAGCTCTCTCTGGCTGAGGGCCAGCCAGCATTCCTGTTGTTTTAAGAGGGCAGATTAAAAAAAACCAAACCAACCAAACAAAAACCCCAAAAAACACCAACAGCGCTCCCCCCCAACAAACAAACAAAAAACCCAACCCAAATCCCAAAAACAAAAACAGAAACAAAAAATAAAACAAAACAACAACAACCAACCAAACAAAAAAAAAAAAGAAAACCAAAAAACAAACTCCCCAAAACACAGAGAAGAAAACCTGGAGAGATGCAAGGGCTGGAAGGAAGCAAACTTTTAGAGCAGCTTTACTAAAAATACTGTAGGAGGGAGTGATTCGCATTTATCTCTAAAGGGCTAAAACAGTGATTTTTTTTTTTTTTTTTTTTTTTTGGCAGTGTCAGTCATGAGAAATACCAGTCTCAGCCATCTGCCTCCTTCAGGTGGATGGATATTTGAAACAAAAAATAAACCTCTGGTACTCACCTGAAGGACGGCAGCAGGCATCAGCATAGCAGGGAGAGGAGCCTGCACCTTTGCCTGATCGCGTTACCCCAAGGCAGCGGTAACGCTGGTTTAAGAAGTGCCACATTTTACACTTTTCTGACCTAGAGTTACATGTGGTTTCTAGAAAAGGAACAAAAGAGAAACCAGTTTATACAGACAAAAAAAAACCAAAAAAAAACCAACCAAGCCTTCTTGTAAACTCCGTGTGATCCCTCTGACCGCTGTATGGAACGCTTAAAGAAACAATGAAGCAAGACTGTAAACTTTCCTACCCCTCCTTAATGTTACCTGTCTGTGCCTGGCTATGGCCTTTGATGTATTGAAACAAAGCACAAGACCTGTTTAAAGTAAATGAAACTAACCGAGAGATCTAATTCAGATTTGTGACTATACAAACTGGAACAGGAAGCACACACCAGCAGATTTTTTTTAAAGTAGTAATTCCTGCTAGCATTGTCATGAAACAGAAAAAAAAAAAGTTTTTGCTTCTCCCTTCAATCACTTTTGTTCAAATGCAGGAGTTTTTGGTGGGTTTTTTTTGTTTGTTTGTTTGTTGGTTGGTTGGTTTTTTTGTTTTTGTTTCTGATTTTTTCCTGGAGAGCAAAAACCCAACCAACCAAACAAAATCTCAAAACAAACAAGCAATGTTCCATCATGTATATGCAAATATTTAACAGAGCAATATTTACCACTAGTGGTGACCTGGAGATATTATTCATCTATTTGTTTCCCCATGTAGGTCATTTGTGCAACTGATTAACACCATGACCCTCACCCCAATTAACATCTGTAACTGATGAGTAGACAGAGGATCTTCACCTAGGCTAACTGGACAGTTCAAGTCTCCAATAGTAGATTAGAAGTCCTGCGAGTTAAATTTTTTAAGAATAAATAATATTGGAGCTCAAAAATAGTGAAAGAAATTTATTTACATAATTCTTCATGATTTTAAAAGTTGTTATTTTTATTCTTAATTAATTCTTAGCAATTATTGATTAAGAATTCTTCTTAATTTTCCTGAATTTTTAAAAGATTTATTCAGAGCTGGGTACTTGCTATGCTGCCTTTTTTCTGTGATATTACCTATGTTTTTTGAAAGCAGTTTGTCCTTCTAAACAATTGTATCTCTAATTGTATTCTTTTAAAAGTACAGAAAAATCTCACAGGTTTTACCTAAGCAAATACACATTCACTCCCTAAGAGAGTTTTGCTGCAGGTAGAAACCAATAAATCAAACTACTATTGGTATAACATGTAAAGCTCACAGTCAAATGTTGCAAAGTTAAAGTTAACAGCATGTTCTCTCCAAACCAGTGCAATTCAAAAGTTGATAAAAGCATGTGATTCCAGTTTTAGCAAATGCATCAAGAACTAAAAAAAACCAACAACAACAACAACAACAACAACAAAAAAAAAAAACTTTCAGAACTTACCTGCATTAATGAGCAAATAATGATGGGGAAATTTTTCATAAAATACTTGAATTAAAATGGGAGTTCAGCAGTAGCAACAAATATTACGCAGTTAAATTCTTCAAGAAAAAATAGGCCAGAATAGAAAATAATGAGGGGTTTAGTGGTGCAAAAACCTCTTAAGTATTCTATAGTACTCTTCTTTAAAATCCTGACCCATTTGCCCGAAGGGAGGCTTTCCCATAGAATCCTCATCTAAGGATAAGTTTGCCAACAAAGTTCTCAGGTAATCCATCTCAAGCAGAGAGAACCTATGCTCCATTTGCTCCATTTAGAGGAGCCAATTGGCATTACTGGCAGAAGTAGTTCCTTGCCAACATGTACAGATTACTTCTAAATGAGCATTTCTGTAATACAATGACTAGTACAGAAAATGGAGAGACATGTGAGTGCATTGTCCTGCATGTCCAGAGCACAGGTATACTACCAAAAGCCATGGTTGCACCAGTGTGGTAAAGTCAACTATTTCAAGGTATGCTGCTAAAAGTGTAGCTCTGCCTGTTCTACTGACCCTGCACATGTGCTTGTGGGTCTTACCTCTGAAAGCCAGTTCATGTCTTTCTGGTGCAGGATGCAAATAGGTTTCCTTGGAAGATACCAAAGATAGGAAAGAGTTTGACTTTCTTCTTAGTTCAGTTCAGCTGCAGGTGAAGTGCGTGACAGCACTAGAGGTGTCTGGTTAAAGCTAATCCCTGGCAGCAGCTCATCCAGCAATTAAAATACTCCTTATTGCTCACTGTCTGTGTGAGGAGACACTTTCCACGGACCCAGATGAGACTCCAAGGTACCACATCTGTCTGCATACTCCTGCAGGTGTAGGGATGATCATGACACATCTGCTCACAACTTTTTAATGGACTTCCAGACTTTGGTGAGGAAAGCAAGTTTTTGCTGGCAGATGACATTTCTCATCTGCCAGCAAAACAGTAGTGCAAAACCTCTACTATTTATTGCTTGTGCTTTACTCTGATTCACAGATTCCAGATCAAATAATAGGTGATGTTGCCAGGTTGTTCCTTAAGCACACTTTCTCAGCACAAGTGAGAGTAGCAATTCAGGTAAGTCTCTTCTTGACCACCAAATGCTGAATCTATCACAAGCTGAGATGGGATAAAAGCAGCCTCAGCAACCAGTTGTGGGAATTATTGCCACTGATGTTTCAGGTAACCTAAAATTAAACATTAGATCTAACTGATAGAATGGCAATCTGAGACATTTTTGACACAAGGATTATTTTTCTCCCAGTTGTCCAGCTGACAAAGTGTTTTAAGGGGTTGTGAGCTCCTTACATAGGAAGGAATGAGTGACCCACATGTAATTTGCTGCAGCACCCTCCAGTCTGTGTCTTAAAATGAAAGAGCAGTCACAACTCTCCAACATGGAGAAGAAATTTCTCTGCCAAGCCATGGCAGGGTTTCTGACCAAAATAAAGAATTTAATGAGACCATAGCAAAGCAAATTAAGCTAAGTGCAGCATGATTAGGCTGTGAACACTAATCTTTAAAGGCAATAGTATTTGATTTAGAAAGGTGTCCTCCAAAACTGATCTTAAAATTGCAATAAAAAATGTCAGGGGGTTTGCAGTGTTTTTTGGAGGGCTGTGTCTCCTGAACTGTAATTTTCCCTTCTGAATATGGCCTGCTGTATTATCAGTTATGTGAAATACCTATTGTGGAGTTTATCACTCCTGCCCAATAGCTGACTTCACTGCAGCAAGAAAACTGCATGTTGAAAGTTTGGTGACTGAACCTTATTAAGGAGATTATGGCAAAACTTTTTTCCCCTCTCTCTCTAATTGGGAAACTATGAAAAAGTGAGAGTATGGTACTCGAGAATGAAGTCCTAATTATCAGAAAAGTAATTGGAGAAGTAGAACATTTGCTATTTTTGTGAAAAATTAAAAAGCCTTTACTTCAACTCTAAATTTTGTTTAACTTTTCTAGCACAGAATGTTTCCTATTACAGGTTAAACACTTGAATATAGTTCAGTAATCAATGAGTCTGTAAATAAGTCTGCAATCATACAGCATTTGATTTTTTCCCAGTTAAAGTTGAAGTTTGGAGAGTCATCATTTCTGATAGTGGTCTGTGAAATCATGTCCCTTCCTACGTAAAAGATCTCAATGTGCTTAGTCTGTAACACAGCACCTTCTTCTTCAGAAAGGTCTTGCTTTCTTTGTGATACTTCCATGAAGTCTGTCTGCAGCCTCTGTCACTGTGCCCCCCCATCATCTCCTCCCAGTCTGTACCTCTTGCTTTTCTACTTGGTGGTTTGACCATCCTCCCCCTCTCAAAAGCTGCTTCCTCCACACACATTTCAGATTCAGGCTTTCATTTAAACTCTTCATTTCTCAGCCCTTCTCATTCATGTCTCCATCTCAGCACTTTGCCTCTGTCTTTCCACAACTCCAGCAGCACCAGCCCGGGTCATGGTAATATTTGCTTTTCTACAAGTAGCTTCATGTTCTTCCATGCTGTCCTCACACCAAATACAATCCCCCCAAAAGAGAAGGAAGTAAAGTCACTGGTGTCTTTTCCTTGAGTCCCTCCTACAGGCTATCTGTTGTGACAGCAGTGAGATTCCCAGTGTTGTGTTTTGGGATGGGGATGGCAAGCCTGGAGGCGTGCCCTCACCGGGCCCTGGCAGAAGCTCTGTTGCCTGCCTGACCGTGCTGAAGCTGCTGTCTTCTCTTTGCCCTTCATCCCTCTGCAATAATTCTCCTCCACCTCCAGGTCCCAGCTCCAGGTCGCTGTGCAGGCTGTGCAGCTGTTCACACCTGTGGGAGCCAGGTACAAAGCCGTGAGTTTGCATCTGCTGTGTGCAGGGGTCCCCAGCAGCAGAGCTGCAGCCACAGTGGCTCCATGGCTGCTCCCCTGGCCCAGGGCCTGCGAGCTGCCAGGGGCTCTGTCCCCATCAGCCTGGGCTGGGGGTGTCACAGCTACAGCTGCTTCTCTTTGATGTAAGCCCTTCACTTGGGGCAGATGGCATTTTGGTATGTATGCCACGTGCTCCCGCTGCATTTGGCTAGCAAACAGTCTTTGGGAGTTTCTGGCCAGAGGCATATATTGGGGTGTTTTACTTCAGGGGTGTGTGCATGATGCTTCTTGGCTGTATGCAAACATGCCCTTCCATAACCCTGCGACCAAACCCACAACTCACAGAGGAATGCAACAAGCTGCTTCTCTTCTTCCCTCTTGATTTTATTAAAGCTTTGGAGGGAGGAGAGTTCCACACTTTCACAGAGCCACAGGCAGCACCACCTCCAGCACAGAAATATTAATAGTCATTCATTTCTGTTGTTATTATGCTGAGGTCTCTCACACATACAAAGTGGTTTTCCAGTCCTCATAATAAAATGAGGACCTGAAAAAGCTAGGGCAAACCACTCTGGATATAGTATTACCCTTCTCTCCCGGTTTTGCAGCTCAGAAGAGTAGACAGTTTGCACAGGTTATCTTCTTCTTTGCATATTGTTGAGAATTCACAGCTGAAAACTTGGGCGCTCTCCTAACAGCAAACACACTTTAGCTCAAAACTGGAAGCCATTGCTGGTGAAATCAGAAGCTGGGTAAAATCACAAGGCTCTGTGGTCAGATTTAACCCTGGGCAGGGAGTCACACTGCTCTGGTCCGGTATTTACTCTGAAGTCACTTTATTTGGAAGGGAAGTGAAACAGGCAAAGTGCAGCAGAAGCAGTTCAGCAGGAAATTATCGTTATGTACTGAAGCAAGACCTAAGAACAGAACAAAAGTCAAGCCAAGTAGAATTCAGCTACTTATTAATCCTTGTGAAAAGGGGGAGGAGAGGAAAGACATGGCTTCTGTCTCTCAGCACACATAAGCAGCAAGCTCTGAGAGGCCATCAAGACATCAGATATCACTGTGGTGGATTTATGAGTTCGGCTGGGTGTGAGCTTGAGTAGAGGTTGGGGGAAAAACCAGGAAGGTTTGTGACTGTGGGAGGGAGGGGGTGTTCACATACATCCCGTAATAGTCATGGGTGGTTACCAGAAAAAAAGGACTCTGATGACTCAGGGACTTGAAAATAATGGTGAGAGCTGAACCCCTTCCACGCTCCAATGGACAGAAACACTCCAGCAGGGCATAGGACACGGGCTGTGGGACTACAATGCAGAAAAAGAAGCCATCAAACAGGAAGGTCACCCAGATACACAAGATCTCTTGTACCACATAAGCCTTATGTTAATAAACACTGATATTCTTTTTTACTTAAATAGCCAGGTAAAATTATTATTTTTAATTTGCAATTTGCAACAAAACCAGGAATTTTCTGAATGCAGGAGAAATCAGATAATCATGAAGTAGTTTATTTAAGCAACAGGTGATGCTAAATCAGAAGGCTCCTCCGCAGGCTTTTGGTAGGACTGTTCACCTGCACTGCTGTAACCTGTTGCTTTTCTTCTCTGTTCTGTGCATTGGCTCGGAGCTTCTGAGCCCTCAGTGGTCTCCAGTCTACCCAGCCATGATCAATCAAGGCATTATAGAATGTTTTGGGTTGGAAAGAACCTTAAAGACCATCTTCAATTCCAAATCCCTGTCACAGGCAGGGATTTCTTTCACTAGATACACCAGGTTGCTCCAGGGATGGGTCATCCACAACTTCTCTGAGCAACCTGCTCCACTGCCCCAACACCCTCATTGTGAGGAATTTCTTCCTAAAATCTAGTCTAAATGTACCCTCTTTCAGTTTAAAATTCTTTCTGAAACTTTTGAACACTTTTAAGTAAGACTTTCTGTAAAAATGATCAGTTTTCATGTTCTTGACTGTCTAACCCAGGAAGAACATATGCCCAAAGAAAAATTTCAGCAGAAAATTATGGTTACCTTTACATTTGTCTTGACTTTCATCAAAGTTCTGGGTCACTACTCAAATTTGGAGATTGTTTTTGTTTCTAATACCCACTCTGGTACAGGAGCTCCTTCAATAATGGGTGACAGATGTCAGAAACCAGCTTCCATGAGATCAAACTAATTTTTGAAATGATTCCTTAAAATATTCCTATGGTGCCATTATAGGCAAAATGAAAAGTAAGATTGGGCCCTTGACCACCTGTGAATGAACATTACTCATGTTTTCTCATCCCAGGCTTTGGGCAGCTGCTGCCTTCTTCCACTGCTGAGTAAACCCCAAACACCAGGTGCCAGCATCCAGCTCCATGGCTCTTACCCTCCAAAAAGGACACAGTAATAAATAATTGGTGATGCACAAGGAAAAAAAGAGGATGCAGACTACTAGGAAAGATAAGCATTAGCAATAGGGACAGAAGAAGTAATTAAACATGACAAAAAATCCACACACCTATCTGGGAAACATGAACAGAAAGCTTTGTGACAGGAAAATAGTTGAGGCCACAATATTTTTTTCTGTTCTCTCTCTTTTTTAAATTTTTTTTTTTTTAAGAGAAAGATAAAACACTCAAAACCCCCACATCATGTTGAAAACCTAATTGAACTGTGTTGGGGGTTGGATCTGT
>WBNO01024810.1:0-11076 GCA_013400575.1 Peucedramus taeniatus
CTGATGACTCAGTAGTTGCCAGGCAAACCTGCAGCTTCCAGCATTCCCCACCTGGACCCCACCTGTGCCCCCCTTTCGGCCCCAACGCCAAATGCGAGTTGGATTTGGGGAGGTGGGAGTGGGGGAGAGCCAAGGCCGGGCCCCCCTGCACTGTCCTGGTGGGAGCGGCTGCAGTGGGGACCGAGTGCGGGCAGAAGCGGCCGAGAGCCCAGCGCTGCCCCAGCCCGACCTGCCCCAGCTCCATCCCTGCCCCTCCGGTGGGATGCTGTGGGTTTGGGGGGAAGAGGGAGCCGGCAGTGGGTGCTGGGCCTGGGGGCAGGAGGAGAAGGGAAGGAGAAATAGGGTTGAAGAACAAAATGGTCAAAAGATGCACATGGTAGGTGAAGGTGGGATTTTGCAGGAGAAGGAGGATTAGCAGGAGGAAGAGGATTTTGAGGAATAGAGGGGACACGGGAGGAGGAGTAGAAACGGGAATCACCACAAGATTCCACCCCTCCCTTTAACTGCAACCTCCCCCCCAGCCCCAGAAACATTGCCCTCCCCACATGCAGCAGGTGACTGGGGAGGGGGATCCACGATTTTCCCGGGGATGAATCTTGGTGTTTCTGAGCTTTCTTGGGCTAAATGTTGGTGCTTTGTTTTTTTAATGGGGGCTGAATCTGTATATTTTGGAGGGAGTTTTTGCTCAATTGTGATGTTTGGGGAGTTTTTAATCTGTGTCTTGAGGTTCTGTGGATTTTTGTGCTGAATTTTGTTGTTTTGGAGGTTCTTACAGACACAAGATTCCCAATGACTTCATAAGATGAAGTGGGGTGAGCAGGAACTCCCAGCCCAAGGTTCCCTCCTCTTGGTTTTTTCCCCAAACCAGGATTTTTCATTCCCAGGGCGTGTCTGGATGGAGGAGGAAAAGCCCTGGAGATCCCGCACGAGGAGGGGCTGCAAACCCAGCCCAGGGAGCTGCAGGGAGGAAAGAGCCTCCCTAAGCCAGGATGGAGTCCGGAGATCCAGGCAGAGCTCAGAGCTGGTGGAGAAGTTTCCTGGCAGGGAGAAGCCCCACAAGTGCTTGGAATGTGGGAAGGGTTTCAGCCGGGGCTTCAGCCTTATTGAGCACCAGGTGATCCACACTGGGGAACGGCCCTTTGAGTGTGGGGAATGTGGGAAGAGCTTCAGCTGGAGCTCCAGCCTGAGGCAGCACCAAGTGATCCACACTGGGGAAAAGCCCTTTGAGTGTGGGGAATGTGGGATGAGATTCAGCCAGAAGGGCGCCTTGATGCAACACCAGAGGATCCACACTGGGGAAAAGCCCTTTGAGTGTGGGGAATGTGGAAAGAGCTTCAGATTCAGCTCTGGCCTGAAGAAGCACAAGAGGATCCACACTGGGGAAAAGCCCTACGAGTGTACGGAGTGTGGGAAAAGCTTCATCCTGAACTGCCAGCTTATGGAACACCAAAAGATCCACACTGGGGAAAAGCCCTACAAGTGTGGGGAATGTGGGAAGAGCTTCAGAGGAAGCTCAGCCCTGATTCGGCACCAGGTGATCCACACGGGGGAACGGCCCTGCACCTGCTTGGAATGTGGGAAGAGCTATGGGTGGCACTCGGACCTGAGAAAACACCAGCTCATCCACAGTGGGGAGAAACCCTACAAGTGTACCCAGTGTGGGAAGAGGTTTCACATCAGCTCCAGTCTCCTTGTACATCAGCGGAGTCACTCAGAGGAGAGGCCCTTCCGCTGCCCCGACTGTGGGAAGGGCTTCAAGCTAAGCTCCCACCTCACCGTTCACCGGCGCATCCACACTGGGGAGAGGCCCTACGAGTGTTCCCAGTGTGGGAAGAGCTTCTCACACAGCTCTCACTTGACCCGACACCAACGGAGGTGCCACTAAGGGAAGCCCTGTGAGTGCCCTGAGTGCAGGAAGAGCTTCATGCGCTGCTCCAACTCCATCCCCCATGGGAGTATGCATGTTGGATGATCCCCAGTGACCTCCGTTGGCACTGCCCTGATGATCCGTGGTCCTGGTGATCCGTGTTGGGAAGACATCTGACTGGGGTGCTCCACATCTTCCTGGCTGCCTCTGGACATTAGGATGAATGCAGGGGAAGGAACATCCATCAAGACCCAGACCGACAATGGGAATTCTCTGAGGAGAGCAGGTTTGTTGACTTTCATCCCCAGAAAATCTTTTGCATTCAGTCCTATTTTCTGGTGGCATCAAGGAATACTGAATGGTGTTGGAGGTCTTTTCTAACTTCAGGGATTCCACGATTTTGATTTCCTGTGGCCCAAGAGCATCTTCCACAGGCAGATGTTAAAAAACTGGGGAAAAGACCAAGGTTTTGGAGACAGTGGATTGGAAACCCCTCAGAAAAGTTCTTCCCTTGTATCCAAGCACGTGGATCCTTAGCTGGCACAGATATGGAAATTCTTTTCTTTTGGCCTTGATTTTCTTTTCATTTCTCTTCATCCCTTTAAAATACCCAACACTGGGGTAAAATAAAGACATTGAACTAAGAAATGGGTGTGGTCATGGTAGGACACAGACATGGTGGGAACATTGAAATGGAGAGTGACATTGGCACACATGGACGTGGAGGGGGATGTGGCTATTCGTGGGCACATGGGGAGACATGGGCCCAGATGGAGATGTAGGGGACAATGACAGGGGTGGAAACATGGTGGGGAGACAGCCATAGGTGAGGACATGTGGAGACATGGCCATGGCTGGTGCCATGGGGGGAACTTGCAGGGCGTGTGGAGGATGCTGAGTTTGAGGGAGTTGAGGGTTGCTGGGAGGGACTTGGGGCTTGCTGAGGCCTTTGGGGAGCCCAGGCCAAGCAGCTCCAGCTGCACTGTGAGACCCTGGAGGAGGTTCTGGGGCAGCTGCTCAAGGCCCCCCTGACCTGGAGCCCCAGCCAGGCATTGGCTCCTGGAAGGGGAGGAAGATCCTTGTCCCCAGGAAGAAAATCCCAGGACCCTCAGAGTTTCAGGGGCAGCTGAGGGACCACAGCAGGGAGAGGAAAGCCAGTCAGAACTGTCCCTGTCCAAAACTGCACCCCAAAAATCCCAAACCTGAGGGATTCCTCCCAGGAAAAAGCTGCCAGGAGGGGGCTGAATTGAGGGAAAGGGGGGATGTGAACCCCAGACTGAGCAGGAGGGGCCTAGAACCCCCAAAACCAAGCTTGGGGTGAGGGGTGGGGCTAGAGAGGTGGTGGCAACGGGGCGGAAGAGCAGGGGAAAAGAGGATTCAGAGAGAGTGGGAGAAGGATGGGACCCCCACATTGTGTTGGGAGGGGTCTTAGGGTTGGGGGAAGGATGGGAAAGGGGAGGGAAAGATGGGGATGGGACAGAAAAAAGGGCAGTTCCATGGGGATCCCTTTGTGTCCCCATCATTTGATTCCTAGAGTGATTCCCTGGGGCTCTGGAGGGGAATTGGATCCACACTGGGCGGGTCCCCAAGCCCTCTGCCCATCTGTGGGGGCCTCATGGGGGGTTCCCTCCACCCAAAAGCTGAGATCGTGGGGGAGAGGTGGGTGGGAAAAGGGGGTCTGGGGTGGGCAGGGAGGAAGAAAAAGTGGAAGAGGAGGGAGAGAGGATGAGGAGGAGGAAAAGGAGGAGCAGGAGGAGGAGGAGCAGGAGGAGAACCATGCAGTTCCCCTGCCCCACCACTGAGTCTGCAGCTCCCCCTGGTCCCGGCAGCATCGATCCCCACCCACATCCTGCAGGTGAGCAGGGAGAGGGAGCTCACCGCACATCTCTCAGGGAGTGTCCAGGAGGGCTTTTTGTGAGGGAGGGGATGTTTGGATCTCACAGAACCCGTCAGCCAAGCTGCAAATTCCCCTTGGAGGGGTCTTGGAGGATCCACGTGGTGATCGCCCAGTACCGGCGGGGGCAGGGGGGTGGCATTGGTTTTGGGGCTCACTGGGAGTGGGGAGAGCAAGGAGGAGTGATCCCAGAGCTGGGGGATCCTGGCAGTCTGGAGGGGTGGGGGAGACTGGAGATGAGCAGGGTCTGGCCTGCCAACAGTGAATGGGGCAGTGACTTCTGGAGCTGGACTTGGGCAGCAGGACCATCAAACCCAAGATGTTCACTCCTTGCTTTTCCCCCAAGCCAGGATTTGTCAATCCCAAACTTTGTCCGGATAGAGAAGGAAGAGGCTGCGAGGAAAAGGAAGATGGCGTGGGACACTGAGGCAGGTGAGGAGGAAGTCACTGCCACTTTTCCCCATCTCCGCTGCTCCATCTTCCAGCCCAGCATTGCCCCTGGCTGTAGGACAACCTTGCTACTGATGCCATCATGCCAGGGATGAACTGGGGGATCTCCTTCCCCTTCCCTCTGGCACGGAAGCAAATCCCATCCTCTGCTTTTCCACCCTCCTTCTTTTCATTCTGTGCTTCTTCCTTCATTCCTTCCTCTCCTTTTCTTTCTTCCCCCAGGCACTGAGATGCAGATGGAGACCAGGGAGTTCAAACCCCCATGGCAGAACCTTGTGGAAAAGGCCGTTTTGAGCAGCTCCACGGCACAGGAATCCAATGGGGAGGAAAAGTGTTGTAGTGTGCTTTTATATTTTGTAATAGTTTATCTTTGTATTTTTTCTGTTTTTCCCCAAGTGGCTTACCCCTGATTGTGCCCCCTCGCTCTACCTGTGTAATCATTCTCCTTGGATGAAGTCATCCCCCAAACTTCCGCCCGGGCCTCTGACAGTCACTCAGGGTGCCATCCCTTCCATCTAGAACTTTCGGTCCAAGGTGTCGGGTCATTGGTCAGAGGCCAGGGGTCCCTCACCAGGGGTCACCCTATATGCTATCCTAAATGTCCATTCCCCCAGTTTCCATCCCCTTACTTTCCTTATTGGTCAAATGAATGTTATCTACTTTTGTTTCCACCTCCCTTTAAAAGTAACCTCGGCACAAACCCCAAGGCTCTCGGCAGGAGGATCCCCTGAGGTATGGGGCTCCCCCAGAGCTCCTGAATAAAACCTTGGATTAACCCCCTGTGAGAGTCGGATCCTTTCACTTCTCACCATTGTCACCTGCTTCTCCTCTGTAGAGGTGATCAGCCTAGTACCCCTGGGGCACAGGAAAGTGCCCCCCCTGCTGTCCCTCCTGCTGTCCACCATGTTGGGGCTGGCCGGGGTGCCCTGAGTGGCACATAGAAGGACACAGAGGAGCGGGGACAGAAAAGCCCCAGAGATCCTGCACAAAGAGGGGCTGCAAACCCAGCCCAGGGAGCTGCTAGGAGGAAAGAGCCCCTCTGTGCTAGGAAGGTGGCCGAGATCCAGCCGGAGCTCAGAGCTGGTGGAGAAGCCTCATGTCAGGGAGAAGCCCCACAAGTGCTTGGAATGTGGGAAGGGTTTCAGATAGCACTTCGGAGCTGCGACCTGATCCAGCACCAGGTGATCCACACACGGGGAATGGCCCTGTGTGGGGAATGTGGGAAATGAGTGTGGGGAATGTGGGAAGGACTTTGGGCAGAGCTCCAACCTCATCAATCACTGCAAGATCCACAGTGGGGAGATGCCCTATGAGTGTCCTGAGAGGGGGAAGAGGTTTCGGACCAGCTCCCATCTCCTCGTACATCAGTGGATTCATACAGAGGAGACACCCTTCCTCTGCCCCACCTGCAGGAAGGGCGTTAACTGCAACTCCACCCTCCTCACCCACCAGTGCATCCACACCTGGGAGAGGCCCTACGAGTGTCCTGAATGTGGGAAGAGCTTCTCCTGAAGCTCTCACTTGACCCAACACCAATGGAGGCAGCTGTAAGGAAAGCCCTGTGAGCTCCCCAAGTGTGGGAAGAGCTTTGTGTGCTGCTCCAGCTCCATCCCCCATGGCAAGATCCACATTGGATGATCCCCAGTGATTCCTGTTGGGCAGAGCCCTGGTTACACCCATTCTGGGTGATCCTTGTTGGGTGGGGGGGAAGGTACTGGAGAGATTTCTTTCTCCTCTCCTTGTTCTGGTGTTATTTGGTTGGTAATAAATTCCCTCTCTGTGCCCAGGCTGGGTCTGTGATGCCCATTTTGGTGTTTGGTGAAGGATCTCTCCTCATCTTATCCCGACCCAGGAACTGTTAAATTTTCTGTCTACTGTGCAGCTGTGGGGGGCAGGGACAGAGTGGCTTTGGTGGGTGCCTGACATCAGGCCAGTGTCACCCAGGCCATGGGCACCCCTGAGATCCCAGTGTGGTGGTGCATTGTCCCCTCCTCCTTTCCAGGCTGCAGTGTGATCTGAGAAATCTTTGTTTTGTCTTATCCTTGGAAACAGCACCTGGACTCAGCTCTTTCCAAGCTTATCAGAAATACTGTCTGCTCCCAGGAATTGCTAAAAGGCTCCTGTTTTCCTTATGACCAGCCTTGGAAAATATTCCTCTTGTCTGAATGACACAACATTCCTTTCTCACACTTTTAGAGGAAGTGCCAAGCCAAACTGTGGCTGGGATGAAACATCGTTGTGACTGAAGCCCACTCTCTTGTGACCCTATCAATAGTGGTCCAAAAGGAGACCCTTTGAGCTCTCCTGGGCCACCATGGGCTGTGACCAGCAATCTCCCTCTGATGGGGCCTCTCAGAGCCAGCAAACCCCCGGGTTTGCTATGCCTGGAGGATCACCGAAACGTGTCCTGGGCCGATACCCTCACTCCTCAAGGCCCCATCCTTCACTCAGCAGGAGATGCAAAAGCATCTGAAGTGAGGATTTCACCAACCTCCGAGGGGAATTTTTCACAGGTACCTTGCTTGCGCTGTTTCTGTCTGTGTGCGTGCCCCTGCATGTATGTGTTACCGTGATGGGAAAGGGTCTTGTCCAATTAAATATCTCCCGAGGCTGCAGCCACCTCACTGGCCAGGACCTGAAGGGGCGTGGCGTTCAAACCAATGAGAGCATCCAGACCGGGTCTTTCTAATGCACTATGTAAGGGGGGGGCTTGGGAAATAAACTGCCTCTGTTGCCACATAAAATTGGCGGTGAGTGGTCTCTGTCTCCTGTGCCCTCTCCCCCCACATGTGACCTAAAGCGTGGTGACCTCTGAAGTGTTCAGGACTCTGCCATAACCCAGCGCAGAGCAAAGGAGACAGACGGCAAAAAGCTGGTATGGTGTTTAGAACCGGGAATATTACAGCGTAAAGCTGGGAATCGGTGTGAGAATCGGTGCAGGAACCAGAATATATACAGTGTAAAGCTGGGAATCAGTGGGAGAGCCGGCATGGTGAAAACCCGGGACTTTGCTAAGTAGATAGCTTAGCAAAGAAAGTGCTGTGAGGTTTCCAGCCCTGTTTTTGTGGACTGGAATCACCTAGGAGACCATAGGAGTTTGGATGTCAGCACCAAAAAACTCTGTAATGAAGGTACTGATTTTCTTCTTTAAAAGGAGAGGGATTGATTACGATAAACGAGCCCTACAAGCTTTGTTCACATGGTGTGAAAGCCATCAGCTGGATGTATCAGAAGGGACCGTTTTAGATTTGCCCTTTTGGGAGGGAATTGGACAATATATATTTGCGGCAGCCTCTAATGGTGAGGACACAGCCCTTGGTGTTATAAAGCCTTAGTCAACAATGATGGATTTGCTAAAACAGTTGGAATATGAGAGGCAAAAGGGGAAAAGCAGCAGTGCAGCCGCTCCTTTGTGCAACACTGTGCAGGAGCTGCCGGGCCCCGGCCCCTGCGAAAACGTGCCCTGCTACAATGGGACTGCAGCTGACCACTGCAGAGCGATCATGGGGAGCGGCACAGCCCCGAGGAGTGCGGGAATCCCAGCAAACAGAGATCCGCAGGATGCCGACATTGGCCAGGCAGCCGGCAGGCCCGGTTGCTCAACCAAGCCACGTGGAGAGATGGCGGCCGCCACAGCCCCGGCAGCTCCGAGATGCCCCGTGTCCACTCAAGACTGCTGTAATCACCAAGCAGGCACCCCGGGCCACCATATCACTGACCCAGGCGGGCACACCACGCCGCTCTGTTTGGGGAAACAGACCACGGGATGGGCGCTTCTGCCCCCCAAGGACACCGTGCCATGCAGCCACTGAGACGGGGCCATCTTCCCATCACCATGGAAACCGAGTGGGCTGGATCCAAAGCCCGCGCCCGCATCGGAGGATGTGCCTGCCCCACCCCGATCCTACCTGCGACAGGGGCAGGGCCCCACACCCAAACCAGCCCTCTGTGGAACACAGCCCTACCTCCAGTGGGAACAGCCCCGCCTCCGACCCTGCCCCCAAGGGCGGGTCTGGGAATGTCACCACCGCGAGCTCCTGCAAACCTCAAACCCAGAAGCAGAGCATGGGAAAAGCCCCTGAGAGGATGTGGCCCGGCTGAAAAAGGTGGAAAGAAAATTGCGGGGGTTTGGTGCCGTGGGAGCAGAAATGTTAGAGTCTGCTCCAAGAGATGGGGCCGGATACATGAGATAACTGTTTCAGAGCAGCTGAAACCAGGTCACCCTCTCACCCAGTCCAGTGAAAAGCCATCTTTTCCCTGCAAATGGGCAATGAGAAGGCAAATGAACACCAAGTTTATACCTTTCAAAAGCCTCACAACCACCTTACCGCCTGATAGATCAAAGTTTTCATGTTACAAAAACTCTAATAAAAATACTAAAGGGTGTCGTAGCATGGTATCCCCAAAGTGGTAATAATTAGCGTTGACTCCATGATTCCAGAAGGCTGATCAATTGCTTTATTCTACTATACTCATTAAGAAACCCATCGCCCTTACAGACAGTCCAATACAGTTTTACCTAATTGGTCCTTCAATTAAAACACCATCACCATTGGCCAATTAAGAAATCACCCTTTGGTAAACAAATCTCCATAACACATTCCACATGTTCACAACAACAGGTGCAGCAAGTGAAGATGAGAATTGTTTCTCATTCTTTTCTCTGATCTTCTCACAGCCTTCCCCAGGACAATGCCTGGGAGAGTTGTGCCTGTCGCTTTCTCTGGCCAGTGACCTGCTGCCACAGGTGGTCTGTCACAGCATCAGTGAAGCAGGGAATTCCAGAAGAAACAGGACACGACCGAAGATGGAAGCTGATCTGATTTACTCCCCTTGGGAATCAGAGTGCAGTCCACACTGCCTGTGTGTCCTAGTTTAGGGCAAATTTGGGAGAAAACCCCCAAAGGGGCCACTTCAGAAAAGCCAACCCACATGGCCCCTCCCCCCAACCAGGGTTCTGAACAAAATTCCTCAGAGAGAGAAGTGGAAAGAACCTTTTTATTTAACAGGCAACGCACCCCACACACACAAATGAACAGTACTGGATGACAAAACTCTTTCACCGTTCTGAAGAGATCTCAAATTCAGACAGTCTCTCTGGGGAGTGGTCGCTCTGTTATCGGCCTCTCCGGTGCTGGGAATGGCTGCTGCAGGGCAGGCCACAAAGTGCAGGCTCTCGGTGTTTCCCAGGTCCCAGTCCAGAGCAGGTTCAAATAGTTCCAAGGAAAAAGAGAAAACAAACAAACAAACAAAAAAAAAACAGAAGGGGGAAAAAAAAAAAACAGTCCAGGAAAAAATTTGGACTGCCTTAGTAAACTAGCTAACAAGAAGCAAAAGCAAGAGAGAGAAAAGCAGAAGCAAGAGCAAAGCAAGGGCAAAAGCAAAAAGAGAGCAAAGAAAAACAAAAGCAGCCCTATGTACAGTCTGTGTCTCGCCGTCCGTGTGGGAGTGAGCAGGCTGATAGCAAAACAAACTTCGTTTTTCAGAGCTGGTCTCAAAGGTACAGAGCATAATATCCAGCATAACAGAACAGACGATTGGGGATACAAACATCATAACGTCACCCTAGGACAAAAAATTTATTTTTTTTTTGTTTGTTTTGTTTTNGATGAAGGGGATGATCCATTCTTCCTTTTGACAGCCTGGGCCTCCGGCAATGGCACTGTCCACGGGCTTTTTTATTTTTTATATTCCTCTAGTCTAAAAATCCTCCTCACTGAGGAGCACCATTTATCGCCGGTCGGGAGTCTGTGTACAAATCACAAACGGGATGGGACTGCTGTGGAACACGTCTCGAGCTGTTAATTTCCCAGCATCAGTTTCATTACATGGATATGACAATGGGCAGATGCCAGCAGCTCACGTCCCCGGCAGCAGCCGAAGGACTCAATGTTACAACTCACTTTAAAAGTTTTTTGACCAATCACACAAAGCAAAAGCATATTGACCGTAGTTCTATCCAACCACTATAAGCACACGTACCTTTGTTAAAACAATGCTTGTTTATTTCAAATACAATACCTGCTTGTAAGCATTAAAATACAATGCACAGAGCTCCGTTATTCAGATTAGAACTTCCTAATATCTCTTTAGATACACTTTTCTGTAGCTTAGGGAGTTATTCTAGCTGAGCATTAATGCACAGACCATTATTCTATTTGTCCTTACTTTCTACATCTCATATAACTTATGAACTATTAGAAGTTATGAACTTACTTAAATGCTGCTAAGTGTTGTTCTTTTCCAAAGTTGTTAAACGAAAGTTGTAAGTTAAGTGTTGTTTTTCTGTTAAGTTGCTAAGAACAACTTGGAAGTTATAACTATAAATGAGGTCAAATGCTGTGAATTGTTATTCCTCTGTTGAATTGTTATGGTTAAGTTGTAAGTTAAGTTCAGTGCTGTTTATCTGTTGAATTGCTAGGCCTAAGGTATAAGTTAAGTTATAAATTAAGGTAGAAGTCAAAGTGCTGCTCAATGTTGTTTTTTGGCCGTGGTCCTTTAAATCCTTGCCCACACTGTCTTTTGTCCCATGCACCTAAACACAACACACACCCACACTTCCCTGGAGAGTTCTCAGTTCATTTCTGTTTTGGTTGCCTCGATTTTCTTTGGTTTTTTTGTTGCTTGTTTTCCCTTGTTGTGCCTTAGCTGTCCTGTAGGCAGTAGAGTGAATCTTGCCAACCAACTTGTTGTGTTTCATTGCGTAGTATTGTTATAGATAAGTAATGTAATAGTTGGCTCTCACAATTAAGAGATTGATATTATGTAGATGTATAGTAATGTTATTGTAATACGTCATTCCATAGTCCTCTTTCCCACCCCCCCTTTGTAATAGCCTTGGTAGTCAAGACATTTAGAGGAGGCT
>WBNO01024812.1:9687-23582 GCA_013400575.1 Peucedramus taeniatus
GGGCCGGTGCGGCTGCGGGGGCTTCGGTGGTGCACGTTCCTGACGGGCGGCGGGGAGCCGTGTGCCCTCCCCCGGGCCAGCCTCGCCCAGCGGGAGCTGCGGTACCTGAGGGGGGCACGACCACCCAGCTCTCGGCTTCGGCCCGGCTGTGTGCCCAGCAGGGTCCCACATGTGGGTGAAGCACCAAAACAGTAAACGCTTAAGGGATTGAGCCAGCAGTGTGCCCTTGTGGGAAAGGGCAATGGTATCCTGGGCTGCATTCGAAAGAGTGTTGCCAGCTGGTGAAGGGAGGTGATCCTGCTCCTCAGCTCTAGTGAGGACGCATCTGGAGTGCTCTGTCCAGTTCTGGGCTCCTCAGCATAAGAGAAGTGTGGAGCTCCCGGAGCGGGTCCAGCACAGGGCAAGAAAGGGACTGGAGCATGTCTCTTATGAGGAAAGGCTGAGAGAGGAAAAGCTGAGAGAGCTGGACCTGTTAGCTTGGAGAAAAGATGGGGCACATCAATGTCTATGAGTACCTGAAGGGAGGGTGTCAAGAGGATGGACCAGGCTCTGCTTGGTGGTGCCCAGCAACAGGATAAGAGGCAACAGGCAGAAACTGATGCACAGGATGGTCCACCTGACTGCAAGCAATAACTTCTTTACTGTGCAGATGACTGAGCATTGAAACAGATTGCCCAGAGTGATTGCAGAGTCTCCCTTACTGGAAATAGTGAGGAACCATCTGGTACAATCCTGTGCTCTAGGACAGCCCACATGACCCACTGTGATCCCTTCCAATCTCACCAGTTCCTCTGATTCTGTGATTTTATGACTGGGTCGTTGGTCTTTCATCTTTGCTGTATTTAATGTGTTGAGTAGAAACAGGAGCCTGTGAGGCACTTGTAATGCTTTTGGGTTCATTTGTGTTAACAGTGGTGGTGCACTGCTTGTCACCTATGTCAGCTCACACCTCTGGACAATAAACAGTAGTACTGGAGGAATTCATTGAACACAAACATTTTTCCTGAGCCATTATGTGCTAAAAAATCATTTGCATTCAGGACCTGTTTCAAATGGTATTGCTGCAGTCCCTAGAAAATTTGTAAATTGTAGCACACCCTGAAATTTTGTGGCCTCTCAGCTGCCAGCATATGAAAGTTAAAATAGATGCCAATACACTGCAAGGAGGAAGCTGTCAGTGGCTTATGTAAACACACTTACGCTTAAACCCAGCAGTGCAGTGGTTCTGGGTGTATGGCATAGCACTTACACAGACAATTGCAAAGCCAGCCCAGAGCTCAGGTGCAGTGCCCAAGGGAGAACGTGCTCTGCACCACTGCACGTGCACTGCATGTCTGCCAAACCCCTCAGCTTGAGACTGTGCCTCAGCTGGCAAGTAGTAGAGACAATAGCCACAGACTCATAGAATTGTTTACAACCATCCAACCATTAACTCAGCACTGCCAAGCCCAGCACTTAACCATGTCCTTAGGCACCACATCCACATGTCTTTTAAATAGCTCCAGAGTTGGTGATTCTACCACTTCTCTGGTGATTCTACCTCTTCCAGTGCTTAACAGCCCTTTTGATGAAAGAATTTTTCATAATATCCAACTTGAGCCTCCCCTGGCACAGTTAAGGGGTGTTTCCTCTTGTCCTAAAGCTTGTTAGTTGCAAGAAAGAAGCTGACCCCCTTGCTACAGCCTCCTTTCAGGTTGTTGTAAGGAGTGATCAGGTGTCCCCCGGTTATCATTTTCTCCGGGCTGAACATCCTCAGCTCCTTCAGCTGTTCCTCATCAGACCTGATCAACAGACTGTTCCCCACCTTTGTTGACCTTCTCTGGACATACTTCAGCACTTCAACATCTTTCTTGTAGTGAGAGGCACAAAACTGAACCCAGATTTTGAGGTGGTCTCACTAGTGCCCAATACAGGGTGACAATCTCTTTCTTGGTCATGCTGGCCACACCATTTTTCATACAGGCTAGGATATCATTGGCCTTTCTGGCCGCCTGGCACAGCTGGCTCATGTTCAGCCTCTACTGACCGGCACACCCAGGTTCTTTTCTGCTGGGCCACTTTCCAGCCACTCTGCCCCCAGTCTCTAGCACTGCTTGGGGTTGTTGTGACCAAAGTGCAGGACCTGGCACTTCCTCTGTTAAACCTCATAATCTTGTTTTCAGCCCATCAATCCAGCCTGTCCAGATCCCTCTGCAGAGCCTTCCTACCTTCCAGCAGATCAGCACTGCCACCCAACTCAGTGTCATCTGAAAACTGACAGAAGGTTCACTTGATCCCCACCTCCAGATCATGGATAAAGACTTTGAACAAGGCTGTCCCCGACACTGAGCCCTGGGGACAGCACTTGTGACTGGCCAGGAGGTGGATGTAACTCCATTCACCTCCACTTTCTGGGCCTGGCCATCCAGCTGGTTTTGGGCAGCAAAGGGTGCACTTGTTCATGAACAGACAATGTCTTCACATTGTGTTTTCAGGTGGCTTGTACAGCTGAAGACCAAATGCCTACAACACTTGAAGAGTTCAGGCATGCTTGGGGAACACGTTTGCTCATGTGGACATTTGTCAGGCATCTATTCATGGATGGCAAGGCTTCTCTGAAACAAGCATGGTAAGCTGGTACATTGGAAAGATGCACTTCAAAATTAATTCCTCATCCAGTCCAAAACATAGCATACCCTGATGCTCACTTTTGACTCTAAGGGGTGATCACAGACTGTATTTCATCGAGGATGTAACTTTTCTGCTCTTTTCCATTCTGCCCACATGCTGTCTGCACAAGTGTATCTGAGTGTAATGAGATTTCTCATCAGATGACTACAGTAAAAATTAATTTTATGGGCACAGCAGAGGGCATGGTTACAGATTCCACATTGCATAGCACATGGGCAGAAACACCAAATTATCATCTTGCTTAACTGATGACTGACACAAATAGATCCTTTGTCCTCAAGACATGTAAAACATACTTGTAGTTCCTGAGTCAAAGAGTGATCTCGACTAATCTAGGACTTAACTTTGATGTCTAACCTATGTGCTGGCATTTTGTACAACTGAGGGTTTTACCAAAGCCCTGCCTCTGGGGACTTCCATCAGCACTAGGGGATATGGGGCTTCAGGGCATGGTTCAAGACATTTATCCTATAGCTATTTAATAAATAAATAGTTAATTTTAGTAAACCAAAACTAGTTCATGTGTGTAGGTGGTTATGGCACTTCTCTTATCCCATTGCTAATGAGCACAATATCGCACAGTAATATCCTTTAAATATCAAAGCAGGCCCAAAAGGAAACATGTCTCTTATGATACATTCTTTGATATGTCAGTGGACTTTCAACAAGTATGTTAGTATGAGAGTTTACTCAGAGTAATGTGTTTATATTCTCTGCCAGTTTGATAAGGTACTGATAATTTAATATTGTGATTCAGCTGCCTTCCTTGTGCTGCAAACATATAGCAATGGTGCTCAACTAACTCTGGCATTAAGATTTCCTGCAGAAATATAACAAAGTCCAAAAGCTTAATGATTTGTTCCAGTAGTTGGATATGAACTTTAAAAAATCGGTATTGCTGTATAAAATCATTAGACAATAGTTAAGGATTCTGTCTAATAGTGACAGAAACATTTTCAGTCCAAATATGTGTCTAATCACATGTCTCAATAGTTAAAATCCAAGAGGTGTAAACTTAACATTTCCATCTTTGTTTAGAGAATCATAGAATGATTTGAGTTGGAAGGAACCTTAAAGATCATCTAGTTCCAACTCCATTGCCGTGAGCAGGTACACTTTTCACTAGAACAGATTGCTCAGAGCCTATCCAACCTGGCTGTGAACTCTTCTAGGAATGGGGCAGCCACAGCTTCTCTGGGAAGCCTCTTCCAGTGCCTCACCACCCCCACCATAATAATTTTCTTAATATCTAACCTAAACATTTTAGTCTTTTAATTTTGAAGGATTTTTAAATTTGGCATGTGTGGTACAGAATATTTTTGTTACTTTGAATGCATGTGGGTCACCAGGTGAATGTGTAAAGAAATAAAGAAAGTGGAGCCAAGGCTAATTCCAAATTTTGAATTTGAAAGAAGACCAAGGCTGGCTGATGAGACTGTATTGTCTCAGAGCAGTTCCGTCAGAGTAGTGCACTGATTCAAACCAGGAGGTGCAGAAGAATGAGCAAGGAGCTGGGAAGACACAAAAAAGATTATCTGGCTGAGAGGCTCCTTAATTTAATACTCCTTAATACAGAGTGTATGTAGGTGTAGGTATGCTGAACAATGCTGTCAAGTCACAGTACTCCCAAGAGTTCTCTTCCACTCTCCCTCAATAAAAATGTTGGTGTTTGCAAGGATGACTTCCCTGTTTATTGATGTGTAAATATGTTTCATCTATGTACAAGAGGGCAGTATGAGACAGAAAGAATGAAAGGAGTGCTTGATAGCACTGAAGATATTTAAAAACAGCAAGATGAGAAGATGAGATGGGATCTGGTTTATATTATCTTGGAAAGTTTATGCATACTGGTGATGCTGCTAAATAATTTTTGGAAGAAGATAAAACAATGTTTAAAGAGGAAATCTTGAAAAGAGGCAGAAACTTAATATGTTCAGTGAAAAGTCAATTTTACACAGAAAATCTCTTCCTGATGGTAAAAGAAGTACACGTTCTTTTTGTAGGAGTTTGATGTCATGACTATCAAATTGGAAGTACACGAAAGTCCTACAAACAGTAAACTTTGAGCTAGCTATGAAAAGAAAGAAATTCTTTCAATGAAGCTAGACAATGTGTAAAATCTTGTTGTGAAGTCTTTATTTTTCTGCTTTAAGTATTCATCGCTTGCTTGAAGAATTTGGAGGTCTTTGCAAACTCTTTACACCAACTGGATACAGTGTGCTGAGAACTACACTGAATGCACTGTGGCTTTGCATAGAGACAACTTCTCCATATAAACTTTTTTGTTAAAAGTGCAAAATCAAGAGAGGGTCTACAACAGAAAACCATTCTTTCCTGTTCCATCTTTCCTAGCCATGAGCAGTTTGTTCACTCTTCAGTGAAGCTGATTTGAAAAAACTGTTATCATTTCTTCCCTCAGTTTTCTTTCCTGTAGACTAAACAACCCCAATTCCTTCTATCTTTCTACATGGGTCAAGTATTAGAGCAGGCGTCATCTGGATGTATAGCTTTTAGTTGAAATATTACCTTTGTCCTTACACATGAGTAGAAGCTACAGATAAGCACATTTTGTCGTTTCTTGCCCTTTTTTTCCCTTTATTTTTAAGTAGTTCAAGTAACATAAGGCTGTTGTGGCAAAGATTATGTAGTCCATTCAAAGACTGTGCTTAGACTATCTTGTGTTTGTATTATGGTGTACGGGACAGGTTGCATTTTAGAGCTAGCTGATGTGTTATTTGTGTGCTTGTCTCTTGAAGGCACCAACCTTTTAAAAGAATAATTTGCTACTTTTTGACAGTCTTCAATTTAAATAATAGTGTCTGTAAGGAGATGTTTCATTGTTTCTTATAGGCTCTCTACAATTTAAAATTGGTACAGAATAGAGAACTATTGAGCATAAAGAATCAGACAGATTTTGATTTCTAGTAGTGCTAGCATTGGCAGTAATTCTAGACATCCCTTCAGCACTATGGCATGATATGAGCCATGATTTATTGTAGTTATATAGAAATATTTCATATCCAAATTGCTCTAGTATATCATGTTCTACAGGTAGAAGAATTCTGGTACACATAATAATGCTTTATGGTTCTGTAGGCACTTTCATTGGTGTTAACTGCTTGATAGCTGTCAGGATAAAACTTGGAGTAAGAATTGTGTTCCATAAGACTGCTGTAACTGAGCTTTTATTTTTATTTTCTCGCTTTGAAATGGGTTTTTGATTCTCAAGGTTGAATCACTGAAAGTCTGTCATCCCTTCCAGGACTGATCTTTGTCCATTAGGTTTCACACTGCCATAGTGTTACTTGTCTTGTTTATTTAATGTATCACTGGCAGAATAAAATCATAGGTTTAAAGCCAAGCTTTAATCCCGTAAAGACTAAGAAATGCCCCCTGACATCTTATACACCAGCTGAATTGGTTAAAAGTGTTAAAAGATCAGAGCCACTGTGACCTGACATATGATTCTGAGATGCAACAGTTAAAAAAAAAAAAACAGCTTAAGGTCTGCAAATTGTAAGTCACTGTATATGGCTCTCATGAATAATGAAGAAAGAGGTTTGTGGGAAGTTTTGGTTATGTTTTTTTGTCTTTTCCTTTCTGTGACTTCAGAAAGATGGAGTGTATTGTATGTGCTGTCTCTTCTATTAAACCACTTGTAAAATGGCTTAGACTGCTCCTGTCATCTGATGCACTTATGCAAAATAAATGTGTCTTATGCTCCGGATAAGTGTCTTCCTTCTGGTGAATAGTTTTTAAGCTTTTTAAATTTTGTATCTAAACACAATTTGAAGTGTCACCCTTTCCACTCTAATGGTCAAAGCATTTATTTAGGTGATACCAGCAATGTGTTTTCAAAATAGTGCAGCTGGAGGCAGAACCATTTTGAGCTTATATGTTTACAGGATATCAGAGCTATCTGTAATTGCACATCTCATTTAGCACATAGTCATTCATTTAAATTCTGTTTTTCATACCATCTGTAGTTGCATAAGATCCCTTAGGGCAAAACTGAATTTTTTTTCAGTAAAGCATAGCTGTGAGGAAATGTACAGTAAGATTTCTTTGTTTTCAAGGCAAAAAAGCTAAAACTTAGGGAAAAAAAAAAGCTGAAACTGCATAGGATCCTTTTTTTTTTCCCTTCCCCAGATATTACTTCCAATTATAGTAAATTGTACATTCCCGTTCTCCAAACACTATTGCATGTCCCTAAATTATGGCTGCAATCTCTTTTCCATGGAACTACTTACACCTAAAGATAAGTACATAGGTACATAGGTTTGAAAAGTATGTCTTTGTCAATAAATTTAAGTTCCAGTAATCTACACTTCCAGCCTGATAATGCCAAAGGGTGCAAATCAGAATATGTAGTCTGTGTTTCTAGGCTCTTAAGAAAAAAAGAGAATTCCTTCCTCAAATATGGAAATGGGAAACTGAAAAAATAGCATTCCATCACGTCTGTGGCGAAGAATAGGCATTGTTTGTTCTTTTCATGTGACATTTGCCATTATTATTACTGTTGTTCTTGGTGGCAGAGCAGGAGAAAGGTAGGGAAAGAAGTAGGAAGAGTGAAACAGTGAAAGCTCATTAATTGTCCAGGAGGTCAATGGCAACCCAGGAGTAACACGCAGAAGAAAACAAACATAATCAGCAGTGCAAAGGCATTTGAATGGGTTTGGCCCTCACCTTCCAAATACCAGATGACGTTGTAGTAATAAAAAGGGAAAATGAAACTTGAAGCTGTTCAAAAGGAAAGTGAAAATTACAAGAGTTTTTCCTTTACAAATCATAAGGAAAGCATTGAATAGTTAGAGAGATTTTGTATGAAAATGGATTGTTTTAGAAAAGATCTGAGCATCTAGAACAAGGGAGGAAGCTGCTGCCAGGATAATTTTAAATGGAAGGAAAATATGTTGATGGTTTGTTTCAAGATGAGTGAAAGGTGAGGATACATGATATTTCTCTCTCCAACTCACTCTGGAGCCTGCTGTGCTGACAGAAGTACAAAGCTAGCCTCATTAGTACAGGAAATATGAGTTACAAGATACAAGGGAAAAAAATAGTTGTCATTTCAGTGTCCCTGAAGTTCTGCGTTATTATGACCGTGTTAAAAGTAGTGTCTGATCAAGGACCTCACCTGTCTAGTTTCTTTCTAATTTCTATTCAGTAAGGTGCAGTGTTTCTGAAAAGATGTATGAATTTGCTGACAGATTACACTATGTAAAAAAGATATCTTAATCTACCTTAAAAAAGATTTTTGTCTAGTTCTTCACCTCTATATTTACTTTAACTTTTATTAAGATTTTATTCTTATGCATATACTACATACACTTGACTTAGATACCACCCTATTTGTTGCATCTTTCAGGTCTTTCAGAAAATATAAACTGAAGTAAGCAAAGTATTTTATTAGTGTTGTAATATTCTTCTTGGAGATCTTGCCAGAGATCAAATTTCTGAGAAATACCTACCATGGTCCTTTGTCTATGTGAAATAATTTTGAATACATTTTTGTATATTAAACCTGTGCAACACCTAGAGGAACTCTACCAAGATTGCATAAGGATCAAGGAAAGAACAATAGTCCTGCATACAAGGTGGGCATTAAGTGGTCAGCTGTTAGCAAATATATGTAGTTGGTGTTTTTACTTAGTATATTTATTTGAACAGCATTACAGTCAGTCACAGGTAAAATTCTCTACACTGACGCTCATTAGTAATTTCCATGTCTCAGTATCTAGGAAAATGTAATGATTTCTCATACTTAAAAGAAAAAGAAAATATTCTGATGAGCACAATACAATAACTCTGCATGCACTGGCATTTTAGTGGTGTTTGTTGTGTATGTTCAAACAAAAGCCATTGAAACTATTCTTATTTCTCTTACCATTGTCTATGCTAAGTCAATTGTCTCTTTTCTAAGTGATTTTTTCAATAAAAATCGCACTCTCAAGTGCTTTGTAAACGCAATGTTTTCTGCGCAGTAACTTATTCCAGCAGTCAACCTTGCATTTCATCATTGTAGTGCTTGTGTAATGAGTGGAAGTGTGAGTAAGTTATTTTTGAGAAAGGAATTGTAGTTAATTTGGAAATAATTCTGACTCACAGTTTTGGAGAGCTGCACTGATGGCAGCAGGACCTCTCTGGCCTCCTCCTCAGGGGGAGGGCCTTGGATGCATACAAGATGCCCACCAAGTTGCTCTATCACTCTCCTCAGCGGAATGAGGGGAAGAAAATATGATGGAGAAAATGAGTTAAAAAGAGGGAAGTTAAAAAAAAAAAAAAAAAAAAAAAAAAAAAAAAAAAAGCAGCAAAGTTTGTGCGAGGAAGCAAAGGAAAGCAAAAGATTTATTGTCTACTTCCCATCTGCCGGTGATATCCAGCCACTTCTCAGGAATTAGGGCTTCAGTACACCTACCAGTTGCTGGGGTGAGGGAGGAGACAGAATGCTGGGGAGACAGTGCTAGTGCTGTGCCAGGGCGGCTCAGCAGCAGCGCCCAGCACCTCTCCAGCCACCAGCTCACAGCACAGCAAGGTGAGGGCTGCTGGGGGGAAAAGAAGCCATCCCAGCCAGACCAAATACACCGCTATGTTCACAGTTCTGATGTTCAGAGGTACATGAAGGACCTCAGCTTTGAATTCCCATTGTCAAAAGAGAAACCAGGAGGTCCGACGTGAAAAGTTGGGGATTTTAAATGCCTTGTTCAGTTTTGGGAAAGGAGCTTTCAGCCATGGTGGAACTTTTCAGTACTGCTTTTAGATTTTGCAGCTATGCTAATGAAAAAGACCAGTGTTCTAATGATTCTTTTTAAAGTGTCATCAACCCCCTAAGCCCTGAAGACTGCACAAAGCATTTTAAAACAAGAATTTCTTCTAAAATACATAGACTATTCATAATGTATGGAAATGCAATTGTCTGGAATTAGAATTTGCTCATACAGCTGTCACTTCTCAATATTTAATTCATCAGAAACTGATGCTGATGGCAAGTTTACCACTTTCCATTTGTGTTCTTTGTATTTCCTATGAAGCAAGACTGCTAAGTCATAAATGTCAGTCTTTTTCTTAGAATATTGTCATTAAATGTTTTACTGATTTTCGTTTTTTTCACCCATCAATATAAAGAACTGTAAGAAAAAAATAGGAACAGTCTGGAAAATTTCAATTAGTCTGGGCAAACAAAGCAGGTTTCTGAGCAACCTAGTCTAGACTAGGATGTCCCTGCTTATGGCAGGCATTTGGTCTAGCTGACCTTTAAAGGCCCCTTCCAACCCAAACTATTCTATGATTCTATGAAGATGATCAAATTAGTGACTGCAAGCAAAGGAACATAGGATAAATACCTGTTGGGGGTTGGATCTGTTTCTTTTGTGTTTGTGGAATTTTTTCCTGGTGGTTTTGCTAGGTAACAAATTGCTGGGTACTTATGGGTGCTTGACTGAAACAAAGGGGACAGCAGGTTGCTCCTGGGGAACAGTGGGGAATAGGACAGTTCGGTCTGAGGACACCGCTCCAAAGAAGGACGTGGGAGTATCAGAGAACCCTGCTTGTTTTTTCCTGCCACTGGATTTTTCTCCAGAGGAAGACTGGACTCATTTCGTCACCACTGGACTTTCGTACAGGACTATTTCCACTTCACAGAACTGCATCTACTACTCAAGGAGGATTTCATCTGGACTGCTTTCAACACCCTGACACCCAGGGTGTCAGGTCACATCCCTGACTCTGTCAGGGTATTTTCTAAAGTTTTTTGGGTTGTTTTGTTTTTTTTTGTTTGGTTTTTTGTTGGCTTTTTTTTTGTTTGTTTGTTTTGTTTTTGTTTTGCTTGTCTCTTAGTGCTATTACATTTGTATTTTTCTTTGCTTTGTCTAATATTCCTAGTAAAGAACTGTTATTCCTACTCCCAAATCTTTGCCCGAGAGCCTCCAATTGCAAAATTATCATAATCTGAGGGAGGAGGTTTACATTCTCTATTCAAAGGGAGATTCCAGGTTTTTTTTGCTGGCAGGTACCTGTCTTTCAATCTACGACAATAGCTCAAAGATAAGATGTGTTAATAGCACCTCGCTGGGAAATGCTCTCAGAAATATAACTTCACATTGTATTTTATGTGCCAAATTACTTAGTGTAATTGTTAACACCATTGAAAGCTTTGCTTTTCCTTCCGTTTTTAGATTCCTTATACTTGGCTGGATGCCATATTTTCTCTGTGTCTGGAAGCATCTGCTAATATCATAATACTTTGTATGACATATCCCACAGTTTTGGTTGACAAACTAATGATTTGGATGGTGAAACAGATTGGAGAGTCCCCCTTATTTAATCCATTAAATTCTGGATAATCTTCATTAGAGGCCCCAAAGACTTGCATCGATTGCTGGGTTTCAGTTGAAAATAGACCTTGGTGGATTTAAATGTAATCCCACAAAAGCTACCTGGAAGCTGACTTATTTTTATGTCAGTTTTTACATATCTTAAAATACAGCCCTGGTTTCTAGCAGAAGCAGCATCAGAGTAGAAACAAAGCAGATGTTTCTCTGATTGTATCTAAGGATATGTCAATGGTATTCTTAGAAATAGAGAAATTTTGGCTTGGCAAACTAGTGGTGGCATTTTTGTTCTCATTAAAACATCAGATTGATAAAGTCCATGTACTGCTTTGTTCCAAAATGTTCAGGCTTCTTTAAACATTAGCATTCTTATAATTTCATTGGCATTGCAGGCTTCTAGGAAACTCACTTTTTTACAGATCTTTTTCTTCACATCTTTGCTTCCATCAATCTGACACGCGCAAAAAAAGTCAGCCCTAAGACTGCCAGTTGTAGCTGCTGCTGAAGACACAGGATTACAATGAATACTTAAAATTAGTTTCTAGGAAAGCGTTTTCCTGTTCAGAGCTCTGTCTCTCTCCTCATTGACAGGAAAGCCAGGACTTTTTTAGAGTCAGCAATGTTCTGCGTCAAAATTCTCTAACTTCAGACAACAAAGTCAGGGAAGTGACGGCTTTATATGTATCTCTTTGTAGAAGACCTCAGTAGTGTTGTAAATCCAGAGTATATTCACAACTGTTGTGCTTAAACACTGCTGTAAAACTGATGGATATATCATGTGATGTGCAAACTACTGTTTTCACACTTAGGACAACAATCTGTAAATTTGAACCAGTAAATCTTTCTGAACATGAAGACAAAGTTGGTACTTGTTTCATAAACACATTGGCTATGTATATTATGGCTAATGCAGCAAATGTTCCCCTAAAGAATAAACAATGTCATCCACAGCTAAAGTGTTGTCTTTTAATGGCGTGGTTCACAAATTACAATGTCATTAAAAAATTAAATTCAAACTATTTACAAAAGCAAAATAAGTTCACTGCAAAAGTGAGTGAAATGTAAATTAGAACTTGGATCTTTACTCTGCCTCTAGCATCAGTGTAAACTCAGTTCTAACCAAGTGGTGTTTGCCTCTGTCAGAGCAGGATATTCCAGAGCACTGGAACAGTGCGCTGGTAAAGCATTCCAGCAGGAGTGCCCTTGTTGGCTGACCTTCTCTCTGTCTTCTGTCTGTGATGCTTCCCCATTAATTGCATTTTCTGTCTGAGTAGGATTTTTACATTTGCTGGTGTAAGATTTATATATTTGGCAGCCTTTAAGGATCAACTTGGCTAAGCAAGTTTTTCTAGTGAGACTAAGAGTGTCCACATGTGGTATTTTCTGCCAGAAGATATGAGTGGTAGAAGAGACATTACACAGCTATGATCTGATTAAATGAAGCTTATCCATAGTTGTGTCTGTTTTACCAGTTCAAAGATAGAGGTGTGATTCATGCTTCTCCCTTCAGACCTAGAATAGGACTGTGTGACTACAGATACTATCACAAACTGTATTTTAGCCATGAACAGAATAAGAAAAATTGTAAGGTGTCCCAGTCCTGATTTCTGGAGGAAAATAAGATTACCCTGGATTTCAGATCAAATAGTTAGAAACAATTCCTCTGTGAACACTGGAACAGGAGCAAACCATCTGTGAAGAACACCTAAGAGGACAGGCACAAGTTCATACTGTGGCAAACCAGGATAAACATGAAGTTAGGACTTCACATTCCCTTTTCTTCCTTCTCTTCTTTTCCCACTGACATTTTCAGAGATTTACAAAAAAAATTAGCTCAGCTGTCTCCCTCATTGCTACAAACGCATCAGTGGCTCCGTTACAGATTCCATCAGTATTTTTCAGAAGTTGTGAGAGAAAGTGGTGTGAGGAAAGTGGAGGAGAGAAAGTCTCCTCTGCAGCAGCTTCCAGCAGTACAATGACAACTCTGTCTCCATCTTCCAGTGGACGCTATTGCCTCCTCTATTAAGACATCCAGATACTGACAAGAGCGCTGCTGTGCAATTAGTTCATTCTGAATTACAGTAAGGGCAAAACTGTGTTGTGAGATGATGCTTTGAGTACCTGCCTGAGATACTGTTTGCAGTAGTATACAGAGGTCTGTGTCACTCAGTGAAGCCTTGTCATCCTGTCTGAAATTGGATAACCAGATAGTGTCAGTATCTACAACTGTTTTATTTAACATTTGTCTTGCCTGGAAATTGTGTCTCTCCCTGCTGGGCAAGGTACCTGATAAAGCAAACAGTGAATTTTGCTGAGATCTTGAACAATCTCAGCTGCTTCAGTTGAAGCTGACTGCCTGAGGCTTTGAGGAGACCATCAGTCACTGAGCTCCTATCCAGTTTTGCATCTACTTTTTCAGCAGAATCATCTTCAAAGTCATACATTGTCTGAGTGAATGGAATGAGATAGAAAGCAGTTGTTCTCCCTGAAATTCCTGCTTCTGTCACCTGCTAATGTTGCATTTATGTGTCTACGTAGCAGTAATGTCAGCAAGACAAGTGAATTTAATAGAAAATATATTTTCAAAGGGTCTTCACAGGCATTCAGAGTTGCAGAAGCTAAAGTGATGCCTCGTGAGGGAAAGCAGGGGGAGGCAACAAAATAAGCCAAGTTTTTTTGCATGAGCAATCCTGGTTGCTATGAGTAATATGCTGTTATTAATATTAGGCATGGAATGGTTATAAGACCGAGCAAATGCTCAGTATTCTGGGCAAACAGTTGAATTCAGTTAAATTACTTCCTTGATTCTTAAATTGTAGTCTACTAACTAGTTGCAAATTATCTGCATTTTGCTTTCTGAGCAGCAGATGCGTTGGGAAGGCATTGTACTTCAGA
>WBNO01024813.1:1408-55356 GCA_013400575.1 Peucedramus taeniatus
GGAAAAATGCTTCCTCACTGTCTGAGGCTCCTGAAGAAATAGGCTTTGAGTGCAAAACTTTAAAAGTGTGTAGAGCATGACACTTCCTATATGTAGTAGTCCTGCTGTCCTAAAGGGATGTCTCAGCCCAGGAACTGGGTTACATAGACAAACCTGTTTTGGGCCAGGGTTTCTACTCCAAGTTTATTTTTCAGTCCTGTCCCGTAGAGTAGTGCCATTTAATGGTTCAGAGAGAAGGTGACAGTTCCAGAAATTGTGTTGATTTAAGTTAAGCATGAATGATCTGCAGTATTGCATGTTGTGGGTCAGGAATCTCTCCTGGTCCCTCTGGTCTATTCATCCTTGGTGTAGATATACTGCATTATATTTACTATGTGCACCAGAGGAAATATTTTTTCTGCACAAAAACAGAAGTTGTGTAAAAATTTCACAGCCCTGATCTCTCTGACTTTCAAACAAAACCAACTGATTCAACTACCAGTTAAATTTCCAGTCATAAAAAAAAAAAAAGACTGGGTGTTATGCTGTTACAGAAATTGCACTGCTGCTTTTAATGTTGTCAACAGTGAAAGACAACCACTATCTTCACTTTAATGAAACTGAACATTTGTTCTTTGTGCTTTCATCAAGAAAGATAAAATCTCTAATTGATCAAAATCTTTATTTAAAAAATATGAATTTCACTTGACAAGGCAAGACAAGATTTTTTTCATTTTAACTGATTCTACACTAGCATCCATAAAAAAGCTCTGATTCCTGGACCAATTAGTCCCTACAATTCCATAAAATAATTTCACACTTCATAAATTGCATTATCTTTTGTTTCATGACTAAACTTTCAAAAAAAGTGTTTTCAAAATATTCTTCTAATGTTTTTCTATAGCTACCAGGAAAAAAAAAAAACAAAAGTTTGTGTTGTTATTACATACAGTTGTATTGACTTCATTTTTCAGCCAAACACGTATTTAAAATTTGGGAGCTAAAAAGTTTCAGCTATTTCTAATTCACTGTGTAATTGTGTCTTGATTATACCACTAAGTGCAGGAGTTTGTTTGGATGTTGGTTTTAGCACCTTTAGTTGACAAAATGAATGTCTGTATTTTTATTTAGCTTAACTGACTGCAAATATCATGCACATATAGCTTACATCCACCACTGTAATAGATAAAAAGAACAAAAAGTGCTGTGCAATAAATGTTATACAGTACTACTCAATTTCTGTAAAATAATCCACTACAGAAAACCCTTAAATGAAAATAGTAGAACAGAGCAAGAAATAGACATGGCCCATGAATGATTACATGGCCTTACTGTTAGCTGATCTTTGAACTCTTCAAACCTGAAGAGACTCTTCTGTTCTCAGTGAAATGGTATCAAATGCAAAAAGAAAAACCATTTGCATTCTTTCCAAAAGTATCATCCACAGTTTAAAGTAATGGAGAGGAAGAAAACAGTCTTAGGAAATTTTGCAAAGATAATACTATCTTGCTAACATCTGTTTACCCCATAAAAGTATTGCCCTGTTGTCATAATACAGATTAAAAAAATCAGGTTGAGATAGCTTTGAATTTTGGAATGGAAACACATTGTACATGTCTCTCTCCTCACCACTAACATGTGCGATGATATGCTATAGCAGTCATAGCTTTAACATAGTAGATATTTAAAACATAGCTCTTTGCTTATTTTTTTGTAAATTTTTAATTCCAGTTTTCAAACCTTTTCTTGTAATTCCTTACAATTTCCTTGACAATTTGTAACTAAGACTGCGAGACATTTCTTTTTCTCTAGAAGTGAAAACCCAGTATTTATATAACAACTTACGCTCAGGTAAGGTTTCAGCAGAAGCATTACACATTGTCAACAATGGAGAAAAAGATTGTTTATCAAAGTCAAGTCTGACTCCTGTATCAAGACTTTCATAAGACTCCTTATGCAAGCCTTGCAAAATTAATGGGCTTTATATTTTACTGCTGAAATATTTTACCTGGTATCTCCTGTAAACCAGACACCATTAGAAAACAAAGAAGCCAAAGCAGACGGGATATAATGTAGTGTCAGCAAAAATGGAAATTCTTATTTATTTATTTCCTTAGCAGTTGCATAATACAGTTGAGTGGTTCTAAACTTTCCTGTGCTGGCCTGCTACCTCATGTAAAGAGGAATTTAAATTCAGGAAACCTGTAGCCTCTTCTATGGGCAGATTCAGCCGCCAGACTGTACCCTTTGAGGTGATTTTCTGGGTCATATAACCTTTCTGTTGGGTCTTAAGGTGTTGGCAATGGAAAGATACTCAGAAACATGATGGACCACACAGTCTCATCAGGGAAGCTGCTGCATAGGAGAGACATGGAGCCAGCAGGCATTTCCAGGAAATGCAGTTTGATGAACTGATTTGGAGGTCAGTAATTGTCCTTTCTCTAATTAAAAAGCATATAAAATGGGTTGTACCAGGATCTCAAAATTATAAGATACATACCTGTCAAAAAACCCTAAAACCAACAAAAGCCAGCAGACAACAATTCAAGTGTCAATATACATTCTTATATATTCTTAAATATCAATGAGTTGGCACTGTACAGCAAGTGGGGATACTAATAAATGAATATTTATAGAAGGACCCCGGGCACAGGCTTGAGAGCCCATCTCTCATCTGCTCACATAGTAGACACCAGGATAGCAACAGCTGCTGGAAACTCGTCCTCCCTTCAGCCTAACAGGTCCTCTCTTCAAATCACTCAGCCCCTCTGTTGAGGGGAGAGCAAGATCACCAATTTGTGATAATTACTGGAAACTGGATTTGGGCATGGAAGGTCTTTTGCTGAGGTCACTTGAAGAGTTGCCAGTCACTTCCAGCAATTATTCACCTGATCTTGAGGTGAACCAGAAACAAAGAAATCTGTCCTAGATGATTTTCAAAGGACATGTGCTATATCTAAGGAAGAAAAAAAGTATTATTAGAGAAAAAAAATATATATGTGCTACATATTATGTACTTCATCAATGTATCTGTCTCAAGCTAGAAAAAAAAAAAAAACCCAATCCCCTTTTTGTCTCTATTCATATGGGAAAAGCAATTTCTGATTTCAAACAAATGTCTCAAGATAGTGAGTGTACTTGTAGCACTTGTTATTTTTTCCTTTATTATTCTTCCATTTAAAAAAACCCTTAGGAGAAATGATTTTTAGATAATTTCACAAAATTCTGATTTCAAAAAACCTGTAAAGGTCCACTGCTCAGCATCTATTTGGCTTGTCTTTTTAACAAAATAAAAATGTACAGGTGAGTATTGTACTGTATGTCAATAACTGGAAAAAAAAGAAGTTAAAGCTGGCTAAATAATTGCCTAACAGTACTTGTGCTAATGACCATAAACTTCTACTGTGTTAATTTTTCTCTGCACTTTTAATTACAGATCAATAATACTTTGCAGTTGACATTTAAAAATGCTGAACTGCATGTAGGAACACAGGCTGAATAAAAAAATACAACGTGGTACTGAATTTGCCAAATCAATAAACTTTGCCATTTAACAAACAGTAGCATGTAAACAGTCACCAAAATTAGCAAGTGTAAAAGACTATGCTTCAAGTGCTTAATTATTTTTTAATAACACTAAGCTTCAGTTCATTGACAAATTCCACTGCTGTGTAAACCACCCATTCCATTTTTGTTTGCATCTCTTTCCATGGTTTGATCTTAGCTCAAGGAAAGCTAAACAGCACACTTTTCTCTTTAGAAAATAAAGTTCTTAAAGATCAAAAGGTGAATAACATAATTGCAAAAGCTTTGGCTTACCTTTCCTTACTTAGATAAATGATTTTTTTTTTCCTTTTAAAATGCCTTATTGTGACAAGTACATTTAATAAATAAGATCATAGCATTAAACAGTAGTTACATATGAGGATATCAATACAATATCAATGATTCTGTTTGAAACGAAAGGCTAAAATCAATAAAATGCCATTTAATTTCCTATAACAGTTTCTATATGCTAAGAGAAGCATAAGGAAGTAATTTTTTTCAATATTCTTAACTCTTCAGACTGTTTTTTTTGGTTTTTTTTAATTTGCTTTTTATTCTTTTCTTTATATTTTACTTTTACTTTCCTCCTCTAAGATTTTTTTTTCACTTCAGCAGTAGGCTGAATTTTCAGTAAACATTGTTGTTACCTGATTCCTATAGACACAAAAATATTTCTAACTATGCTGAATATGTTTTTAAGTCAGGAATATGGAAGGATACATAGGTGACACTGAAACTAGTAAGTCAGTGATTCTGTATTTCTAATTTGTGCCTATTAAGTACAAGTGCTCTTTTACTGTTTCAGTTTTCTGGCCTGTGCTAAGATTTTTCAGTTGAATATGCATAGCTAAAGCTAAGGTTGTAATTAAGATCACCAGTTCATGAATTTCTATAATATTATATAAAGCAAGTGACTCCTCCATAACAGTTTCAACCTAAATTGTAGTGACAGATGCTACAACAGAAATGTTCATTTTTTGCTACTGTATGGCAGACATTCTGATGCCAAATCTGGATATAACATGGAAAATCCAGCACATGCAAAATGTTACATTGTCTAGGAAAAAATATGTGTTGAATAAGGACACCAAATTTATAAGATTCCACAAATGTATTGTTCATCCTGCATTCAGATTTGGAGGAAGAAAAAGATGCCAGGAGCAGATGATTGGGACCTTCTGTCATCTTCCTGTCTCCAGCTCATCAACTGGAACAGTGACTAGTATTTTATTGAGATCAAGTGTCTGTACTTTTGGTATCAGGCTGGTATATTCTAGAATATTAAAAAAAATTGGTTCAAGGAGCAAAAAAATGGATTTTTCATTCATAAAACGTTTCAGCAGATTATTACCTACAAGCTCTAGTTGTTGTTTACTTCCTATAACTCTCAATCCGAGCTGAAAAGATCCAAGAAATCATCTCATTAAGACAGCTGTTGTATATTTTTAAATTTAGGACTCATTTTCCAACTGTTATTGACATTAAAAAGCACTTAGTCTTGTAAGTGGTTCAGGCTAAGACCCCTTTAAATCAATGGATTTACTATTTCCTAGCTGGGTTGACATAGTGTCTACATAGTTCCTAGAGCTGACTTAGCAAAATCTGCTTAGGAGATTTTACACAAAAGTAACTCTTATGAAACACACTGAGTGAATAGACTTTCTCTCTAGGGAATTTTCCCTGTGTGATAGCAGTGTTCTGCAGTGACACCACAGAGATATCTCTGACCCCAGCTACACCAACATATGAGTGGAAAGAAGAGAGAAATGTGCTTGGAAAGGTGGAACTAAGGAGTGCTCATCAGAACTGCTTTCAGGACTTTGTACTGCTATCACACAGTATACTGCAGTATCAGGTGGCCATAGAATTGAGACTGACATCATTTCTAAGTGTTGGTGGCCTGGTCTGTAGATAGTGTTCCTAGGCATGCCTGTCCCAAGGTAAGCCTGTCCCAATGTCTGCTGAAGGAATCCCAAGCACATGTACAGTTTGGGTGGAGAATGGACTGAGAGAAGCCCTGGGGGAAAGTACTTGGGGATGTCGGTCAACAAGAAGCTCAATATGTCTCAGCACTGTACACTTGCATCCCAGAAAACCAAGTGTATCCTGGGCTGCATCAAAAGAAATGTAGACAGAAGGGTGAGGGAGGTGATTGTGCCCCTCTACTCTGCCCTTGTGAAACCCCACCTGGAGTACTGCATCCAGCTCTGGAGCCCCCAGCATAAGAAAAACATGAACCTGTTGTAAGGAGCACAGAGGAAGGGCACTAAATTGATCACAATTTAGAGAGAAACACCTCTCCTGTGAAGACAGAGAGAGCATTGGAACTGTTCAGCCTTGAAAAGAGAAGACTCTGGACAGACCTTAGAGCACTTTCCAGTTCCTAAAGGGGGCCTACAGGAAGGCAGGAGAGGGATTTTCACAAGGGCATGCAGTAGAGGGATAAGGTGGAATGGCTTAGAAGCTAAAGGAGGATATATTTAGATTAAATATTAGAAAAAAAATGTTTACTGTGAGGGTAAAGTAAGATACTGGAACAGGTTGCCAAGTGAAGCCATGAGTGTCCCATCCCTGAAAGTTTTCAAGGCCAGGTTGGATGGAGCTCTGAGCAACGTGGTCTAGAGGAAGGTGCTCTTGCTCATGGCAGGGAGTTGGAACTAGATGTTCTCTAAGATCCCTTCCAAAGCAAACCATTCTATGATTCTATGATTCAATTTCTTAGGCTTGCCCGGAGGATACCAAGAGAGGTTAATTTCTAAACCCAGCTATAAAATGAAAGGAAAAAAAAAACAAAAAAAAACCAGCAGACAGAGAAGTCTCTCAGTCCATTTCACCATGGGCTCAAAAAACCTTGTGTTGGCAGAGAAGCCCAGCATGAGAACAGAAACTCTAGACAGGAACAGGAAGAAGAAAATTACAGCTTTGGATAGCCTAAGCTGCCATTGGAACTAAAGTTATGAACTATGTGCTTAGAGTAACTCAGAGAGGGGATTCAAGCACCTCCAAGGCGTGCTGCAACAGGAAAGTAGTTAGATTGTTTTTATTATGACCTGGTCCCCTTATTCCAATATGTTTTTTCTGCTCGTAATACCGTGACACTTGTGGTGCTCCACTTTGCTCTGTGCTTTGTGCTCTTGGACTGATACCATCTGCTGTTTGACTACTACTAAAAATATTATACTTCTGGTCACAGATGTCAGAATCTGGGAAGTTACTGTACCTAGCTGAGATCACTGATACTGCTAGCATTCAAAACTTCAACCATTCAGAAAAAGTAATAGATGTTTTGAAAGTCTTCCTCAGTTACTGATCAGCAGAAGTAATATTTTGTTGCCACAAACTAGGATTTCTGGGCACATAAGTTTCTTTCAAATGAGGAAGGTCTGGGAAAAATATTTTGAGTAATTTTGAGAAATACTGAGAAAGTACAAAAAACTTGCTGTATGTTTTGCCACACTCGCCAGTGATCTCCAGTTTAAATTTGCCTGCCAACTACACTGTCCATTTTAAATAATAGCCACTGAGTTTAGTGAAAGCTTCTGGTTTTGTCTGATATAAGCATCAATATGAATACATAACTCTAAATACATAACAAGGCCTGACTGACCATGACAATATCCAACATGCATTGCCAGGTTTCGTCCATATCACTCATAAATTATGAGTGACCCTAATTTCAGCCACACTAGTCTGCTTTGCTAGTGCCTCCTTAGTTCTCCTTCTCCAATTCTTCACATGATAAAAGTGAAAAACTAGATGATAAACTAGAAAACACAATTACTAAATACAGTTACTAAAAACTAAATACTAAATACTAAAAACATTCCAACATCACATGAAAATCTTCTGTTCTCCAGAGTACTTTACAGCTGCACAAGAGTTATCAACAGTGGAGTATTCAAGAGAAAAGAAGGCCAGATTATTCCACGCACAGAGAAGTTCAGATCAAAGAATACTATCAACCAATACTATACTATCAAGCTCAAATACTATCTAGTTGTTTTTTTTAAATATCAACAAAAACTGGTAGATTCTTAAATTTAAAACAATAACTTAGACAAATAACAGCTGAATATTAAATATTTTAAGCATACCAGAATTGTATTCGTTGTCCTAGTGCTCCTTCTAGTTTATCACTGCTGGCTTATAAAGGGAATATGGACATTATTTAGGCATCAACATATTTAACTGGAATTTTTTATAAATTAGGAGTTATGTATGCCAGATCTATTCTTGTGAAGTGGATAGAAGGCAACACAGACATGAAAGCAACAAAAGGGAAAACTCTACAGTAAACTGAATATCATTATGATGATTTTTAGCATTTTTATCTTAGAGTTCTGAAGAAATTTAATATTGGTATGTCTAAGCTCTTGTCCAAAACATCTACCCTGTTTTTCTAACTGCCTGAACTAGTACATCAACAAGCTGATGTACCTCTATTTCATCAAGCATGCATATGGGAATGACAGATTTGAAAGTTACTTAAACTACAAGTAAATCAGGTTAGACAGAAAAGTTATGCAGCATAATGGCAACCAAAAATAGTAACTTTTGCAAAGGTCAGTTAAAATGTATACCAGTTGTATAAGTGTATAATGTCTAAGTGCATCATCATCATAATGCTGCTAATACAAGTCAAACCATCAGATTTGAAAAGGTTTCACAAAGTTACAAAGACATATGGGAGAGAAGGTAAGATACCCACCTGGGTCTGGTTCTTGGGAAGATTCAATTCAATCCTCCCTTCATTGACTCTCTGCTCAGTGTATCAGAAAGTATTTGTTATGTTCATCCCCAACAGAGTGTCCTTTAATTTAGCTGTATCTCTCTGAGGCAAAACTGAAGACAGTTTTTAGTCATCACCAACAGGATTTTCAGATTCCATCAGTGTCCCATGCTGGGATGTCACATGCAAATCCAGGGAACTTGGAGCAAGTGGCAGCAAAGCAGAGCCTGATGTCCCAGAAAAAACTCCCACTCCCACTATCAGTGCATCTTAGAAAGGAGATGTAGTGGGCTGACCGTGGCTGGATGCCAGACGCTCACCAAAGTCGCTCCATCACTCAGCACCATAACTGGACAGGGGAGAGAAAATGCTACAAAGTGTTCATGAATTGAAATAAGTTTGGGAGACACCACTCACCAAATACCATTGCGGGCAAAACAGACTTGAATTGGGGATATTAATTGAAGTTATTACAAAAAAAATCAGGGTAATGAGAAATTAAATAAATATTAAAAATACCTTCCCCCCCACCCCTCCCTCCTTCCCAAGCTCTATCTCTTCCCTCCCCACAGTGTAGGAATACAGGGAATGGGGGGTTATGGTGAGTTCATCACACGCTGTTTCTTCTGCTGCTCAGGGAGGGGAGTCCTTCCCCTGCTCCTGTGTGGGGTCCCTGACACAGGAAACAGTCCTCCATGAACTTTTCTATTTATGAGTCCATCCCATGGACAACATTCTCCATGAGCTGCTGCAGTGTGGGTCACTCTTCGATAAGGTGCAGTCCTTCAGGTGCATTGAATAAGCCACTGTTAGGATACCACTCTTGACTTCTACTCACCTAGAAGTCAAGAGAAGCACCACATGTGATATCATTACTCAGTGCCTATGGTCCCAAAGTTGTCCCCAAGAGCTTTGAGTTCAGGGGCACTCCAGGCACCCAGAACCTAGTATACTATGTTTTTGACAGTCCGCACTGTGGTTTAGCTCAATATATGTCTCATTTTCCCCCAGGGTAAGATTAATTTAAACACTTGCAGGAGCATCCCAGAACCCTGGGAGGTAGGAATCCTGGCTGCACATTCTGCTGTCATTCCCTGGGGCCAGTGGGACAGTCAGTGTCTCAGAGTGCTATGATCCATTTATTATTCTAACTAATGCTACATATCGTTTCCTGTTGAAGTTGAAATGAGGTAATTTCAGTGTCCTTTGTCCCTGTGAGCATTATTTTCTCTAGTACTAGCAAATAATCAGTATCAGATTTCTAAACAACAGCTTTCAGGACATTATCCTAAAACAGATAAGTAGCTGTGATCCTGAGTTTGCCAGAAAAAATAATGGATAATGCAGACTCATCAGCTGGATCTCAGCAGTCATGGTACGGAATGTTCATACCAGGTGTTGCCAGGTCCTAAGACACCTGAAAATGGATTGGGCTTGTGGTGAAACTGCTGCAGTAAACGTCCAAATACATTGTCCATAATACATCCAAATATAGCAAAGTAATGCCTATATATAAGATTCAAAAGTTATTGGTTTTCATCTCTTTAGTGTGGAAGAACTCCTGCTCAAAGACTGGCAACACATCCTGCAACAAAATTTCTTTACAAACTGTCTTAATGATAGGCATGCTATTCTTCACTTTTTTTTTTACCAGAATCCAAGCTAGAAAAACAATGTGTTCTTGTTCTTTGAATTTGTTTGGTTTATACACAATCATCTAGGATCCTGTACACTCCTCTAGACCTGCAGACCTCATCATCCTTTGCACCAAATCAAACCTGAATCTCAGCCAAAAAAAGAGGAAAAGGTTTTAAAGATCAGAGTATGCCATTATGGCAGTCTCTTTTGGCTTTCCTGAATAACAGAAGCCTGAGATTTCTATTAAAGGTTTCCTACATGAATTCCACATATTATAATTTAATCAGACAATGTCTTTTATACAGTCACCAACCTTTTAAAACGTCAAGTAATGCAGATGCCATCACTGGAATCAACAAGTTGTGTTGATAAAACAACAGTCCTCACCATTAAAAATACGCACTTTATTTGAATTTATTTCTCTTTAACCTCCAACTGAAAGACTGTCATACTTTCTCAAGCTAAAAGAAGGACACTTCCATCTGAAATATTTTCAACTACATATGAAATTCAGAGGCATAGTCACTCAACTTTTTATCAGATAAACAAAACAGATTGACTTCTCCAGTCTGTCCCTTAATGCAACTCTCTAGATTAGGAATTATTACTATTGCATCCTTCTAAATCCTTTGAGGTGAAAGTAGCTCAGTTCTGGTGTTAGTGGATATTTTATCATGTCTGCTATAACACATATGTTAATGGTTTGTTTACCTAAAATAATACGAACAAGGACTCTTAAGAACCTAACTGTGGCAAAATTTATAGTGCTTTTCTTAACCCATGTTTGGGACTTGTAAAACACAAGGTTGATTAATATGCAATGTGAATAGCCTTGTCTTAATAAACTGACTTATAAATTCAACTGAATGAGCAGTATTTTCTCACTTTAAGAACATCTTTCCAAAAGATTTTGACTAATTTTATCAAACATTCAACTACGTTTATAAATATTTAAGTAATAATATTTAAGTTAAATACTTGAGTTAAGTTTACAGTTACTAACTTTTAGATTCCTGGAATGAGAGCTATTTATTTTAAGGGCTTTGTGAACTATGCAAACAATGTATGTGTCACTCCTTGAACCAACTTGTTTGGTGTATAGAGCTTCAAAACAATACTAAGCGTGTTTTTTAAGACAGATCTCTTGAAAAAAAAAAAAAAATTGCTACTTAGTTTCATAAACTCCAGAGCTGATAAATTCCTAAACCTGACAAGTTTATTTTTTTTTTTGACCAGTACTATGAAAGTTCTGCATGTTTCAATTACCATAAGCCCGGTGGCAGAGGTCTGAAATATGTTTACAAAGTTTATTAAGATGTCATCATATTTTTTAACTCTGAAGCTCAAAGGTCCATTAGCAAAACATTAGCTAACTAAAAATATACAAAAACAGGAAATAATTCCTTTGGAATGCAGGTGCGTGTGATTTTCTGTAAAAAAACCCATATTGCTAGATGCAGGTCAAATCAAGGTAAAAGCTTCAGCCAGAAATTAATTACTCTAATTATCTTGGCACTTACTTCAGATGTTGGAGATAAACCAAAATGAGCTACAGATGTAAAAGTGGAAGAAAAGACAAGAGGTAGTCACTGTAACAGAGAGGTGAAAGCGTGGATTATAACAGCAAATTTCCAAAACCTGGAAAGAATGGCTTATCAGGAGAAAAAAAAAATCTGTTCCACCTGCATCCCTGCTGATCTCTGAGCTAGGCCTGTCAAATTAAACTCCTCAGCAACACAAGAATAGCTTTAAATCCTAGGACACATCAATTGCCTAATTTCCAGTCACAGCCCAAAAACTTTATCCAGTATACAGCTGTGTCTGGGAGGCCCTTGCTGAGCCTGGCTAATATGTTAATCATCAAGAAAAGTGGAAAAAACTTGGAACATTTTAATGACTAGCTATCTTTTTGTATGTTGAAGCTTTCAGGCTTCAACCAGAGCATTTTTAGCTTTACTGTGATGGATAATTTACTCATTCCTCTCTAAAGGTTTAGCATGTTATGGGATGATCAAGTTCATTGCTAAAGTTTTTGCATCCTGTGTTTCAAAGAGGGGACATACACTGTTTATCTAGTCCTGCAATGGCATACATAAACTTTCAGACTATTTCAGATTGCCAAATGCTCTTCAGATGCTGAGATTCACCCAGTCCAGTTCCAACACAACTGGACATGCTGTAAATAGCAAGGGAGGCAGTTTTCATATACAAGGCAGAAATCCCAATTAAAACAATAGGATAAGCAAACGTAAGATTTTTCTAAATATCTATGCTAAAATGGAATTTCATGTCTTTTTGAGAGGGTGTTGCCTATGTATGTGACAAGATAAAAAGTGAATATTTAAAAAGTATGCTTCAATAAAGAATATTAATCTGTTCACATATAGCATAGTTATCAATTATATTTTTATATTAAACTGCTGTAATTTAATTTTTTCTTCCATCTGAAAACAATATTGTTTTATTGTCCTGATTTCATAATATAAGTGTGCTGTGTAAATGGAAAACTGTTCTATTTCTATTAAAGATTAAAAGTATTCAATGATCAGAGGTGTTGCAGGAATATAATTCAATTTAAGACCAGTAATATGTGTAAATAAATGTCTAATATGAAAGAATCACCACAAGTGGAAATCAAGAATGTTCAATTTTTCATAATACTTATCAAAAGAACAAAAGAGTTCATGCTCATTAAAAAAAGTTCTAAAAATAGCAGGGTTCAGTTCCTCCTATGGGTTCATATGAATTTTTTATTTTCCATTTGAAAATTAGGATTGTGCCATATACATGCCTTTTTTTGTGCCTGCATGAATTGAATTTAAAGTTTTCTGTTAAATTATTAACCATGGTTTTAGCATGCTCTAAGGTGAGCAAATTAAGAAATCTTGGATTGTAGGAGCTGTAAAAAGTGCTTGTATCAAGGGAACTGGTGTTAAAATTGCCAGGTGTTATCCAGGAATAGGTACTTAATATTTCCTTGCAACAAGAAATGTGTGCCTCATTTTAACCCTAGGTTCTTTTGGCTTTTGATTAGTTCACTGACTGATTAATGCTGGTAGATTACAATAGGCAATGTTTTTTTCACAAAATTGAGTTTGATTGAAATTGAGAGCATTGCACAATAAATATGAGCTTTAAGGTTAAGCTCTATATTACTTAAGTATCTAAATATCAGTCTGTCCTTAAAGTTTGGAAATATTTTTGCCCAAATGCTAAAGGAGCAGAGAGGATTACTTTTGATCCCCAGAAACTGAACATGTGTAGTTTATATAAACACATTCTAGATTTGTATTTCAACAAATTAAACATGTGATAAATTAATAACTTCCCAACAAAGTGAAAACACAGTAAACAAATAACTGTAAACTCTCTTTAAAAGCAATAATGTCAAGTTAAGGGCTGGAGTTCTGAATTTTGGGTTGGGTTTATTGTTTTTGGTTTTTGAGTTTTTTTCCCAGAGAAGCACAATAGTTTAATATGGATGTAAATGTAATCATTCTGGCAGGGCTAAATTCTGAAGTCTTTCTGCCATGACAAAGACTCTTTGTATACAATTTGTTATCTAACTGTACCAGACTACACCTTCCTCAGTGCACCAATGGCATCACTTGAACATGCAGTGGGAGATGTTCAAGTCTTGGGCTGACAAGACAACATCCCCTTGATGGCAGTTTTGGTCAGTTTTGTCCACTGAGAAGTAAAGGCTTCTGGTAAAATGTTGGTCTCTAGTGTCCAAGCAAGTCTCATGCTTAATACTGTCAGCTTGTATAAATAGATATTTGTGATTATAAAGATTGTTATTTTCTATATAATGGTCTTTTTTCATATGCTTCTACATAAGAAAAAAACTCAGAAAATACCTTCCTTATGAATTTTAGCATTAGCTGAGTTTTTATCTATGGGGATAAAATTAAGTTTGATTAAGCTTATAAGTGATTAGGCTTAGAGGTGGCAAAGACATATAACTGATCTCTAGGCTGAATATCAGGTCCCCATGATGAGATTCTGATGGAGTTCTGGACAATTAAAATTTTACGTCTACATTTGGGCTCTTTACTTGACTGCTGTTACAATAAATGGAGAGAAATGCTCCTTAAAGGAAATCCAGCTGTCCTATTTTAAGTGCTTGTCTTAATGACCCTGGAGAAGCCTGTTTTCTTCCACTGACCACAGAGAGCACACAGTGTGACTGCATCAGGACAGGACACCATGCCTATGAATGACAAATTGCAGCAGAAGTATCCATCCTCAGTGATGAAAGTAAACTTGTGTGATGCTGAGTTTTCAGCGCATTAGCAGTCTTTTTGTTCTTGGGCCATTGGGCCACAGAATGTTGTTAATTCATCTCCAGTTCCTTGTTAAGTAGAAGTGTTTTTCCTTTCTGAGAGTTTGGTCATCTGTTCATAGCAGTTTTGTGCAGGATTATGAGAAGTTCTGGTTAAGTCATCTGCCACCTCCCTCATATATAAGAGGCTGCAGTGTGTATATCTTTCTCCTATCAAACTTGGATGACTATGCCTTCACTTTCTGAAGTCCATGTGAAGTCAATACTTGTAGTTCAGTCCATATCAAACAAAATAAAGCAAAATGTCAAAGGTTCTCAACTGTAAATATGACGTGGGGTAGTTGTAATCCCTTTACAGTGGATTATTTGTTCTTTTTAGAAGGATCTTTAATTTCTGCCAAATATTGCGGCCTCTCTTCCTACCTCTTGAACTTAGCTCCAAAAGCAAGTAATATGTTGGGTTTTTTTAAAGAAGTCATTTGAAGCCTGACTAGTCATTTGTAAGTTGCTATATTTAGGCAAGACTTTAGGCCCTCTAGACTGAGCCACTAGAAACTTTTTTAACTCATGATGTCTACTGTGACCATGTGAGTTAGTAGTGCTATCAACCAAGTAAAAATATATAAAAATACTAAAAAATATTATTTCAGCCATTGTATTTTAGAAGAAACTTTGCCTAATTTTTCTACCTGCTTTAATAAATTGTTTAATACTGACAATACTAACAGAAATAATTACGTTTATTTGTCTAACATTAAGATCATACAAATGATAACATCAACAATAACTTTACTTGGAGAAAATAAAATAGGCAAAGTAATTATAAAACTCTGCTTAATAAAAACTTAACTCCTTTGCCTTTAGCATTGACAATATAGCTTCGTATAATGATTATAGTTTTCAAGGAAAAATAACTGACATGTTTGTCTCACCATCTTTATTATTTAAATGATCATATATTATATAATTACCTTCAATGTAACCATCTTATCTCATGGAAGATCTGCGGGAAGGGAAAATAACTTAAATCTAATGGCTTCTCTGGCACAATCAGTCCTTCATTCTCTCTCCTTTTATGTGAATGAGAACTGATACAAATTTGAAAAGGGGAGCCTTGAAATGCATAAGAAACACTGCCTCAAATCACCTGGATGCCATAGAATAAGTAGACCTTTCCTGTCATCTGATACCCACATCCCATTCCCAGAAACATATCTATAAACATCTAACTCATCTTGCCAATCTCTACTCAGGCTTTTTCAGAGGACCAGTTTGTTGTTGGGGTTTTTTTTCTTTTGCTTTCTTTGGGTGTATCTTTAAACTTATTCCCTCCTCCCACAGCTTTGCACTTCTGTCCCAGCTCTCTTTGTAGGTGCAATTTCATAGGAAAATGTTATCATATCACAAGACTCTCTTTGCCCTCTAGCTCAGCTACTAACTGAAACTTATTATGCTAGCAAATTTCACTACAAAGTCTCTGGTGCTCTGAACCCAGTGATCAGTGAGCAGAGTGAAAGGGGAATCTTCGTGAGAAGGAGAGAAGCTAGCATGGGAGCAAGAGAAGAATCCTGAAAGCTGGAAGCCCTCCAAGTCTCATATCTCTAGATGACTGCTTACTTAATAGCCAGCCGTGGGCTCCTGCAAATAAGTTAAGCCGTGTCATACGCAGCTGAGACTAAAGGATGGGTGATAGATGCTCATTCTGCCAGCCAGGCAATTTTGTGGCAGACAGGACCACTGGCGTTTGTACTGTACAGTACTTTGTGTGACACAGCACCCTGCTTTTTATTTTGGAAGAGTTCACGCTTTTGACTTGTTTAAAATGAAGAATTTACCGCAGTTCTATCAAAGCTCCTCTAGGAGAGCCAGTGGCTCCTCTGGGCAACCAGTCAAATGATCATTCTGCCCATCACATCTGCTGTACCTAAGAAAAGAAACAGAAGCGGGGGAGCACTGCCAGAGACCGAAGAGCAAGCCAGTATATATCCCAGCAGCTTTCCCCATTCCTTATGAAACAGAGCTGCCCTCAACCCCAGGCACCTGTCAGTTTTCAATTTGCAAATCCTTCTCTCGGTACCCCAAGTATTTACCCATTTATTCTCCCTAAGACTGGAAAGCTTTGTATAGGCTATGCCTTCTCTCAGGTATTCTTAAGAGATGTTGCCTTATCACCTGATGTTTACTATTTTGTGTAAATGAACTGGAAATATGGAAATTATCAATTAGCTAATGCCAAATACAGAATTACAAAAAGCTCAACAAATAATTCATCTGCTCCTGGCCACAGATTTGGCAAGACTGTAAATTATTGCACTCTGGGGCTATATAGGCATAAGGAAGCGTACTGTTGTGAAATCTGAGTCATTCTTCTGCACAGAGAAATGAATGTGCATCTACTTTGGGAAAATACAGATGACTGAGAATAAATGATGGATTGATTAAAAAGCATATGTTTCTGATGAAATTTGAAATACAGTGACACAAGTAAGTTATACTACAGCCAGTGACTAATTGAAGCCCCTTCAGCAAATATCTGTGTCATGTGTGAACCAGAAGAGACCTAGATTCCTCTGGCTTCAAACCTTGAAATTGAGTTGGCATCAAACTGTATCATGGTGTGGTGATTAGCCACACTGTGAGTAAGCTTGCAGCAATGTTTCTGTTTGAAGACGGATTCTCAAATCCTTCCAAAAGCCACACGCAGTGATGTCACCTTGAACACTGACAGGGTGGGTTTTTCTTGGGTCTTTCACATTTGAAGTCTAGGGTTAGAAGTCCTACATTCTGGATGCACCCAAGGAATAGGATATTGTTTAAGTAAAAACAGCAGGGGAGGATGAAAGGGGCTGACAGAGCAGAGGAGTCCACATGTCAGCAATAGGGAGCTGGTACACTCAGAACTAGAAATGTTTAAGAGCCCTCTCCAGCACGACGCACCCCATTCTGCAGGTTTACAAAAGGACACCTCATAACCTATTTCTACAATTCTTCAGAAAAATCCCTTGGCAGGATATAAACCATGAAATATGACAGTCTTTACAGCAGTCTTTTTCACTTTGAGGCCCTACTTTGTGCTGAACTTTGAAGGGAGATGTTGCCTTCTTTGCGGAGCAATCAGTATCAAAGCTGTATGTAAAGGGCTGAGATGAATTTTCAGATTTGTTTTTCAATGCAGCAATGCTTTAAACAGCTAGTAAAAATCTGATTGAGAACTGCAACTATTGTGTTCAGGATGTTGTAATAGGATTCCTTTTCTCACAACTTTTTGTAAGTAGGGCCTGACAGCAATAGGACTGTGTGGCAGACCCTCAAAGGAGAGGTGATTGCTGTGTTTTGTGGCATGAGAACCACAGGAATGCAAAAAATGACAATTCAGAGTCTTTCATGTTTGTGCCATTATGGATTCTGTGAAGTTAATGTTAACTGTTCAGATTGTCTAACATTAGTCAAAGCTTTCTTTAAATAGCACATTAATGTACTCCATTGTTTTCCATGTCTGTTGAATTTTAGCAAATTGTTCAGTTGCCCCAATATTGTAAGTTTAAGGAAATCTAGCTGTCAATTCCTATTAAATTTGCCTTAGTTTTATATTGTTAATTCAGTTGTCTTTCACACTCTAGCTGCTAAATCTAAAGAACTCTTTACAAAGGCAGATTTATGATGGATGCCATCTGGCCTGATAGAAGGAAACAGATATTGATTTTTAATATTTTCTCCAAACTTGTTTACTCTAGGATAATACAGCAGCTGTGTGGCGGCTTGTCTCAGAGTGGAAAGGATTATTACCAGTGCCTTTTGATGAGATAAATTACCTAGAATGACTTGAATGGCTAAAGGGTATACTTTGATGTTATGTCGCTTCATTTACCCTTATGACTAAATGATTATTGATTTTATATTTTTAAGCTCTTGAAACGTGAAAATAAGTTGGTAGAGAAGCCTAGCTGTGTTAGTTTTATTAATTTATTTCTGCAGGGCATAATTCACTTTGGACCAGGTTGTGAAGGTTTTGGGTTCATGACCGACTCCAGATACAGTTGCAAAGAAATGGCTTATTTATATAGTCATTGCAAGTAGTTCCAAAATCAATACAGTCTGGGATTGGATGATTAAACTTAGTCCCTTTGTGGGATTCATTCCTGTAGCTACCTCTGAAATGATCTTGACTGGAGCAGATTCATGTGATCCAGTCTACAAATAGCAAGTTTGTTCAAGTTGAAATACTATTTTTTGCTCATCATTTTTTTTATCTACTCTGTTCACTCAGTGACATTTTAACAACCAGAAAAAAACAGTTGATTGACTACTTCAATGAAATCACTAATCTGCATTCAAAGAGTTGCCTCCAAAGACTACTTAGATTTTCCATGGATAGATTTAACTACTGCTTTGATCAGTTAGTCCCAGTATGCAGTGGATTTAGGTCTCTGTACTTATGTAGGCAGCAGGAATCCAAGGTGTACACTAAACCTTTAAATAGTCTTCACAGTTCAAAACAGCTATTTGCCTTTTGTGTACAGCAGACACATACATATTTCTGTGAACTATTGCCTTTCCTATCATCATTTAACATGTTGGTGCTATTTAATGTTTGCCTGAAATGTGACTCTCTTGTCAGTCTGTTGAAGTATTTTGTAGACACTGGAACAAGTGCAAAAATGTGCTCAAAAAAAATTCTCTCTCTCTCCAGTTTCCCACAATGACTATTTATATATGCACTTTGCTTGGTGCTTCTTTATACTTTTAACAGCAATACTTTTAAGCTTAATTTCTTCTGAAAAGTTTCAGCAACAAATACACTGTCCTGTCCTATTTAGTCTCAAAACCTGGGATTCAGAATCCTGGCATTTCATTTATATACACCACTCGTAAATTATAAATGTTGCTAATACTATTTCAGCTGTCTAGAAGGAACTGAAGGCAATAATATATATAACAAAAGCCATAGCCCTAAAAAAGTTTATTACTTGGAAGAGTTAGCAGTACATGAACCTGCAGAGGACTGTCTAAACTGAAGAACAATATTTCACAATTTAACAGTGCATATCTATCCATCTCCTGTACGGGCTGTTAACCATGTGCTTGTCTCTTGTTCAGATGTAACTAAATGTAAAGTTGTGTGGGCTTTTTTTTAATGCATGTTTCACCTAAAACTGTGTTTCTAAAACACAAGGATCTTTCTCAATGTCACATTTATGTAGAGAACATTACTTTATATATGTCTGTGTGTGTGTGCATGTGTGTGTTTATTGTCAGTCAAGAATATTCTTCCCCCAAAAGATCTTTCATTGTAATAAGCCTTGGCAGCATATTTTGCAGAGTTAAAAAAGGTGTAAAACACTTTTCCATACTTTAGCCACATGATATGTATAATTAATGTGTAGTAAATTATATTGCCCAGTTTAAGGCTTGTTTAAATGCATAGAATTTGAAGTCTAATGCAGGAATAAAATAACTTTTGGATCAGTGTAATGTAATATGTTGATCCATTTTACAGGGTGGTGGTGATTATTTAATTAATCACCTTTTGACAATTATTCACACTGGTCCAAATCAAGGTCTCCATTAAAACCAAAGAATAGCTTCATTACAAATGACCCATAAAAGTGTCAAGTGCTGGCAGTGAAGACAAGTAATTTCCTTTCCCTTTAAAACCATTAGATCGAATGATGGGGGTGGGGAAGGTGATGAAGTGCGTAATAGTGTGATTACAAAGAAAAGCTTAAACAGTAAATTTGACAGCCATGTTAGAGTGGATAGAAGATAAGGGTTATAAACTGTTGGTTCTATACCTCCAAAATATTTTAATTTTATAAGAAGGCATGAATGAGCAGGCTATATTTTTTGAGAAACTTTTTTAATTGTCTTTTGGTGTTTATTTATAAATTGAGATTCAAAAATTGTTTGATTCAAAGCCTTGGAGATACAACATAAACACTATCTTGCCTTCTGAATATTGCTTAAAATAGCAGTTAATTGAGTCAAAATCGCTTTACAGCTCAGCAAGTGTTTTCAAAGCCTGCTTATCTACAAAATCTTTTCTATATCTTATTGGTGAGGATAGCAGCAGGACCTTTATGTCAGTGTAATTATATTGGGCACTCTCTTTTACATCTGGAAAGTACCAAGAACTACTGATTGATTTTGTGTAGAGATAAAGCTGCTCTCATCTTTGATTAAAGGTGGATTCTGCACCTTTTGCTGAAAGTCCTTATGTTCTTACTATTCCAAAATATGCAAAACCCTTTTAATTTTCAACATCTGGCAAAAACTTGTCCATTTCTTTAATGACCACTGCAGTTTGCATACAAAAGGATTAATTTTTGAGCCTTTGAAATCCAGATATCATATTGCATTTTAATATTAAATCCTGCCAAATAGACACAGACTGAAATTATACAGGTATGTAGCTTCAGAAAGTAAAACTAGAATACTGGAGTGTCAATTTCAGAAGGGCTGAGCTGAAGAAAGCATTATTCACAAACTGCATTTTGATTTTGAGCACACATTTAATAGTGGTTGTACACTTGGCTGTAATTTTGTTTGGTTGAACTTTATCTTGTGGAATAGTCTTGCTAAGGAATTCCATATACTGACCTTACCTCTTATGACCTGCCTTTAAGTTGTGAGAGTTAACAGGTGGTGCTTCTTAGCTCAGTTATCATCACAAAAAAAAAGTGAAAATAATGCTTTCACCCAAAGGTTCTGGGTAATCTTGCTAGCATAGATTCCACTTACTACAGGAGGTGAATATATTTTACTAGTTTTTCAAAAGAGCAGCAAATATTGACCAGTTCCAGAGGTGTATTTGTTAAATCTACTTGTCATTCTTTCTTTGATCTTCATTTGTTTCAAAGTCTTGCACCTAAGATGTGTACTAGTTACTGTAAAAAAAATCCCAAAAGTTCAAGTGCTGCTTCTAAAAACTAATGGCTATTGACGTTCATTAGGATTTCTGTGATGTTATCTAACCCTGTAAAGACATTTGCGGTATGCAGTTTACATTGTATCTGGTGATTGTATAATCATTATTGATTTTCCTTGTGTGTAGTACCTATGTCAAACAACCTAATATATTTAAATGGTGATTATTTCAGCAATATATCTATTATTAGATAAGATCAAAGGCGGTTAAGTGTGTAGCAGATAGTGTGATAAGATGATATAATGTGTGTTTGTGCCAGTGCCTGTGCCCTTTTGTTCATAAAACTGCAATTCATAGTCTTTAATGATTAACTCTCTGAAGCACGTTCTGATTTCTACCCTGTAGTAGAATAAAGTATGACAGATGGATTAAAAGAAGCCCACTTTTTAAGCAAAAGGCCTAGGAGTTATGTAAATGTAATACAATTAGATGAATTGATTTTCAAAGACCATGGGAAATCACTCTCTATATTCCGTTCACTTCTTGTTTTCCTACCAGTACATCTGAAGAAAACTAGAAATATATTTAGAAAGCTGCATGATTTCCCAAAGGATATAATCGCTGTTAATCCCATGTGTATGGATTAACAGAGTAACTTGGTCCATAACAGCAAGTGATTTCTCAGGCTAATCTCATGAGTAGAATGGTTATTGTATTTTATTAGTGATCAAACAGTTTTCTACTTGGACTGTAACAGAAAAGCAGGAAATATAATGCATTCATTTAATATCAAAGAATTATATCTTTTACTCGTGGAGTTTTTCTGCTTTTATTAATATCATTTAATTAAAATATGCTTCTGGTTAGTAAATGAAAGTTTCACTATACATTTAATGCAAATTTAAAAAGTTAAAAAGTATACCCCTCCAAAAAAGCAGTATACCTGTAGAGCTGAGATGAAAGCAGAAACCCCAGGTTTTTCTCAGTCTTTTTTCTGTAAATATTTTATCTCATTCTGCATTGCCCTAAAAAACAGATGATATAGCTGAAAATATAGTAAGTGTGCATATAAAATGTATTACCCTCGAAGGTGTAAATGTACTTTCTTAGCAAAACTTTATTAGGATTTTTAAGTAGTTCTCAAAGGTAGGCCCCGTGATGGCACAACAGGCTTCATTTTCTGGGGCTCCATTTTCAGTTTTGAGGTGGTTCCTGTGCAAGTACTAAGCATGAAATCTGAGTTATTGCTCACAACTCACTGTGTTGTGGGCATGTGCCAGCTGTGTTAGGGTTAGACTGAGATCCTCTCTGCCACTCTCCACCACACAGTATGGAGATGCATACTTTGAACACTAGTTTCTACTAATGTCCACAAAATTACTCTTGAATTTCACTCTTTGCCATCCCCATCCAGTTGTAAGAATTGAAACCATTATGATCCCAAACTGTGTGTTCCACCAGGAAGTTACCAACATTGACAGTCAAATGCTGAAGCAAATCATGTCTCTCTCTCCCAATTAATCTCAAGGAAAAGCAGACATATTATTTAAACAATTAATATGATTTTGTGCCATAGCCTGTGTAAATCTGCTTGAAGTAGCTAAGGAATGTCTCAGAAACTGCTCTTTCAGCTACTCTGACTGAAGGTGATCATTGATGACCAAATACTAAAGGACTAACTCCAGCAGAGAGTATAGATTAGCAGTCAGAGAATTTATCTGTTCACCAACATATCTGGACTGCAAACAGGATGTTCACAGTGGTCTGCTTTGTTTTAGCTTGTTCACAAGGATGAAGATGCCTAGCTTGTAATGCCACACTGGAGTGTGCTCCGATGCAAGGTGCTCACATGCAGTGCTGCTTTGCTGTAGTTCTTCACTGTGGCCTGTTCTTGAATTCCCCCGATGCTCCACAATGACCCCCATCATGGGTAAAAATTACAGCCTTGATGATGGGTACTCTCCTCTCAGATAGGAGAACATTGCTTTCAGTTGGAAAAGCTTCTTCAAGTGATGGTGGATATCCTTTGTTAATTCCCTGTTGTGGAAAAATAGCCTTTTTTGTTGGAAAATATTCTTTTGAGACTGAACAGTAGAGCTGAATGATAATTTATTGAATTTAATAATTTTCTCTGGATTCTAGTTGTGCAAGTCTCCCAATCAAAGCAATTGCAATCAAAGAATTGTGAGGAGTAATTCTGTTGAGGCTGGTAGAATAGCAAATGTAGCTATAAAGCTATTTACCATATGTGAATACTAAGGACAAATTTTAGACTGTAAAGATGATTCCTTCATGTTTAACATTAATTAAAGATATCTTATTCAGTACAAAGAGTTGTAACACTCCGATAATTATTGATCTGACATTACAAATTGACATAGCTATTCCTGTGCAAACCATCCAGGTAGGCTCGGTTGTAGGACTTGGACCTATGTAATCATCTCTGTTGTATGTACAACACCAGCTGAACATTATGCTACCCTGTAATGTGTCAAGAAGGCAAACAGAACTAGGAATTGGTGGCTTGAAGAAGAGGAAGGTCCTAAATTAAGCCATGTTCACAGAGAACATCCCCCCTTTCTTCCATGTACTCGTGATTCAAGTCCATCTTGGCACTGTTCAGAGCTCTAAGTCAGCCTCACAAAACAGTAGGTGGAAAAGCACAAGTGACTTGTAATTAGGCATTTATTTCTCTGCAGAAAGTACAGGAATGTTGTTTTAGTTTGCATTTAGAAGCTTAAATGTATAGGAATTTCCTCGTTATCCTCTGATATTTTACACTTGGAGTAACAATGCTATTATTTGTGCAAGACCATTATTTGTCTTGACAGCCTATTGCAGTCACTAGGAAAAAATGAAGAAGAAAAGCTCTATGATAGCCATGTCTGAATTCTACACTTCCTTCTACTACATTCAGAGTGTGGGAGAAGTCAGAGTAAGCAGCCAGGAGCGATGCTGTGAGCAAGTTTGCAGGGGGTATCCTAGCTGTCAAGTTATTCTTCTACATTTCTGAGTGTGATCATTTAACTAAAATACTCATTTGTTTACTTTAAAGTGGTCTTTTCCGTGTGCAGGCAACCAAGTACCCAGACAGGAACAAACTTGCTCTTTATGTAAATGCACATTTTAATAATGTTTTAAATGTATTTTTTCAGTTGATACAGTTCTTTCTCAAACTCCAGGCATATAAACATTCCAAATGAGTCTGTATTTACTGCCTGAAGCTTTAAAAATGTCTGTTAAACAAGCCCAAGTAAACTCCCCCCAAACCTTAAATCTTTTTATGCCAAATATTAAATCTCATGGCATAAGGATCCAGAGGCTAAAAGGGTGCCATGGGGTGAATTGCAGACGAAGCCTCTAATTCTGTGTGTCCTTGAATTTTATTGCACAATTTTTGTCATTCCTAAGGGGTGCAGAGAGGAAGCTGGGAGAAACACATTGAGTTAGACTGTTATTATGTCTCTGCATCCCATAGAGCCGCTGCACCAGAGAGCTCTGTAGTGGTTGGTTACAGCAGCATAACTTCCATGCACCAGAGCTTTGGGCTGAAAGGGAAACAATTCCCCCCTCCACCCTCCCCTTCAAATTGTCATTGTTTTTCTCCTTTGCTAAGTCCATTCAGTCAGACTTTGAGTGGGATGCAGGAGAGCTGGAATGACATTCCACTCATCCATTACCGCAGCGCTTATGGACTTGTGCTTGGAAGAAATTCACCCTCCAAGGTGTCTTTAGGACCAGGAAAAACTTACAGTACATTTCTCTAGGATAACCACATATGCCATCTTTGGTCTTTCATTTTGTGCTACCTTTGAATATGTGACAGGCAGTTTTCCCTCTCTTCCAGCTGTGTGAAAAGCCTGGGAGGCAGACACCCTGATGGACACAGCCTTGTCCTAGGGTGTGTAAACCCTTGGAAAAAGTTCACTTACATTGGATACATGATCCAATGTCTCTACATCGTACTTGTACTTCCTTCTGTCATCTGCTGCTAATTATACTCTGGCCAAGGATTCACCCCATATCCCAATCTTTTCCTTTCTAACAGGCCATCTGGCTATTGTACCTCCCGGCCTCTCCCAGACTCACCTTCACTTCACAGCTATTGACCATATCTGAAAATTTTGGTAGGGAAGAAAAATCTCTACCCTAAGAAAAAAGGAGAAAAATGCCCACTGTTTCTTTTTTCTCCTGTTTGACTCTGGGACAAAATTAAGCCTTTCAAAACATTCCATCCAAACCTGTGGTACTTTAATGGGAGAGAAAATGGGAAGGATTTTTGTTTTCACCTTTAAAAATCAAAAGGCTGGTAGGAAAGGTATTCCCTGCCGATGTCTGCCATGAGAGACCCATATGAAGGCTTCTGCATGGTGGAATACAGAGCAGAGACAGGGCTCTCCCCTGTTGGAATGGATCATCCTCAGATCTACTATTCCAGAGGCATTCCATTGCCCTATTTAAGCTTCATCAAGGGATGTTAGGGGGGAGTACCCAGTCTGCTTTAGATCCAGGCTCTACTGTACTGTACTTAAATAAAATCCACTTACTGTAAGCCCTTCTGCATTTGTTTCAAAAAAAGCCTGTCTTTTCATGTGCTAAACATGGAATAGAAGATATTTTACTGAAATTTAAAAAAAAAGAAACACACTGTATTTTAGGTTATAGTCATTACTTATACAAAATAAATGATCAAAACTAAGTAACAAACTCACATCTCTCTTTCGAGATTTCTATGCATAAAGAAATTGGGTTATCTACAAACACATTATGGTTTTGAAATGTGTTACTGCATTCTAAATACTTGAATTAAAACAATTTGGTTTGAATTGTACTATTATAGCAGACTCAAAACCCTTTTATCAGAGGTTCTTTTTTTTCCCTTCTTTCTTTTTTCAGTGTTATTAAAGGTTTGCAAGCTTTGTTATTCGAATTAGATAAACACTATGGTAACTAGGAAAGCCAGCATGTTTTAGAAGTCTGCAGTTCTGAGTGCTTTCCAAAGAGACAAGGTAATATCTGTATTCTAATATTCTCTCAATGCATGGAATATAATAAAAGGGAACTATTTCAATAATATTCCTTAAAAACTAGAAGGCATAAAAATCCTGACAGAGTGAAGATATTGCTTGAGGCACACCTTTAGGATCGAGGTCAGTCCTTATACAAAAGTATCACAGAGTGGAGGAATCTTATTTTTTGCGGAATAGAACACAACTTTTTTCAAGTAAATGCTAAATGCTAAGGAGAAATATTTCACTCACAGGTTTGTGAAGATTCTACCTGTGTATGTCCTTTTTTTGTGGACAGGTGGCTTAAACAGCCATGTGAGAGGAATAACATATGTCTTTTGCTATTCAAATGAAACAGGAAGTCAGTACTAAAACGTTCATGATTGAAGCTTACTAAATAAAGATGGCCAAATTTCAAAAACCTTGCAGTCTCAGTTTACAGCTCTGGATATATGCGTGAAGGCTTCTGAACTGTACGAATGTTTTGGATGTGAAAAATATGGATGGACATCTTGTGAGAATTGCCTGTTTCATTTCAGAATATGTGTCCTTCAGACTTTTCTTATTTCCTTTTTTGAATCAGAGCCATGTGCATGAGGACATATGGCATTGTGCACTTGCTAATGGTCACAGATCCATTGGAAGGTGTGTCATAACCATGGCAAAAAAGTTCAAATATGAAAAAAATTAGTTTTCAAGATACACTAACATCCCCATTGTATTATCTTACTTTAATTAGCATCTTAGATATATTGTTTTAAAATAAATCACTTTTTTGACTGCTGTGAGGTTAAACATCGCTGAATTTTTAATTTCATTTTTGTTTATTTACACCGCACATTTTTGCTAAAGAAATTACAGATTCAGAATTTTGATGTGTTCACAGCAAATTCTCTGCCTCTAGAAGAACTAACTGCAAATTTTAGGAAGTTACTCAGTGTTTCTCTACCTCAAATTCCTTTCCATAAGCTAAAATACTCCTTGTTATGAATATCTTTCATCCATAGGTAGCAAAAAGCCTTCTGCAGAAGTGGCAAATATAACTAGTCTGAGTTTGCAAGTAGGTCAATGGGTCTGCAAACATATGAAATTATTTACTCCACATTACAGATAAAATGTGAGTCAGTAGAAGAATGAGAGTCTACTATTCTTTTCTGGGAGACTTTGATCAGCATGTGTTTCAACATTTTAGTGACTTATTTTATAAATACCATTTAGGATGAAAAGTTTTCAAACATTGTACATATTTAAGATGTTTGGGACATGACTTTTGTAGGTACTTAGTAAAATGTACTGCTTTGCATCTTTAGTTCTAATTTTTGTCTGCTCTTTTGAGTTAAGAGAACTCAAAATGCTAAGTACAAATCTAAAAGACAAGAAAAACACAATTAATGTATACCATTGACACCTTAATTTAAGTCATCTTTTTCAGCCTGGCAAAAGGGCAGCAATGCAAATGTGTCTAAACATGGCTCATTTTGGATGATTTCCATCATCCTACTTGGTCCTCAATTGCTGCTTCAGAAGTGTATGGGTCTTCTATGGGTCTCATGTCATATCTGACATCCCTGCATAGGACTTCCATATATATATGGACTTACTGTTTAGGCACTTGAGTCACTTCCAGGAACCCTAGAACAAAGACACAGAGAATATTCCAGGGCAGCATTGAGCTGTTCTTTGTCTGCTTGCAATCACCAGCCCTGGTCAAAGCATCATTTTCAGCATTTGAGGTTATTTCCTGACAGACAAGATGTTTCTTCGTTAAGCTGCCTTGTTTGAATCCAGAAGCAGGATTCCTCATCACATCTATTCCTCAGCAATTTTATTTTTGATCTCTGAATATAATTTTCCCCTAAATATCAAAAATCATGTTTTCATGAGTCTTTCAGGGCATGGAAATGTTAGCTTCCCTTTTTTGTATTTTGGCATTAGGCATAAATGTGATGGGAGTAATTGCATCTGAAGGATTCTTTAAATTAAAGCACAGTCCCATCGGGCTATTACTCAATTACCAATTAGGAGGGATACTTGAAATATTATGAAAAAGAAAATAAATCCTGAAAAATAGAAACTGTAGAATTGCCAAGAATTAATGCAAGAAGGCAAAACTCTGTTTGGAAGAAAACCAGATTATATAGGTAGACAGTGTTATGATGATGAAACAATTGCTGTTGGGAAATTTATTTCCTGGATGTTATATAGTATCAGTTAAAACTAGATATTTTCAAACCATTAACTCTAGAAAATATGTATTTTTTTAAAAGACCTTATGAAATAACACTTTAGATAATTAGGGCTATTTTTCTAGGAATTTGGAAATGTTCCCTAAAATGGACATGTTATTGTGTCCATATTTTAGAAAAACAAACAGGAAGACCATAGTGATTACAGGCCTTCTAAACTGACACTGGCCAAGAACTAATCGAGCATGATATGATTTTAAAAATAATTAGGAAGAGTAATATAACTGATCCAACTGAATATGGATTTACAGAAACTTGCTTTATACTTTTTTCCATAAAACCTCTTTAAAATAATAGAAAAAAAAATCAACAACAAAAAGCAAGCAACCAACCCAAAAAATAATAAAAAAAATACCAGAAACACATACACACAAAAAGAACAACGTGGTGGGAGAACTTCAAGCAGTATAGTGAAGGATTGTTTTTCCATTGGCCAAATGTTACATATCTTAATGAAAAAGTAAAATTAACAGTGAAGCCTAAGTAACGTTCATTAAACAAAGAAAAAATCTTTTCGACTGTTCAGTAAAAATATGAAATGGGAAATATTATTGATCAGTTCTTATTCCTTCCTACTTAGTCTTTCTATCAATAATCCAAAACTATTGATAAAATCAGTGATTGATAAGATGGGGCTCAGATTATTGGTCATGTGGATAAGCATGAAATATTGGCGAGAAGATTTTTTGTGATGGATAATGATGCCTGACAAACCTATAGAACTTTTTTTAAGGAATCAAAGCTTACATGAACAAAAAGTTAGTTGATTCATTTTTCTCAAATATCCAAAAGAAGTTCAGAAAACTTAATTTTTTAAGACTTTTTAATGGAAGGTTCTTAAGAGTTTTCCTCAAACTTTAAATGATCTTGTGAAAAATCATGTTTGGGATTGATGCCATTAGCAAGAAGTATCAACTAGAAATGAATGAATAAATAAATCCAAAGCACAGAGTGACACCCAAATAAAAATACTTTGTGGCATTGATTCTGCCACATACTGTCAACCTTCAGGATTTTCTCACCAGTTCAGCTGAAAGGTTTAAACATAAATATACAGCTTTTTTGATTAAATTTGCTCAGGCGACCACTAAGATGGAATTTTGGAGACCTGGGACATCTAAATGTTAGTCTATGATGACACAGTCTCTCAGTGGGTCAAACTATGGAATTCCTCAAGGCTGAAGTTAGATATCGTTTAACAGAGGTCTAAGGGGAAAAAAGACACCATAATGGCAACATCAGTACTACTAGCATAATATAAATGTAACAATATAAATGTCCTATAATGAGAAAAAAATATTTTTCTGTGGCTGAAACATAACTGTCAGAGAACAGATCAAAACATATCTCACTACGATCTAGGGCTGCAAAATACACTCAGAAACAACAATATAGTATGTTTTGAAGTTAGTGGTATCTGAATGATAGATGAAACATTCATTTTTGTTTCTGCATAACTTTTCTTTGCTTCTCTCTCCTTTACTTTCCTCTTTCTCTTTCCATATTTGTAGAAAGAAAAGAATCTATTATTTTATGAGAAGATTAATAACAACAAGGTTAGAGGGTGTAGATTTCATTTGGCTTACTCATCATCCATTGACACTAGAGGGGGGTGAAACCTGCCAAATTACGTAACATTAGATTTTGTGAGCATAAGGCCTTAAGAATCCTACTCATTCTAAAATATTCCATACTCATAAATTACCCAGTGATCATTAACAGTCTTGCTTTTATGTAAGCATTGCAAGAATGTTTACAGAACTAATTTAATGTGAGTAGTAGACTTACTGTATTATAAACCAGTTAATAAAGAAACATAAAGTCTTTTCTTGAGGATATTCTTTATTTCATAATAATTGAACACATAATAATTATACAAAATTTTTTTTTAAGGGTAAGCATATTTAGTATTTGCTTTTTTCTTCAGGAGGTTGTTTGAGATGTCCCTTGTTCGTGTTGAATACGGCTGCATAGGAGCACACCTGACAAATTATAAATGCTGGGGTTTGCAGGGACAGTAGTTCAGTATGCTGTTCAAACAGCCTGAGGCACTAACTGGACACCATTAGTCTTTATCAAGCTCAGTATCCTTTGTTGCAACTGCTGCCTAAAAAGATGTGACAGTCATTCTCATGGTACAGAATGGTGGATGAGGTACATAGCAAACTAGTGGAGGAAGTCAGTGTCGGACTAAAGGTGCAAGAGACTGACAGTATTAAACTTTGTAATTCTTTTTGTCTGTAATGTCCCTACGGAGGTAATTCTACTCACCTCCCCTGATAAACCAACTCCAGCAGCTTTTAAGACAAGACATGTAGTTTCCCAAACTTTTCCAAGTTTCCAAGACTTTTTCAAGTGAGCTTTCATATCCAAAAAATATTGTTTAGTCTTTTCACTTCATGCATATTTTCAGAAAAGCATCCCTTCCCACTAACTCTTTTGGTTGTCTGCCACAACACAGTGCCCCAAGACATGATCTGCAGCTGGCCCAGAACAATTGATTCATTCTGAAAAAGAACAAAAAGGACCAATGAAAGACCTCCTGACTTTCTTCACCTGTTTGCTCAGGAAAAAGTCTTGGCCAGGGAATAGTTCATCCTTCTCCTCTAGCAGCTAGTTCTTATACTTGTTTTCTGCCATTTGTTGTATGAGCTGGGTGAGCTCTGCCCACAGCCAGACAGGAGAAGTCAGCTTCATGTGTACTCTGCTCTGCCCCACAGACTGAGATATTCAACACTGCAAACACACTGGGGCAATGCTGCTCATTTTACTTAGCAGCAATACAATTCACACTCAATTTCTGTACTGAAATTTCTATGCAACTGCTTTATTTTCACCCCTCTTGTCTCCAGTTTAGAGAGAGGCCATATGGCAAGGTTCTACTGACTTCTGCTTTCACAATTATAAAACCTTCTGCCCTTACAGGGACTAGGGTGAACACAGATTAGAAAACTCCATTTCCTATTTAAACGCTCTATTTCCAGCAATCTCCTAGCAATTTGTTGTTTTGACCTTTGCACATATTTTTTCAGACTGAAGATGGGAGGAGGGAAGTCTGAGACAGGTGTAGGGAGACTGAGTTATAAAGAGACACATTTAGAGAGGAAGAAGACTTAACTGCTAATTTTCAAATATCCTAATTTTTTGTAAAAGTAGAGGTATAGGCTTTAAAAAAAATTATATTAATTATTTGGGTGGTAGCTGTATTATACTTTTAATGGGAGCTGGTCAGATGGTTCTTAATCCTCGGTTTTGTAAAGGGTTTTGTGTATAAATAAATGTACCTGCTATTATGACAAGCTTCCAGACCATATTTTGGAAATCACTGAACAATGAAGTCTCATACAAGCAAGCATGGAGAAAACAGAGGCCTGATTATAAGGGGAGTGAGACAAAGGACAGGGGGCAGCCCAGCTCTGGCACCGTGAGGGCAAGAGTACTCACTGCAAGGCACAGAGTGAGTGAAAGAGGGTGGGCTCAGTACCCTCAGACACCTCTACAGATTCATCCTGGCCAGCTGTAGTCCGAGAACCAAAGGCTCATAACTGAAGAATCAAGCCATGGCTTTGCTTGTACAAATTACATCCAGAGAACTGCGTACACACACACATGAGTTTCATAATATGCCTACTAGCAGATCTAGATCTGTTCCAGGTTAAAAACACATGCTAATGTATTATTCCTCGGAAGTGATTTCCTTAGCTGCCTTAGAGAAATGGGACCTGAAGGGCAGAGCAGATGGGAGTTCCCCTGCTGGAAAATATGCCCCTTTCCAGGTGTGCACATGAACTAGCGGAAGGGCAACTTCAGCTTATGAATACACTGTGCTTCAGGCATCTGCTGGGGTTACTAGCACTAGCTCTTTCAGATCTGCTTCCAATACCCCGGGTAGTACTTAAAGAGTAAAGAGAATATTCCAATCAGCTGCCACAGACAGCCACAGACAGTATTTTTTGCAGCCAGAAGAATTTTAAGACAGTTACTTCTGCCAGGTTAAATTAAAGAAGGCATGTCATCAGTAGAACGCGGCTCTTTGTATAGGTATGATATGGTATAAATTCCCCACAGCGTAGCAGGGCTGCTGTAAACATGGTGAATTAGGCAGTTCCTGGAGGCAGCAAGTAGTCCTGGGCATTCTGTCTTGCTTTCCCCTTTTCTGGTGAGCCTGTACTGCGTAGGGATGGTAGGATGGTATTACATATGCAAGCAAGGCATTCCCTGCCATAGAAGCAGTTTGCCCAAAGAATTCAACCTTGGGCAGGAGCAAAACACAAAACATAACAAACACAAACAGAAATAAAAAAAAAAATAAAAAAAAAAAAAAAAAAAAAAAAAAAAAAAAAAAAAAAAAAAAAAACAAAAAACCAAAACTACCTTAACTCTCCAGGGTTTTCCTTATGGCTCTTCATTTAATCTTGCTCTTTCCCCCTCTTCATCTCACTCTCACTGCAGCATTCCCACCCTTCTCCTGGCCCTTGCACCCCAAAAAAATTCTGTTCTCTCTGCAGCCACTGAGAATCTCTGAGCCAGCTTCTAACCAAATGAGATATTTCCTCTTGCCTTCATGGCTTCTTTTAACCAAGCTCTACTAACTGGACACTAATACCCTCCCTGTTTGGACTTACAATATGGCAATGCTATTTTGCTATCCTGAATCCTGCCCTGAGACTGCTTTTCTGTGTAGCCACTGCCTGACTGCTGTCACTGTGGACCTTAAGGGAATGGTGGCGTGAAAAAAGCCAGGATCCACAGACCATCGCCTCCTTCTGTTAAGTTCTCCTGGAAACACAAGCTTCCATAAATATATGCAAGATTTGATACAAGGCTTGGACATTACAAGGCTGATGTTGTGACTGAAGCAGATTTTTTGCTACATGTCTTTGATCAGTTGTCCTTGATGCCATATGTGACTGAGTGAAGTAAAACACCTGGGACAAGAAGGAGAAGGTTTGCATAGAAATTCAATGGACTTTTCATTTGCCACATTTTATTGTAGGGGGAGAATGCACTGATTGAACATTCACAAATTCTTATTCAAACACATTCAGTAATCAGGTGGCTTTGGATAGCACAGTCCAAGCGGTCTGCCCAGCTTGGTCATCACATTTCCTGGCAAAGACATTCTGGCTGTCACAAATTATGGTAAGTTATTTTCTGTTTTTTCAGGGATGAAAATATTCATCCTAGACAAGGCGTAACATATGATATGATAAACTGTGCAGTTATGAAAGTTTATTATCCCTTGCTATTAATAAGTGGGGTGGGCAAAATCCCTTATATCAGAACATCCGCCTCTGAAATACAAAGTAACCACAACACATGATCTGTCAAAAACTATCATGCTGATAAACAATAGGATGAGCTCCAAAATAAATAAATAAACACTGCCAAAGAAGTTATTTGCATTTTTTTCTCTCTCCCCAACCAGTGCTTGAAAAATGTCCTCATTCAATGTGCTTGCTCATCCACGCAGCTGCCAGCTGTGCCTCCTTCCTTCAGCGGTAGTCACATGTTAAATGGTTTTTAATACTGAGTCCATACTGCTGCAGAAAGCCAAGCTATGCAACACGGCTCACTCCAGCCCCTTAGAATTTGTGTGGAATTGTGATCTCAGTGCTGCAACAAAAATTTGACATTCGGTTGAAGACTGTGGCATGCAGGAAACCAAGACAGACAGAGTACAACCAAAAATGTCCAGACACTAAGAGACATCTCCAGCAACCCTCATGTAATTAACATAAATCTGAGCTGCCAAAAGTACTAACAGCACTTGAAGCAGCTTTGAAATCCCAAATGTATGACTTCTAAATTTAGAGCTCTGTTCTTACTATATTCTGTTATGCACATGTTTAGATTTCTGTTGATTGTTTGCAGAAGAAAAGGAATATAAAGGTCACTTTATTTAGAGTGAAACCATGGCCTACAATTGCAACTCAGTGTTGGGGGATGAGGAAAAACTACCCTACCCATGCAGGAATTTAGAGTGGCATCATGATTCACAGCGAGCTCAGAGCTGAGGCAGCTGCTGTGTCCTTAGATGTGTTTGCCAGCACAGGCAGGCCACTCCATGTCCTGTGCCCTGCCTCTTGCAGATGCTAAAAAAAAATGCTGCTACACTGCCCAAGTGTGACATCCTGACTATAACTGTTCCCTGTGTGGATGGCACAGATATGGGAGAGAAAATTAGAGCGCAGTATGGTGAAACTGAGGATGGTTGCAACAGGCACTGAGTAGAAATGCAGACTTCAAAGATGGAGGAGGAAGGTAAGGACTAACATGGATTATTTTTCTTTTTCAAAACCATCACCATTCCAAACCTGGTACTCAACAGAGAGATGGGTGTTTCACACCCCCTTTAACATGTCAAGGAGAACTAGATTTGGTTACAATTTCATTATTTAGCACCACCTAATTATCCATAACGTCTAAATTTTTGATCTGCGTATTTGTTGCAGGTCTTCTACTTCAGCCACCCTCCTCGGACATTTGTCCTACAGGCTTCTAAGGCATGTCTGTGCCATTACATAGCTGAGAGAACAAACACATATCTGCTATTTTTTTTTCAGTGGTGTTGTTTATTTATATCCTGTATGGAAGGAGATAAATAAAATATCATAATTTTTAGCTACTTTCTAAAATATAAAACTTTTGTATTTCCTGTTTCTGGACTTAGGTACACCTTCATGAAAGTGAAACTGCTTTAATGTGTGCTTTTACATGTGCCTCTGTAATTATGAGACCGTTTTACTTCACGATTATAAAGCTTTTATGCCATTATGAACCTGGAGATTTTTTTTCACTTCATGATTCCCTTGTAGTTCTATTAAATCAATGAAATACATTTTGATGGGAAAATGTGATAGCAATTATTTATTGGTCAATATCATTAAGTTTTTCATTTTTCTCCATTTCTTGCGGCAATTCTGTAAGAAATGCGTCCTTTTCCCAGGAACCTGAAAACAATATTTTCTAAAGTTTGACGTCTCTTTATACCAATATATTTTCTTCTCTTTGTGAATAATTTTACCAGTAGTCTGAAGAGGTAGAGCATGTACTCAGTGGAGTACACAAATACTATGGACAGAGACAGATTGCATGATTCTAATGGATACAATCTCAGTAGAGGATGGGATGATCTCTAGGTAAGGTATTAGGTTGCTGTTAATGTAATCATGAAGGCAGAGGGTGGTAACAGGATAATCCTAGTAGATATCCTCAAGTGTTGAAACCATTTTTATGGTATCCTCCACACAATAATGTAAGCAAAAGGGGTCAGATGAGTTGCACATTTTTAACTATTTGTGTATTGGTCAATGGAGCCTAGATAACAAAAATAGAAGCCAGAGATGCTCTTGCCTGAGAAGAAATATTCTGCATTTAGTATTGGAAATAAGGTAAGATAGTTGTCATTACTAAAACAGCTTTTCAAACTTCCAACTTCTCCCATAAGCATAAAATGGGGAAAAAATGCACAGACAGTGTCTTCACATCAAAGGCGTTCTTAGTTGTTTCTGAAAGGTCAGAATAGGAGGCAAATGTTATGCATGAAACATCAACATAGAAGAAAAAAGAACTGAAAGAAAAATCTACGGGCTAGTCTGTAGAATCCACAACACAAAACCTATTCACAGTAGATAACAGCCTGTACTGTTCTTTAACATCTGTCCTTAATGTGCAACAAATTTAAAATATTTAATAGGGATGACTTCATCCTGGAAGAAGTTTGCTCATCATCTCATGCATCAAAAAATTTTCCAGCATTTCTAAAAATAATAAATGTTAATATCTTTGTGCAGAAACTCCTGAGATCAAAAAAGATAACTGTTTTGGATCTTATTTAAATTAACTAGGAGTTAGATGCTAACATAAAACAAACTGTTTCTAGGTATAGATGTCATGATCTGATTTATCAAGGTACTTACCTTGTGCAGACTGAGCATGTGATCAAATTATTTGCTTATATACATATATATATATTCATACATACATACATTTATATAGTTTTTGTTGGCTAGTTTTTGTATATTTTGCAATGAAACAGTCATTGCAACCACATATGTAAAGTGATAAGTATTTTCAAAATATGAGACCTGTTAAAAAATAAAATCCTGGATACTCACAAGCCTGGTTCACAAGTAAAACAGATTTTACAGAGCAAGAAAGTATCCTAGTTAAAAGAAGATTGAAAACAAACTAGAATATAAAAAATTAATATAAAACCTGAATAAATAACAAAGCATTAAACACTAAAAGTTGAAATATACTCAACCAGAAGAAAGGACTGCATGTCCAAAAGCTTGTCTGTTTTTTTCCAGTTGCATCTATGAATTTAGTAAAAACACTGCCTTTCTTTGCAAAATTTGCACTAATGTACCTTCAGATAACCATGATTACAGCAATTCAAATTAACAAAATGGATTTAAATGTAGAGGACCAAGTAAATCTCTAGGTTATGTGCACTTATTCTAGATTGCAAACTGTAGCTAGGTGTGTATTTTCCATATAAATTTCTAAGGGGGGTGTCATTTTAACAAAACACTACACCAATCACATTCAGTAAAGTGCCAGGGACTGAGTTTATCACCTTCAGACGATGGCACAAGGAAACATGTGCTAAGATGGTATCATTTTAAACTAACGTAGTGTATGAAAATATTTTACAGGCAAAAGCTGTATAGAAACTAGTAATACTTTTGAGCAACCACCATTACGTTTTGTAAATACAAGAAAAATGGGGAATTTTCAAGTTATTAAAATATTTACAATTGTATTAATACAATTCTGATGGAAGATCATTTAGCTTCATTTAACTAAAAGATTTTAAATTTAGGATTCTATTTACAGATTAGCTTGGGTAAAAAATCGTGACCAAACAACTATTTTTGTCAAGACTACAATTCTAATCAATGTGTGCTAGCATAATAAATCTGGATTTCTCCAAAATGCAGGATTCTTTAAAATTGACAGAGACGACACAGATCAGGTTAAAATTAGCTCACTGAAAGATCTCAGACTAGACATTCCTGTTCTTGAGGGAATTTCTTTCAGCCATATTATTTTATACATGTGGCAGTCACCTAAAAGATGGTATAAAAATCTTTGTAAATAAATTTTGCAGACAACTCAAAGATTAGTGAGATAGATAAACAAGAGGATCATCAAGAATTATCCAAATAATCTGCTTAAAATGCCATCCTCCCAAGCCAAATTTATTAGTTAATATTAATATGCTACCAAGTAATATACTCAGGAATAAAGATTAAAAATTGTGCCTATACACTGAGCAGTTCTGCTTTAGAAAACTATGGAAAAACAATCAATTTAAAGATACTGGGGGTTAACCTCTTCTGCTACCAGTGCAAGTGTATGGAAAAAAATAAAAATAGACTTGACATGATCCACAGTCTTATAAAACAAGAATAATTGAGTGGAAGCAGAGAGGTGGTCTTGTCTCCACACACTGCCTTAGCTGTCAAGCACTGGCTGTGAGACTAGTTAAACAGGACTCTAAGCCAAAAAGCTCAGCTGCCAGGTTCCTCCACACAGACTGTGGGCAGAGATAGCCTGTGACAGGGGCCACCCAACACACAAAGCTGAGCTGCACTGCTCTGGGTCACCTCACACCAGCCTCTGACCGGGCAGAGATTTAATGAGGTTTTGCTTTCCTCGTAGGGCTAGTGTGAGGAGCATCAGTGGAGAAATCCCCTCCAGTCAGTGGTGCCATGGTCTTCACCTCTCTGTGAAAACGCAGCTTAGCATCCCTAAAAACTACGAAGTTTAAATCTAAATAGCTTGCTTGGTAGAGGAAATTTATTAGAGGCATCTGAGCCATGTCTGGCACTGACAGTTTGGGTCCTGGAGAGAGCACAGCCGGGAGCTGCCGCGCCTGGACTCCGTTAGCTGTAGCGCTTTCAGCACTGCTCCCAGTCTAATGCAGCTTTATTGCTTCCTGTAGCTGAGCTAATTTGTCCAGAGGTAGCATGTGTATCTCTGCACAGCACTGCACCGTGTCATGTGCATATACCTTTTACGGGCTGTAATGCATGGGATGTCAGGCTAAGATGATCTAATAATCCTTTCTGGCCCTAAACCGCATGAAACCGTCATCAGTCACTTCCATTAATCTTCCATGAAGGAAAATAAGACACCTGAACATAGCAAGACAGTGAGATACAGCAGTAAAAATGTTGAAAATGTTTCTCAACTTCACCCTGTTCTCTCTCTAATTCTGCCATAAATTACTGGCCCGCATCCCTACAGAGACTGAGATACTCTCAGGCTGCTGCAGAGGACTTCAACTTTCACTTGCTACCAAAGTCGTGCCTATTAGCACATTTTGGGGGGACAGTAAGAAAGAGATGGTGGTACACAAAAAAGTCCAACATGGTTATCAAAGCCCCTGCACGGTAGCACAAGGATTTTTTTGGCATAGGCACACCATGTTAGACAATGATGGGCCGTGCAGCCCTTACTATTTTCATTAGCCTGAAAGAGAAACAAAGAATCTCGGATCAACTCTCTCTGCTTTCATGTGTTGCGTAAAACGCAATGAGCAAATTGCAATCTGGAAATGAGTAAAAAGCTTTGGATCAAAAAATTCCGATGGATCTTGGCCAGTTTGTGCAGAAGTTACCATAACAGGGTCCCATTGCTCCATACACAGGAAACAAACAGCTGGAGGGCTTAAGCATTCACATGATGAGGGTTTGAGAGAACCAAGCCTGGGAGATGTGATGATTTTCTCTTCTGGCATGTGAAAAGGTTTATTTTGGACAGCATCTGTTTTACTTTTTATTCTCTGTTCCTTTAAAAAAGGGAGTGACTAGGTCAGATGGACCCCCTGGAAGGAGCAGAGATTCCTCCTTTCCCTGGAGTGCAGATGAGCATGCTTGAGGACTGAGTGGGAGGAGGAGGATAGGAGGAGCTCCCAGGCTTCTTCAGGGTCTACTGGGGAGAAGAGAAGAGAATGAGAGCCCTAGTGAGGAGATGGAAGCCTGCTGTTCAGGAGAGGTTCATGAAAGGAGTGGGGAACATATGCACAGCCAGGCTCCCTTGGTTACAGGAAAAAAACTTCCTGGGGATCAGAGGGGACTGCACAGAACTTGCTGCAACCCAAAAAGTTAACAAATTGACTGAAACCAAACCTGGAAACAAGTACCCACCTAACACCACACAGGGAGAGAAGAGTGAAGCTGTTTATAAATTTTTCTTCTTTTATTTATATAAAAAATAAATAGATATATATATATGTATATATGTATGTATAATTAGTCCTCACAGAGAGAGAAACTGTTTCTTTATTTATAAAGTTTAATGTTCTCATTTCTATTCTATACAAATTGTCTTTGTGCATTTAAAAGACCCTTTGGTCTCTTCAGGTTGCTTGCAGAAAGGAAAAAAGGTCTAGATCATCATCAAAGCTTTGTCTGTCTTCTCACAAGATGTGGAATCCAAAATGACCCACTCCAGTCTTACTGCTCAGCACTAGAGATACATGAATGATAAAAACACTGTGAAGCAGTTATTGAATTTCATCTGTGACATTAAACAGATTCTAAAAGGTATATGAAAAATTGAGGAAAATATATTAGTCAACATCTTAATAATTCTTCATTTAGTTTCAGTAGGTCAAATAGGGAGAAAAATGGATTTTGGTTCATTGGTAGCTCAGGGAAAAAAAAGCAAGCAAAAAAAGGAAAGTGTTTCTTTCTTTATGATCAAATTGAAAACTATTTTTTTCTTTTACAGTTTCATAAAACATTATAAAAGTGATGCAACCCAAAATATTTTATGTGGCTTCAAAAACCTTTTTAAATTGTTTTTCTCAAAAAAATTGAAAGGAAATTTCAAAATGGAATGTTGTTTCAAATTAAATAGTTGAAATGCTTGACTTAAAATAATGAAAAAGGAAATATTTGATTCTTTAAAAAAATTACGAGGTTCTTTTTAAAGTGAATCACTCAACAAAATTAACACAATTTTGCAAAATCTTTTGGTATATCTCTGCTTCTGTTGGAAAAAAAAAAGAAAATAAAAATTAAAAAAAAAAAAAAGCAGCTGAAATTTTTCACAAACAAGCAAACATTAAGAGCCAAAAGACATGTAAGCACTAAACATTTTCTGGCCCTACAGACCAGAAGTGTTCCCAAAGAGTTTGTTTAGTCATTACCAGAAAAGCCTACCAGCAACCCAGATCTGTTAAGAATAAAATTGGAAACAGATATGTCATGAATGGTTTTTGTTGCCTTTTATTATTTCGCATTTTCTTTTGCATTCCTTCTCTTCTCCCTTTGCCCAGTCCTTCTTAGATGCATGTGTACCAGACACTCCAGGACAAAACATCCTGTGATCTCCACACAAATACCTCCCCAGAGTAATCATGGTTCAAAGTCTGTGCTGGCAGAAATTGTCTCCCTACTTGTAAATTCGATTATGGTGGCTGGGGAGCTCACCTGATCATTTTAGGTACAATGATTTTAAAAGTTTGTTTTACAGAGAGCCCCAGCATATTTCAGCAGGCATATTCTGTAGGTTTTCATAGGCATGATGAAAGTTTCCTCTTTGGAATTTAGAGAGGAAACACAGCCAGAGTCATCATCACTAGTGGATTTCAACTATTAAAGAAATATAATTGTTTTGAAGGCAAGGTGAAGAACATGCAACAATGCAACAATGCAACTCCCTTTGCAGACTAAGGACTCTCCTGAACAGAAGGAAGATCTGAGAGGTTAAGCAGAAGAGGAGAACTCATGGCCTTAGGAAAAACAGAGCCTACAGGGTATTTTCACACATTCACAGACGTCCCAGAAATGTACAAGCCCATCAAATTGTTCTGGAGGAAGAGCGCCTTGAGCTAATGCTGACCCAAAATGCTGAGCCATATGTCCTGCTGCTGTGCCATGCAGATGCCCCATCTTCAGCCATCAGCTGCCTTCATTAGTTTTGGTATCACACCTCAGGAAGAAAGTTGCTTTGCTTTTGAATCTACACAGTCTCCCAAAGTACCGGGTAAGCACAATTCTAGGTCACAGGGAAAAATCCTGTGCAAGTGTGTCAACATGGGTTAGGTTTATGCTGTCCCTATTTAGTAATGCTGGATGAATACGGATCACAGCAGGTACCAGGATGCTGGAAAAGAAAGCAGGTTAAATCAGTTTGATGTCCCTGAGATTTAAAGTATCTCCTCTGTTTCTTATTGACTGAGTCCTCCGGTGCTGATGAATACATATGGGGGACTTCTGTTTTTTCTAGTGTTTATCTGGAGGACAAATCTTCCTTTTTGTTAAATCAATGTTATCTTCCTCTTTTTTTTTTTTTTTTTTTTTTTAATCTGAAAAACAGAATTCATTGGAAAGCTCTCTTGCTTTTTTTCTTTTCTCCCTTTCCCTTCTTCTCCCCCTCTCTCTTTCTCTCCTTCTCTTTCTCATTTTGACTTTTCGAAGGCTTTTTAACATCATAGGAATACCAAGTTTGGTCTTTGTCATTTTAGTTTTTTCCTGGAGGAACTCTGGGAAGTCTTGTGTTCTGGGTGTTCTGGAGCTGCTGTAGAAAGAATAAGGACCTTGAACAAAGACTTTCTTTGCCCAAAGTTGAAATTAGTTGCTGAAGTTGCTAACAAAATCAGAGGCAGATGAACAAAATTATTCTAGACACTGAAAAGTTTGTACGATGACAGATTGAAGAGCTAGAAACTGTTTAGAAAAAAAAAAAAAAACAGGTAATTTTTGTTCAAAGAAAAATCAGACTTATTAAAGCAATAAAAATTAGGCACAAATAATAGTAGCACAATTAAGATGTCACCAAGTAAATCAGTGTTACACCTTTGTAAGGAGTACTTTGCTCTGTTGACTAAGGTACCATCACAAAGGTGAAGTGGGTTTTGAAAATTATCCTAAGTTTCTTAGCTCTTGCCACACTGAGAACAGCAAGAATTCATGAGTGGATAGACCTGTTGATAAGAAAGTCCATGTCTATTTACTGAGCCTAGCTATTTCATGAGATTTACAGGATGAACTTTGTCATTTTTTGTGAAAGCCCAAATAAATCATGTCTTCCAATCTTCTTGTATTCACTCTCTTGTTATCACACCCAATAATTAATGTGAACAAAGAATGTGAATCTCTTACAGAAGCACAGATTTCTTTTACAGAAGCCATGGTGATCTGTCTCCATCATATTATTTTCAGCTAGGTCTTTTATAACTCTGTTTTTAATTAGCATTTTGACCAATTTTCTTGGTGCTAAAGTCAAAATTCTCAGCCCTGAATTTCCCAGAATAACCTTTACAGTAAAATATCATTTGCAACATAGCTGTTCTCTGCGAGAGCAACTATTTGAAACAACTTTGAAAATGTCTTTGAAGCCCAGAAGTCCTCTTGAAGCTATGCCAAAATACTCCCTAAAATCAAGGCCAAGCTGCTGGTGCAGCTTCTTCAGACAGATCTTTACCACAGGAATTTATCCCTTGTAGTATTTTGTTTCTGACCTGCCCTCATGCTGGCTTCCCCAGCCAGCTGATTCAAACAGCAGTCCCGTGGTCCCCTGTAGGTGCCCATGGGCAGTAGGTCCATCAGACCATGGCCCCAGTCCCTACACAACATTTGGGTGTACACAGGGGAGGAAGTGCCCTCCACGGTGAAGCCTACAGGCTTGAACCCTTGGTCATCCACACTGGATGGGGATCATCACAGCTACCTTCATACTCCCACAAGAAATTAATTCAGTCAAATGGAAATGAAGGGGGTGTGAGCTGAGACAGATTTTGTCCTGATAAGCTTACCTGGAAGCTTTCCTCTTGGTTGTCCAGAGAGTACACATTCTTGATTTATAAAGTCTGCTCAGCTTGTATATTGGTTTTGAGTTTTATCTCAAAATTTGATGTAAATTTTGCATTTTATATACAGCTCCTATATAGAGATGAAACACTAATGCTTGAAACTATTTATTATTATATATATCTTATTTGATAGAAACTTTTTATATGTTAGTCTGACAAAATCTAATGCTTACATATCACATGGAATGACTTGAACGATGGAAAATGAATTTTAATTGTGGAACTAAATGAAAACATAATGTTTTAAAGTATAGAATTTTCAAGTGTAGGAGACAAAGCAAAAATCTACCTTCTCAAAGTTGTGGATGTCCCATGACTGTAAGTGTTCAAGACCAGGTTAGATGAGGCTTTGAGCAGGCTGGTTTAGTAGAAGGTGTCCCTCACTATGGCAGAGGGCTTGGAGCTTGGTGATCTTTAAGGTCCCTTTCAATCCAATAATTCTATGATTCTCTTGGGGTATAATCCAACCTTTGGTCCCTCAGCTGAATTTCCCCTCCTGTTGGGCCCCAGGAATGTGTTAAAGAACCAAAAACGATCAAATGATCGGCTCTAAAGTAGACTAAATAAATAATTTTAGTGAGTTTTGCCATAAATATAAATAACTGAATATGAAATATGTAATTAAAAAATTAAAAACAAGTGCTGTGTGAAGGAAACAATTCTTAATCTATTTTTTAAATAAAAGTAATGAAGAGAACAGCCTTACTGCTGATGCTTTCATGTGCTTTACTGAATTTTCTTCTCCTACCAGGCTAAATGAATAGGAAATCAGGTCTGAGTGTAATTACTGTGACAATGTTTACTTGATGACATCCTACACTGACATAGTTAGCACCCTGTCCTCCTTTGGTAGAAAGAGTGGAACTATATCCATGCAAATGAGAAGTCTTTTTGCCTCTTTGAGATGGACCAGCAAACTGCCAGCAGGAATACTAACACCACATGCAGGCAAAGTGGATTTGGGAGAAGTTTTTAATTTGCTTCCTCTCATGGCTCATTCTGTGTAAAGTTTCATGTTGTGTGTACACTCAGTGGTCACCTGTATTAGTCCTGCTGTGCACTTGGTCCTGCCTCTTGGCTGGAAAAGTCAATTGCTTCCACAGCCTTTCACCTCTTAACATTTTCCTTGATTCTACCATGCATGTCATCATTTTTATGACTTAACGGAAAGTCTTCAGTTGAAAAACATAGTTTATATTTCTGAACTTCCTAACAGGTCTGTAAAAGTCTGTTAGAAATAATACCTCCTCACTGGTATTTGCATATATGTGTCCTATTTACTGTGAAGGTTAGGAGCTGTTCTTTTAGCTGTGCATTTGTGCTGCACCTGGAAGTATGGAGTCTCTTGGTCTCATACATAATACAAAGGACTATTCTTGAATATCGATAAAAACATTATTTACTTATTAAAAAAAAAAACCAAACTTCACTGAGCTATGAATGTTATTGTGAGTCTGAAAACTAAGCAGCAACCATGGCTTACATGTTCCTTTGACCAAAACACTAAGCAGTGATTTTTAAAAAAAGTAACTCTGGTAAACAGTAAATCTGGTATGCGGCCAACTAAAGTGGAAAAGGGAGGAAGCAAAAGACTAGTAAAGACCAGTTCTGAGTAAAAGTCACAGATCAGTTTCAAGTGTTAGTGGGCTAAAAGTTATTTTAAGCAACCTTTAAGCAACATCTCTTACTTTAGAAGAGCTGAAAGAGACCATCCCATTAATCAGGTAAAACTGGAATAAGTAAATAATAAAAAGAGCACAGCATATTAAGTGTACTCTTTCTTCTTTCAGTTGCATATTTAAAACAAGCCTATTTAGAGGGAAAAAAAATCCTTTATATCCTGTACTTTTGACAAGGATTAGAATTAATGTTTCTTCCCCTTATACATAATTTTTAACCATGGAAATATTTTTAGTGGATAGAGCTCATAAATCTGATAAGGTTCATAAATTCAACAGGAGCACAAGTGGTGTAAGAAACAAAATAAAACAAAATTAAAAAGAAATTAACTGATTTGCAAATGCATGCATTGTATTAACTGTGTTTGTGCAAATCCAAAGACCTAGTATGCATTCTTAAAAGAACAGTGCTGAACAATTTATTAAAACCGCATATTTGCAGAATTAAGAGTCGTTAGTTTATAAGAAAGTCTCGCCAACCTATAGTGAAGGACATTTGACGTGTCTGACTATTGACTGGAGTTCAAACAACAAGAAACAGCTCATAAAGCTCTTCCGCTGAGATTATTCCCTTTGAAGGTCACAAAGGCAAGTCCACCATTGCCAAGTCATGACGCATCTGGCACAGCATTACTTTCTAGAAAATCTCAACTAAGTGATGGTAAAGGAGTGGATGCAGGGGAAGGAAAGCATGAGAGAAAGGGAGAAACTTTTGGGTTACTTTTGTTTTGAGGTCCAACAGCTTAAAGAACTCAAAGAGCAGAACGCTATAATCGTGAAGATCCCAGGACGGAATTATTTGAGAAAATATGCCATAATGGAAACCACTGCTTAATTATTTGGGGTTTTTCTTCCCATCCTTATCACTTCCTATCTTTCATGTTCATGGACTACACCAAATGGACCCCAGATGAAAATAATCGGATGGTATAATTGCATGCAAAATAGAATTTAAGCTTTGTATACCTCTGTTTAAAGTAATGACATCACATAATTCACAACAAAATTCAAAAGTCCATGTTCAAAAGTGCAGAGGAGGCACAACCTTCAAAGACTTCACTAATTCATAATTGGGGAACATCCAAGCAAAGAAAAAAGGATCATTTCACTATTTCCCTTTTAGTGATACATTAAAAGGTCATGTGTTAGTAGGCTGGGCTGCATAAAGCAGAATTCATTGCCTCTTGATAAGCATGAAGAAGTTTGTTCTTTTAAATTTCTGGAACCTGCATTAAAAAAAAAAAAAGTATTTTTGAAAACTGAAGAAAATCTCTTGATTAATTTGTACTGGCATTAGTTTAACATAGATATTTTAGAAGACCTCAGTCAAATAAATTTTTTTTCACAGGTGTCTTGCTACAAGCAAAACAATACAATCTCTCCAAACCTTCCCTAGAGTGAAGATTCAACCTATAGAAAATATTTTAGCTATGAGATGCACTCTTGTGATGAGCATAGTCAAACACACAACAAAGGCAAAAGCTCATATCATTCTTAAAGTCATTTTGATATCAGAAAGAATGAAATCACAACTTTTTTGTGAATTTTCATTCTCTGCCCCTTATGATGGAAATAGGTCAGATACATGAAAGGAAATGTGCACATGGTTAGACTTCTCACTGATAAAATAATGACCAGCCTTTCTGAGACAAAAGTAACTTAAAATCTGCACAGTTCTAGGTTGAAAAGCTAGGGGCCAGATGGTCTGTCTGCCTTTCCTTTACGTGATGTAAGGGAAGGCTGTAAACTTGGTTCAACTGGCAGTCTACTCCAGTATTGCTACAAAGCCAAGAAAAGAAGTGAGACCACATGAAGAAGTGTAAATAGCATGTTTTTAACAAATTAGAAATAGCAATATGGGGGTTTTCGCTTGTTTCAATATTCAAAGCAACATTTGGGGGGGGGGTTCTTGTTAAATGTTTATATATAGGGACCAATGCTATGAAGAATATCCCCCCTCAGATTCAAAGATTCTAACTCAGAGTAAAGTTTGAAAGTAAAGAATAAAGAAAAAAAAATTTTGAAGTTATTCCTTAATTAAATGCAAGGAACACTGGGAGTTCAATATTGACTTAAAGGGAAATATCAATTTAAATTTTATGAAAATAAAAACTTCAATTGCCCTTGACTCTGCTCATTAATGGAAAAAAAAATTAAAAATTACCATAAATTTACCTGTGTGTTTGTGAATTATGCATTAGTTTAAAATAGATTTTGTTTTAATACATCATGGTATTCCTAAGTATGTGAAGATGTAATAGTTTTCCCCACTGTGATGACAGGTTTTCTGTCCTTTTGTCTACTTTTGGAAGTCAACCTCAAAATGCTTTAACATACAATGGGGATAATTGATTGTTCTGAGAAAGGAAACTACCTAGTTTTAAAAGGATACAAAGGGGTCTCATTGTTAAAGAAGGCTATTTAAAGAAAAGAGTAAGACTTTCTGGTTTGGGAGTGTGGGTAGGCTTGATCTGGAAATGTGTTTGTTGGTCTACAAAGGAAGGATGCAGGTAGACATGTACTCGCATGGAAGTGAACGTTCGTGTGAATGAATGAGAGAAAAGCACAAAGCAGGTGAGCAGGTGCTCTCTAGTGTTAAAAGCGGTGATCAAACAGATGATGGCAACAAGACTGGGAAAGGCAGACTGACTTCAAAATTGCTGAAAACAGCTTTAACTCTGGCACAAGTATGAGGAAGAACCAGTAGAAGAACTCCATTTATACACAACTACTCTGGGTGAAGCACTCCCAGGAGCCTGCCCACCAAAGTGCCCAAACCTACTTGTTGGCTATCCCTGTGCCAGATAATCCATTTTAACATGCGCCCTTAAAATAAAGCGGCTGTCCAGTTAAACCACTTTTCCTGAACTCTGTCCACCTCCCACTTCGCAAGCGCGCCAGGCGCTGAAGGCACCGAGCCTCCCGCTAGCTCTGGAGCAGCCTTCCCGAGGCGCGCTGGCCCAGTAGGAAACGCAGAGGCAAAGACGTGGCGCTGCCTGCCTACCTCCCGCGGGGATGGAGAAGGGGGGATGGGGCCGCTCCTTCCCCCGGCAGCACGCTGCCCAAGGGGGGCCTCCTCGCCCTCGCCTGTGCGCCCGGGCCAGCTCTTCACCGCCCCGCCGGCCCTTCCCGCAGCTCCGGAGGGCACCCGCCCTCATTCCCTGCCTCCCGCCGGTGGAGGGAGGTCGTCCAGCTCAGCCCGGCACGGACACGGACCGAGGTGCTGCAAGAAGCAGCCCCGGCTACGCGCAGGAGGCTCCGCTGGGCAGCGGCGGGACCTCCGCACCCCTGCGCTCACTGCCTGGATTGCTCGCGGCTCTTTCAAAAACTCAATAGCGTGACTTCTTTTCTTTTCTTCTTTTCTTTTCTTTTCTTTTCTTTTCTTTTCTTTTCTTTTCTTTTCTTTTCTTTTTTCTTTCTTCTTCTTTTTCTTTTTCTTTTTCTTTCTTTTCTTCTTTTTTTGTCCCTTTCCCCCTTAAGAATGATGAACTATCCCACCTGTGGATCGTACACTTGTTTTCTCCCTGAGAAACGCTGTCTGCCTTTCAGGTGAAAATAGCAGGCTCCAGGAAAGCTTTTGAGGTCTTTTATCTTATATCTTTATACCTACGGGTACATATTTGCTTATATTTCCCTAGGCGGAAAATTACTAACAATCTTAATAACAGTGTGACATAAGGGAAGCAACTTTCCTAAGCTTCAGATCTGTTTTTTAGAAATCTGCTTTAGTTTGGTTTGTGGTTTTATTTATTTATCTTAAGCATTCCCCCAATAACGTCACAAAAGGAGGAAGGTAAATCCTGGAAAAGACATGGCCCGTTATTAGTGCAAATTGTTGAAGCCACAGACGCCCTGGGGAATTTTTTTTTATATATATATAAGAAGCTGCAAACAAGGGGTGTGTTTTATATGGGTCTATTCGTGCACTTTTCGTGTTGTAGAGAGTCGTCTAAATTCTCGCTGCTACCCTGGGCAGACCCTTCTTGCATAGTATTTTAAAAATGAAATGCACTATTGCACTTTTTCTGAACTGAGAATTAATTAAAAAAAAAAAAAAAAAAAAGACAAAAATTGGGCTAAGGGGAAAACAAGTGACCATAACTCACGCGAACAGTTCACCTTTTAGTGAAGGTATTACGGGAAGAAATTAGATAACAGTGTTAATAAAAGTAATGACAGAAATATTAAAAGAAATTTCAGGGAAGGAGCTTCCATGAGCAATTCGCTGCAAGTGCTCGGGAGCGCTGGAGAATCCATTGCCACAGCGCCCCCTCCCACACGCGGCTTGAACTAACGATTTTATCCCGAAGACGGCCAAAGAAAAGTTCTTTCTTTTCCTTTTTCTCTCGCCGTTGTCACCGCTCTTGGCTTTAACCCTGTGAACAGCTCCACGAGCGGCTCGCCCAGCTCACCCCGTCTCCCCGCGTTCGCACAGGTCGCTTTTCTCCCGCAAAGCACCTCGCTCAGAAAGAGCCCAATAAACTGGGCTCCTTTTACTAGAAAACCGGACAACTCCGCTTGCACAGTATGCGTGTGTCATTTGTTATTTTTAAATACAATAGTCTATTATTTAACGTCGTTGTCTCCGGGAGATGGTGGCGGTCCCCCATTTCATGAGAGAAAGGAGAAAGCATTCCCAGACCATTGTGTGGTTATGTCACAGGAAACTGTTTCAGCTGCGCATTGTGTTACATCTTCAAACCCCACCAAGTTCCACTTCTCTTTGCTTGAAAAGTTGCTGTGACCGGTGTCACGACAATTGGGCAATTGGCATTGTGCGGGTGACAGGCGTGTGCGCCTCTCCGGGCCGCAGGGAGCCCTCCCGGGGAGGGAAACCTCTCCTTCACCCCGACGAGGCTTGTGTTTTTATGCTTTTTCTTCTTCTTTCACTTGTGTAAAGCCGAGGGGAACGGGGTCCGGAGTGAATGGCCCCGGGCAGACGCCCGAATGCCGGGCAGAGGCAGCAGGAGCCCCATCCCCACAGACGGGGCTTTCAACTTCACCCGCCCGAAAACTTCAGCCTCTGTCACTGGTGCAAGGAGATGTAGCTAATAAATGACAAAACGCAAAACCTGTCTCCCAGGACAGCAATGAGCGATAGCAGGGGGTGGTGGGGGAGCTCTCGTCTACCTTCTCAGCTCTGCTGGAAGAAACTGAATTAAAGAAGACAAGGCGAGGTCGCAGTTTAAAATCTGGAAAGGTAAACGCTGACCTAATGAATAGATTATTAAAATAAAAAACACAGTGTGTAAAGTCTTAATGTCTCTGTGTAGGCATGTTAATTTGCCACAGTTATTACCAATAAAAAGTGCATGTAATACTGTTCTGGTGTTTAACAGCGCAAGTTAGACGGCTTTGTATTAGTAACGGGTAGTACTGTGGGAAAATTAGATTTCGGCGGTGGAGCCAAGCAAATGAAAAACCTCTTCCCTGCGAAAGGCATTCAAATCAAACAGAGATAACTCCGAGAAGTTAAATACAGACACTGATCGCTGTTTAGAAACGTTATTGAAACAGTTTTCTGGTTTGTGTACTGCAAAGCCTTCGCCAGCTATATTTAAATGACCCCACTAGCTATTAGTCCTCCACATTGTGCAGAGTCAAATTAGTGGTGTACTTGTAATAAAATGCATACCGGCTCCTTGCAGTGGCTAAATCCATTCCTTTCTGAAGCCATACAAAAATTATGCAAATCAAATCAACGCAAGAAGTTGTCTTTGAAATGATAATATTTTACTCCATTAATCTCTGATTGCGAAATTAACCCTGTTTCTGTATGAAACAACATTTTTGGACTGCACAAATTAAAACATCAGAAATATAATCTGTTGCTCTATGTGTCTGGAGGAAGGGGAGTAATGTTCCTGATTTAAACATTCCTCACACCAAAATCACAAAAATTTATTCTCGTAGACGAAAGGCACGCAGATGGAGGCAAAACCAGCACCTACATTTTACACGGATGGCCACGCAGACCTAACGTGTGTAGCATATGTCTACGCGTGTAGATATGTGTGGAGATTTGTATCTCTCGTGTGTGCGTGTGTGCCTGTGCGTATCTACACACACTCCGAACTGAATTACATCAGTTCTCTTGGGATCACGGTATTTATTTAAGTACTCTTCCCAGGTCATAACTGTAACACTCACTTAATAGCATTAATCCCCTGTTATAATGTAAACACAACGGCCATTGTATTCCCAATCTGTATTGTTCCACTAATTATTAAAGAGGAAGAACTAAAAGCAATCAATTCTCGAAGATAAACACCACTTCTCCTGGAAAAAGAACAGCTTCCCAAATAAAAATGCAGAGAGTATAGCACATTTTGCAAGGCATGCAGGTTGACTTAGAGAGATTCATGTATGACTTTATAATGTTATAATTAATTTTGCATTCTCGGCTCTCCAGCTGCTGCTCCTTTCAGAAGCAGAGCTCATATACTTAGAAATCGGTCTGCGGAACACAGCAATTGACTATTCAGATGTAGTCGCATGATATCGATTATTCCATAGAAATACTGAAATATGAATATGTTTTATATAAAGCCCTTGTTTTTAGAGTTTCTATTTTTATTTAATATATGCGCATTAATCACCAAGCAGGGAAGCAAATGTCTTTTCTGTAATCTGTTGCACTGAGTTTACCAGTTGTTTATCACTCGCTTATCAGGAAGTCGGGAGTTAATGACAAGAAATACCTGTTGGTGTTAACCTCCTCCCCCTCACCTGCTTTTTCAAGGATTGCCTCTTCTACAGGCCAGCTGATAGATCTGGATAGGAACTAATCCGGTGTGTCTGGTGGCCAGATCTTTGCTGCTGCTTGTAGCGGCAGGGGTAAACTGGTATGTGGGTTTCACAGAAAAGGAGGACAGTAAAGGAGAGAAATAAAAACTGAGATAGAAAAAGAAATCGGAAAGCTCGGATTGCTTCAGACACTTTACACATCCCGAGGTTTGACCGTAGTTCCAACACGGCATTTTCCGTGCTGTGTGCGCCAAGCCATTGAAACGGCTTCTCCAAGTGTATTTTTTTTTTTATCAGCTGCATGTTTAATTGATTAACAATAGGCTGCTCTGCGCACCCGCAATTTTTCAGCTACTGCCATCTCCCCTCCTGCCGGCGGCCAACCGAGTCCCCGGCGTCGTCTCCATCCTACCTGACTGAAACTACTTGAGGTACTTCATTAAGAACTCGGCCATAAATGTCAAGCAACTTCATTTGTTTAAGTATGGAATAAGTGCGCACTCATACGTGTTGAAAATAAAACACAGTTTCATTAACTTTTTTTTTTTTTCCCGAGCATCTAAAACAATATTAATGAGGCCGTTCCGGGCTGGTAACTTGCTGAAGGTTGCAGGTGAAGGGCTTGTGGGAAGCGCCGTGGCTCCCAGACCTACAGCCCCATCCCGACCTGCCGGACCGCCCCTGATCCCGCTCCGCACGGACGGCGGCGGAGTTGCGGGGCTCAGGTGCGGACCAGGATGCGCGGAGAGGCCTAGCACTCCTCGGCCCCCTGCGGCGGCTCGGTGGGACAGGCAGGGCCCAGCGCCGTGCCCCGGGGCTGTCGGACTGAAGGAGTGCGGGGGAGGGGAGGCCCGGCTCCACCGCGGGTATGGGGACACCGACACAGGGGACCGCGGGCACCGCGACTCGTGCGGGGAGGCAAAGGGCAGAGCTTGAGTGTGGGCAGCTCGCCGCCGGCTTCTGAAGGGACCTTCTGGACTAACCATTAAAGAAATGTACGTGCACACAGATGTGTTTATTTAAGCTTGCACTGAGGAGACAAGAGCGGTGCCTCTGCCTCGTCCTCCTGCGCCCGGGCCGGAGCAGAGCTGGCACTGGCTGGAAGCTGAAAGTGTCCAGGGCCGAAGGGAGAGGGTAGAAGAAATTAATTACATAGAGACTATATTCCAGAAGATTTATCTGATCTGCCAAAAGGAGGAAGGGGTCGGGGGAGAATGCAGATAGCCCCCCGGAAGGAGTCACCCAGGCCTCTTCCCCACGCATCAGCGAAGGAAGAATAGAACTGAAAAAAGGATGGGGGGATTTTTTTTTTCCTTCGTGTGCAAACGCGCTGCATGACTAGATCTTCAGTGTTTGTGGGAACTTATAAAACTGTAAAGTTCATGCTGCCAGGGACAGTGCGATCCTGGACCGGCTGATTTGAGCAGTTGCTCCTCTCCCTACCATATAGGGCAGTACTTTTACCAAGTGCTGCTCTCCCCTTGCGCGCCGCCCGGCTCCGCCGCGCCCGGCCCTGCGCGCACACACGCGTGCGAACGCACACATCTCACACGCGTGTGCGCGCCTGCGGCGCTTCGGAGAGCGCTTGCGGGAGGGGATGCGGATATCTATTATGCACATTCTTCCCTGTTGCCCCTGTGGATATAGAAAGAGAGAGAGAGGGTGTGTAATGGAGAGTGTGCAGAAGAGTATTCATGGCTCCGCGAGTCCGGAGAGGAGCTGATGAACAGTATCATCGTTCGGCTTCAGCAGCGTGCTCACAGTCGGAGAGGCTGCCTTGCATTACAAAGCCTGCCTTCCCTGCCTGCCTTCGCTGTCTGCCTTCCCCGCCTGCCTGCCGGCCGCGGGAGGAGACGGAGCCGGGGCCGGGGCCGGAGCGGGAGGGGGCGGGCCCGCCGGGCTATGCAGATGAGCGGCGGTGATGGACAGCTCTGTTTTCCAATGTCCCTCAGAAACTCGAGTGCTGCTTCCCTCAACTCTTCACTCCAGACTCTATACTTCCCCCAAAATACAGGCTCGCAGGCGCTGGGGGAGCTGGCTGGCTGGCTGGGAGAACTCCATATGCAGCAGCCACTTTTCTGATTTCGGGGTCTCGCTTCTCTCTCTCCCCCCCTCCTCCCCCCCCGCCCCGTCCTCCTCTCTCCTTCTGTTTCTTTCCCTTTCTCTTTCTTTTTCTTTTTTTATTGACCCTCTATGCTTCCATCTCTCCCAGATGCCCTTCACCTCCCGGATAGATTTCTGACCTTTCCTACTAATTTTCCATTTGGAGGGTTCTTTTTGGTTTTTTTTTCCTCCTGTTTGTTTTTATTCTGATCGGGTTCGCATGGGGGGGAGCCTATAACAATTCTGATTCTCTACATAACTGCACAGAGCCAACCGGGGGGGGCGG
>WBNO01024815.1:0-17747 GCA_013400575.1 Peucedramus taeniatus
CTTCTCTTCTCTTCTCTTCTCTACTTTTTTATGGAACACTCATGGCATAACCTTATTCCCATCCTATGGTCAATGGCTTGAATTGGAACAGAAATAGCTTAGTATTGCATGCTTTGGAAATGTTGTGTAATGTATCTGGTTATGCTTTTATCGTTGTAAAAACTTTTATGAATTCCCTAACTTTTTAATACCACTTTTATCTAATAGATTTTTAACCTGGGAATATATCTACAATTCTAGTACTCCTACAGAGTAAACAGAATTATCTAGGGTAATTTAAAAAACACAAAGAAATTATTTCTATGCATGTGTTTCTTTCTTCCAGAAACAATTAGTTGTTCAGTAATGTACCTAATTATTCTCTCACTTTTAAGAAGTATCAGTTTTAAAATGTGACACGACACAGAGAAATGGCAGTAATTTTTTAACTAAAGTTTTAGATAAAATTTAGGGTCACTAGATAGTACAAAATTAAAAAATCAGAAGCAACTAACTTAGACATGCAGAATTACTAAGTTTATAGTGATTGGCTTTGGCAAATCCTGTATATTTTCATGCCTCAGAAAAGAACAAAAAATGTTGCAACAAATGGAGAGTTGCAGGAGGGAAAGGAGAAAATTTACTTCTTTGTAGTATATGTATATCAGCCTGTGATGGATAGACTTGTTGTCTAACATCACAAATTTAATAAAGAAATGTTCATGCTTCATATCACAAAATGATCACTTTCTAAGGCAAGAAAGCTTTTCCTTTTGTGCAGCCTTGTAAAAATTGGCTAGCTGGATACCTGGGAAGAATTAAATCACTAATTATCCTGCAGGTATAAAAACATGGATTTTCTCCTTATTATGCTGTTCTCAAAGAATGAATACCTTGAATTGTTTAAAAGCTCCAGAAGATATACAGTGAATCATGTTCATGGGTCTAGGAGAACAAGGATGTAAGTGGTGGACATAACCTCTACCTTTGGTCTAAAAGGGATCTTAACAGATCATCTGAGTCTCACAGGATAGCTCAAAAGGTGATCTCACATTTGTGATGCAGTGCTAGTTATTAAATAATGTCTTGGGTCAAAGCTGGGTTGGTTTCTCATCTTCTTTGGGGTTTTAACAATGTTATGGATAAAAATTTCTGTCAAGAAGTCTCTGTTTATAAATGGCAGATGTCAAGATCCATTTTTGGCTACAATGCTGCAATATTTTCTGGTAACATAGAAATATGTTTTAAAATGTCTTCAAGCAGTGATACAGGAATTCAGAATGACATGACAAAAATAACTTTTCTGTGAAGAAAATTGGTTTTTAAACCAAAGCATTGCATAGAAATCATTCTGGTCTCCAAGATATTTGATAAATTGTTGCTGCATATTTGGTGAGTCAGTCAATAAATACCATTGTTGAGAACAGTCATATATTCTACGTCTTGTCACTTTGCAGCTTATTTTTTTATTTGATAGCTTTGTTTCTTGAAACTCATTGTAAACCTCTTTAAAAAAGAGTCATCAGTTTATCAACTGGAAATTGGGAAACTGCCATATATTTTTTCATAGCCTTTGCTATCAGCAGATAAACTCCCATTAGAAACACTTCCAGTTGTTTATTCATGTGTATTAAAACTAGAAAATGAACAGCACAAAAAGTCAGTATTAATTTTCATGTTCCCAATAGGTGTTCAGCTGAGATGCAAGTAAGTATGCATATCTAAAGACATGCACATATGTGAATGTGTGTTTATGTGTTTGGCGTTTTTTATTTTCCATAGGAGAAATTCTTTCTAAAACTCTTGGTATCTTAGGTTTGTTTTCTTCAAAAAATTGCAGCATTGACTAATATCATCTTCAGTCACACAGAACTACTATTTCTTTCTATATATAAAGCCTTAATTAGGGAGAGAATGCAAGATATTTTTTCTGACGATAAAAATCCTTATAATTTTTTGACCTTATCATTTCCAACTATCATGTTTTTATACACCAGGATTAGGGTATGTTTATTTGAGTAGTTGGTTAATTTGACTCACATGATATTGCTTTATGTCAAACCACACTACTGAAAACACCTCTGTCATTTAGAGATGCTTAAAGAAAGTCATATTTAACACCAGGATGCAATGAGATATTCAAATGATGGTCTTTTAATTTAAAACTGAAATTTCATTTCTTTCCTCAGTGTCAGCATTTTCAACACTGAAATACAAATTTAGTTCATACAAGAGCAAGATAATCCAATTCATTAAGTTGAATGAAGATATTCTTCCTGAATTTAGTAGAAAGCACTGAGACTAAAACTGGTAGAAAAGTCAATTTATGGGAGAAAAGTATAAAACCCCTTGTTTAATGGAATATAACTGGTGAGCTAGTGATCAGTGCTGCAACATGGAAAGGTTATTTCACCATAGCTTTCCTTATTGCCACCAACTCAACAATACAAGAGTAAGAGAAAAATGTTTAAGAGGAACATTCCATCACCAACTGGACTATAAATCCCAAGCCATATCTCTGAAAATTGTCTAGTCACAGCACACGCTTTCTTGACAAGGCTGCTATAAATTTTTATATTTGTTCCTATTATCTACCTCTGCAGAGGTTCCTCTGAGTAAACTGCAGGTGAAAGAATTTTTCTGGTTCCAGCTGGAAAAGAGACTTTGTAAGAAGGCAACTGATGTAAAGAGCTGCTGCTTTACTGAGGCCATTTGTCTTCTAGGCTGAATGCAACTGAGACTAGAAATCAATACAGATAACAAAACCAAGTGAAAAGACTTTATTGGGGTCTATATGGTTCCAGAGGGAGATTCTGGTCCTTCCCTCAGTGATATATTAAAATTTTTGATGTAAATAGTTTTAAATAAGCATTTATAAATGCTTCCCTGCCAAATAAAAGTAGATTTAAATGCCAGCATAGCAAGTTTGCTTTCCTGGAGACAACCTTCCGGTTGTTGTTTCTTTGTCTATTATTTCATGAAAATCATGACTAGAAAACAGAAGATAGTTGGGGTCCAGGGCAGAAGCTGAAGAATGAATGGGGATCACTTGGAACAGTATTTCTAAATGGAAAAGAATATAATGTTCTATAAAGAATTACAGAGTATTAAAAGTGTCATTGGGATAAATAAAAAAAAAAATTAGTCAAGAAAGTGACTTACTTTTCAAGTCATAGAAGATGAGGTCTGAAACATAAATGCAGCTAACACAGAAGAATCCTACGAATGTTTGCTACTTACTATAGTAATTATTCTCTACTTTCTTTAAGACTTCTTTTAAAGTACTTGGAATCAGGATCTTAACACTTCTGTCAGTAAATGAAAATTATTCCTTTGCCTTTGTTGTTCCAGATCTTCACAAGAATTTTTCACTTTTCCCTCTGCTGAATTTCAAAAATAAAAGCTTAAATTTTGGCTATGGAGTAAAGCAGTATTAAAAATGGCTTGTCTTGACATATATGTGTATCAGCACATTTAGCACATTTCTTTTCCCTACCAGACTGTTTTTACTGCTACTTTCCACTAGCCTGAATGGAAGGAAAATATTTGGGCATAAACAGATGGTGTTGGTTAGTGAGAAATACTTTCAGTGACAACGTAATGCTAACAAGCTGAATGTCTCAGTACTTTTACATTATAAGATGGAAATTGGAGTAAATATTTTTAATATGAACTATTTTTAGTGTAGTGAGCACTTTAAACTGAAGTAACTGAAGTCGGTGGCTATCCCAGTCTTGGCAATGAAGCACTGATTCTTTGTAGCTGTGGGTGTGCATGCATAATTACTTCAATCAAGATAGTGACTAAGTCTTAACTAATTATGAAAATTCTGTCATTTTATCTAGTTATACTTGGAGACATACCTTACCCTGAGAGTTTATGGCTTTAAAGAGGCAGACAATCTCATAGATGACAGAGAAAAAAGAGGATTACATAATTACGTAGATTATAGAGATAAAAGAGAGTTTGTTTTGAGTTATTCATAGATACAGAGTTATCATGTGTTTTAAACCCAGCTAGCAATGAAGCCTGACACAGACACTTGCTCATTCCCCCTCGGTTGAATGCAGAAAAGCATCAAAAGAGTAAAAGTGAAAGAACTTGTGCTTGAGATAATGGCAGTTTAATAAGTAAAGCAAAAGCCACACACACAAACAAAGCAAAACAAGAAAAATAAGGAATTCCTTTACAACAGCCCATGGACAGGGAGGTGTTCAGCCATCTCCAGGAAAGCTTTCAGAGCTCCATCACATGTAACAGTGACTTGGGAAGAAAAAAGCCCTCACTTCAAATGTCTCCCTTTCCTTCTTATTATCCCATATTTATATGCTGAGCATGATACCATGTAGTATGGAATATCCCTTGGGTCAGTTGGGTTCAGGTGTCCAAAATTTGTCTCCTCCCAACTTCCTGCGCACCCCTGGCCTCCTCACTGTTAGGGCAGTGCAAGAAGCAGAAAAGATTCTGTGCAAGCACTGCTCAACAATATTGGAAATATGTGCATTATCAACTTTGTTTCCAGCACAAATCCAAAGCATAGACCCATACTAGCTACTGTGAAGAAAATTAACTCCATCTCTTCCAAAACCTGCACAACTGGATTTATATTTCAGTTGTGAATGACACATAAGCTTCATACCTTCCAGTGGCATCTACAGTTCCATCTGACAGCTCTCATGAAGTCCTTCCAGAGAGAAATGGATTGGATTTCCTGTGGGTCTGCCTTAGTAGACCTTTGCTACAGATTTTGATGCATCATTTTTGAATGAATAATTAGAAAGGTCAGAGCTCAACTGAGACCTTAGGCAATGTTCAATATTTTGCCAGTAGTGAACTGAAAATATTTCTGTGAATGCAGAATGTGTATCTGAACTACTCTGAAGAAAGTAGGTCAAACAGTAAGCTGTTACCTCAAGACACTTGAATTCAGAAAATTCTACTCACTCCAAGTGCTGGCTGAAAGAAAGGCTGACAATTGCTTTAGAAAGGGCAGGATGCTTCCTCTGTGTTAAGACTAGATTAGTGAGAAATGCCTTTGCCTGAATTAAGGTGCAAATGAGACCATATGCCTAAATCAATAGCACGGATTTTATTTTACACTAAATGTGAGGTGGGCAGAGAGATGTGCTTAAGTTCCCTCTGTGGTGGTTTATCTTATGGCAGTTTTCTTCAGGACTGGCAGGGCACACTGCTGACTCACACTGAGCTGCTGCTGGCCAGCATCTCCAGATTCCTTTCTGCTGGGCTACTCTCCAGCCACTCCTTTCGCAGTCTGTAAATGTGTACAGTGTTTCTCCATCCTAGGCACAAATCCACCACTTGGACTTGCCAGATTTTTATCTCTTATTGATGTTATCTTCTTCATAATTGGTGAGGCCTTGATTTTTTTGTCTGTTTTCTGATTGTTGGGTTGCTGTGTAGAAGGGGCCTATAGGCGCACAGTAGATAGAGGCTCTCAACCTGGCTGCTATGAACACCCAGACACAACAGGCAGCAGCATCTGGAGGCTGCTCTAGACTATGTGGGAGTTCAGGTGGTGATGTTCCAGAGGGCATGGTCTCCTGCCTGGGGATGATCCCTGGGCATATCAGAGGCTCCGACCCAGATGAGGGTCATGAAGAGATGGCTCTACATCTGGAGCAGCTAGGACTGCCTGTGGAACACAGTGGTCTCATTTGTGGGAAATGAGTGGTGGTAAAAACCCTGCATTGCTGGGTAGAAATTTGTCTCCCACTTGGGTCATAACAATCCCAAGCAATGCTACAGACTTGGAAAAGAGTGGCTGAAAAGCTGACCAGCAATAAAATGACCTAGAGGTGCTGGTCAACAGCCAGCTGAACATGAGCCAGCATACCCAGGTGGCCAAGAAGGCCAATGACATCCTGGCCTCTATCAGCAATAGTGTGGCCAGCAAGACAGGGCAGTGACTCATCCTGTACTCAGTACTGGTGAGGTCACACCTCAAATCCTGTATTCAGTTCTGGGCCACTCACAGCAAGAAAGGCTGTGAGGTGCTGGAGTGTGTCCAGAGAAGAGTAATGGAGCTGGTGAAGGGTCTAGGGGATAAATCTCCTCAGGAACAGCAAATAGAGCTGGGGTTGTTTACTCTGGAGCAAAGGAATCTCAAGGGAGACCTTATCACTCTCTAATACTACCTCAAAGAGTGAGGGTGGGATGATCTTAGAAGTCTTTTCTAACCTAAATGATTCTATGATTCTGTGAAAATTACAGGGGGCAGATGAGCAGGCTGTGTACTATAGGCAAGGAAAAAACATAGGGTTGACTGGGGCTTCATAGAAACTTTACAGACAAAAGAGCGTAAGTTCTTCCCTCATTGGAAAAATCTTTTCATAGAGAAGGAAAGACATATATAGAGAGGCTATATTTAAGTGACTCATGGATAGAAAGCTGCAAGATGAGACAGGCTTAAAGTTTTTGATTTTCTGGAGTTTCTCTGATGTCAGATTTGATCTTTTAGACATGGGTACTGCACCACAATAGCCAGAGGAATAGAGGAACAAGCTCTCCTAAGGAGGATCTATGAGAGAGTTGGATCTTAATAGACTATCAGCACCAAGATGGAGATCCACTTTTGATAGGAACAGAAGCATCTAGCTGCCGAGCAGACACACCATCACAGAAAGTTACTGCTAGTCATAGATTTAAAGCCCATATTTTTGGTGTGACAGAGAGATTGCAGAGGGCCTGAGACTGTTATTAATGAGAAAGTCACAAAGACAACTCATGTCATTGTGAGGCTGTTTATTATCATCTACAGCTGGTCATGGAACCAAGAGAGCCCCTTGATGACTGGAAACAGGCAGACAGATGTTGCTCTCATTTTAAAGGGTGAGTGGGAATGTCAGTGGAACTCCAGGTAGGGGATGATCAACCACATTTCACCCCTTGTAAAACTATTGTGTGAATAAAACACATACTGGCCATGTGAAGGTGGTGGGTATGCATGAGTTTACCAAGAGTAAATGAATCTTGACTAACCTGACTACCCTTTATTACAAGTTTAGCATTTGCAACTGGGTTTATGGATGTAGGAGAGTGGTGTTTTTTTTTTCTTCCAGGACTGCAAAGGCTTTTTACCCTGCTTATCAGAGCATCAGAGAATTCAGAGAGGGATGTTACAGGTTAGATGCATGGATTAATAGCTTGTTAGAGTGCTGGCTGGGTGGTTGAATCTGAAGGAAAGGAGTTAATAGTGTGTACTCTACCTGGGGGCCAATTGCAAGTGGAATTCTTCTGAGTTTTACCTTAAGGGCTATCCTGTTCATGTTTTCATCAACAGTCTGAACAAGGCGAGAAAATGCACTTTTATCAAGTTTGTGCGTGACATCAAACTGGTTCACAGCTGGTGTACTTCAGGGCTGGGCTCTGAAATACATCTCTGTATGCTTGAATGCTGTTAATAGTTAAGGTGTAAGCAGGTTGACTTGGCATGGGGACCAATGTTGTTCTCTGTTATACACTGAAACTTTTTGTTTCTGTGGCAGTTAGGAAATTTGCATAAAATCTGGACTGAGCTTAAGGTAACTTCTGATGACAAGCTTTTATGATCATGGCTGTGAGTGTTCTTCATGGAAATTTTGTACTTTGATCTATAGTTTAGCTGTATGTACACATACAGATATACATTCTGACATAAAATGGTGTATCACTCTAAATGACAACAGTTTAATGATATCTGCTGCAGTTTTTCACTGCATCAGTATTTCTGACCAAAGAAATACTGAGTTAACCAAGTTGTGATGATCAACTCTGTTTTGATGACCTGGGCTTGTTATGTGAAGAATTGAATATGGCATAAAGCTCTCTGATCTACTGTTCAGTGTGTTGCTTCATCCCTATAGTTCAGGGCAACAGTGTGGATGTCACATTAAATTCCAGAAACAGTGCAAACATGTTGGCATGATTCCTGCATGCTAGTCTGAACTTCCTGGGCTGTCCTGAAGTAATTCCATTGCTTTCTGTCCTAACATGAGTATAGGCATTAATTGCCACTGTGTTGACACTATCAATTTCTCATTATATAGATGTGATAAGCTAAGCATGAAAGAGTAAGGCTGCTAATTCTGTTCAGAGATTTACAGTGGTGTGACTTACATCAGAACACTGCAAAATCTGGTTGGAGATCTGAAGTTGGTTTTTAATCTTATTAGTATTTTTTCAAAATAGCTCTGTATAATTATCTCTGTAGAAAAGAAGCTTTCTACACAATTAAAAACCTAAGCTGATGACTGCTATAAGGGATTTTTTAAATTGCTTTCATCAAGCTGGGCAAATTTCACATCACATTTTTAAAGTCACTGTTTACAAAAATCTCATAATTAAAAGCACTTGCAAAAATGTTAATACTCTTTGAACCAAGGAGTAAAGTGCATGCATTTTTTTTAATAAATTGTTGAAGCTACACTTCCAGTCTGGAAAAGGCTGTTGCATTTGTAGGATAGGACTCATGCTGATTTTCCTAAGCATTTATGCTAGGCATGTATTCAGTGGTTCTTAAAAATCAAACACGTGAGCTGGATAGAGTGCTGTGCTGTGAACTGCAATGATTAAGCGCCTGTAACTTATTTATTGCCTGGTTACAGTTACCTGGCATCATATGAGATGCCAAAGGTATCCAGACAGGGTTCTGGAGACTGTTGAAAAAGAGCCTAGGTCTGCTGCAAGTCTTGAAAAATACTAGGTAAAATAACTTGGTTAAATGCTCTGCTAGTTTATGGCTGTGATAAGAGTAAATGTTTTTCCTAGCAGCTCATATGGTCCTGTGTTTTGGATTTGTGACAAAAGCAATTTTGATAATACAGGCAAGTTTTAGGCATTGCTGAAGTGCTTTCCTCCTTCTCCCCCCATCCTACCAGCAAGTAGTCTGTGGGTGCACAAGGACTTAGAAGGGGACACAGCTGGGACAGCTGACTCCAACTGACCCAAGGGACATTCCATGCTATATGACATCATGGTCAGCACATGCAGCTGGGGGGATATTCTGAGTGATGGTGTTACACTTCCCACGTAACCGGAAGCTTGATGAAGCCTGATGTTCCTCGGGATAGCTGAACACCTATCTGCCAATGGGAAGTGTTGGATGAATGCCTCATTTTGCTTTGTTTGTGCATGGCTTTTGCTTTCCCTACTGAAGTGTCTTTGTCTCAATCCTGAAATTTTCTCATTGCTATCCTTCCCCTTTTCTCCAATCTCACTATGGGAAATGAGTGAGTGGCTGTGTGGGGCTGAGCTGCATGCTGGGCTTAATTCACAAAGAATTATTATGGTTTAAACACCCAAATTAAGTATGCATGTCCATTTACTGTGAAACAGATAGATGGGGGAGGTGATCTGAGCCACAATCTCAAGCCAAATTTCCTATTTCAGGAAAACCCTGGAGAATATTCAAAGTTCACAGGCCAACTTATATCCTACTTGATAGATGATTCTTAAACAAGAGTACAAATTTAAAATCCAAAACACTTACCTTTAATTACAGCTATGAGGCATCTAATCAAATTTGATAAATAATTATTAATTTTCCTTGTTGACTGCATACAAATTGTAAATTATAAGTAGTAATTTATATCACTTTACTAGGATTTATTTGATTCATTCTACTATGTTTTTGTTGGGTTCCAGTTCAATTGAAAATTATGAGTATAACTTACATGTACAACAATGCGATGAATGTCATTGTGTGTAGAAACAGGAGTGTTAAAAACATCAATATGATTTAATGTTTGTTTGTGCGTATAGTTTATTGAAAACCTGAGGAAAATGTAGAAACAGCTTCTTCTTTGGTCTTGTCAGAATTCAAGTCCAACTGAGCAAACATTGGTATGGAGAGGAGTCAACAAAGGTGCTGACAGTGTTAAAACAAATTGTAACAAGAAAGAGAAGTAGGAGCCCTGAAGTCAACTGATAAGAAGTGGGAACTATGTAGAAGACCTAGGGTTGATGCAATTAAGTTTCAGTCTCTGGTCATAGGCTGAAGAGATCAGAGATCTCTGCTTCCAGTTCTCTTTTGTGACCTTTCTGAATCCAGGTGTTTGGTCTCTTTGGCAGGTTTTTCTGTGAAAGGGCAGAAAGCTAGATACAGCTGTGGGGGAGACTAGGAATGAAAAAAAAAAAAAACCAAAAAAAGCAGCAAGGGAGGATGTCTGTTCTGCTGCTCTCAGGGCTGAGCTGAGTAAAGGGATTATACACTAGGAACCAAAACCCTGAGGCTGGGCTTTCAGCACAGAGGGTCCTGCAGTGTGACTGTCCAGAGCCTCGACTGCAGGTTATATAAAGCAAGGGAGAGAGGAGTGTGACAGTAGAAAGGCTTCACTGTTACCAGCAAGGGAAGGGTCAGGGCAAAGGGTTGAAACAGAGGACACTAAGTGCTCTTGATACAGTAAATGCTGCTGACTGCAATGGAACAGAGTTAACTTTGCAAGTTAGGAGACATGGCAAATGTTATTGCTGTTTGTTATTGACATCAACCTGTATTAAGGACCATGAACTCTTAGGCTGTGAGTGAATCAACCATACTAGCAGTAGGTTCTTGGAATCAGAGGCATCAGAGGTACACTTTGCCTATACAAGGACTCTACTTTTGGAAGTTAGGGAAGAAAGAAGACTAATATTACCAGTGTATTCAGCACAGGAAATCATAACTTCAGTCTGTAGTTCTCTACCAGCAACACAAATAAATTGTGATGTTGATATCCTGTTCTTCCCAATCAACCTTACTTCAAATTCTAATTGTTCTTGTGGAAATCAGGTTTGTTAGAGGGTTAGTTTTGTCATGTTTCCCTTCCAAGAAGGATGCAGGAACTTTAGTGAGGTGTAGCATTATTTTCACATCTGACAAGTCTGGATTCTGTTTACAGGATTTACATATACAAATAATTTAAAAGTAATTAATCAGTTTGGGATGTTTTCTTGGTTATGTGACTGAACATATCCATTTGTCTCAAAAAGTAGTTTGGGCAGCTGTCTGCAGTGTAGACACTGAAACTAGAATATCAGGCACATTCCTGATGTCTTTGGATTTTTATCTGATATTGCTAGGTCAAAAATTCTCCTGCATTTTATTTTTTATATCCTGTGTAAATTGCAGTAAGTCAGTTTAAATCAGGTACCCATCCCTCCTCTTACTGACACCTCATCATTCATTTCATTAAAAAAGAGAAAAAAAAGCCAGGATGAAAAGAGCATGGTTGTTTGGTTATTTTACAAGGACACTTCAAGAAGTAGGTATAGTAGAAAATTTTGCAATCACACCTGATGTGTCTTCAAAATGATGACCTTAAGGTTTATTTGACATGTAATATATTAGTGAAGATCAGCTTGCACAGAAGTCCCAATCTAAGCCCAGAACTATAGCCTTTCCATAATGTGCACATTCCTGAAATTACACTAATTGCAATGTTATATGAATTTCTGGATTTGCTTCAGTACAAATTTGCTCTGAGCCAGAGGAAAACTCATGTTCTTGGTGGAGTCCAGTTTGATGATCTTCAGTTTTGGAGACAACTAAATATACAAATTTGAGCATGTATGAAAGGGAAGACTGAAGCATCTTGTGGATGGAGGGTTGTGTGATACAGAGATAAGCTGTCAGATGGTGGGTATATCACGTGCAACGGAGCAGGAGGAAAAAAAGCTGGATATTGGATAGTTTGTACTCATGGTTTCACCCAAGCAAGCAAAATCTTACTTAGGACCCAACTAATCTAATGAATTAGGAACTCACAGTATGTAATTTGATATAAAAAATATGTGAGAAGTGTTGAAGTGTTATTTCTTACTATGATAGTTTCAATAGGTCTCAGATAACTTGGAGTTCTGTTCTTATGCAGCAGAGCCCAGCTGAGATCCATGAGACAGACTTCAGTGGCAGCAAATTTCTCATGCATTTACTGAAATAATTTGCTTCCATCCTGATGCAAAAAGAGATTTTCCTCTTTGCTGACCATCTGCTCCACATTTGGACACAATGTTTCTCCATCTATGCATCTTGTAAAAAGAAAACAATCCCATTGTGACTTGGAATGTGACAGCAAGTGAACCTTAGAAAGCACAGGAGAAACATACATACCAAACAAAATAAGTGTTTCTTTACAATATGTGTAATGAAACTGTGCAGCTTCTTGCTGCAGAATATTCTGATTTGCTAAAAGTGAGGTCAGGGAAGTGATCAAAATCATGGAAACCTCCTCATAGAATGTAGAGGTTTTCTACATCTGACTTATTTCAAAGTTCTTCATTAATAGAGGCAGAATTATAAACCCTTTTATCCAGGACAGCCTGAATCATGAAGAAATGAGGTGACTTATTTAAATCCATGAGCACTTGGAACTAAAAAAATTAATCTAGTCCCAGTGGTCTTGTGTAGTATATTTTTGTCTTGTCTGAAATCAGTAAATTACTTTTATTTAAATTCCTCTCTCTTGCTTAAGGAAGAAACTGAGCTCATTACAACTCAATTGTATATGCATATTGGCAGTCAAAGAAACCCCAGTCTTGCATTCATATTGACCTTGAAAGTCAAAGATTAATATTTGAAATGTCAACAATTTTGTGGGTTAATAATTTTAATAAATTATCCCAACATTTTGGTAAATCTCCCAATTAGATAAAGCAACTAACCAGAATCTTCAATTGACTCTATGGTGCCAAGCAAAATCCTCAACTTATTATGAGTGGCCTTGAACAGATGCCAAGAAAGGAGGAAAAGAATGCAGTGATTATTTTCAAATTCTCTTGATTCAGGCAATAGGAGCATGGTAACCTTTACCTTGTGAACATAGCGATATATTTAGTCAATTTCTAGATTTAACATTCAGGATAGAGACTGATGCTCTTTGGTTTCTGTCTTTTTTCCTTTTATAGGTTCTCAGTATTCTTCACACATATATTTGTAGCTCTCTAGCCTATTGTATTAGTAGCTAGTTTTCTTAGTACTTTTCCATGGCCTTTCCCTAGGCAGAAAGACAAAACAATTTCCAGAGCTCCAAGCCTGGGGAATACAAGGCCCCAGTACTATCTTGGTTATCCCTGGGAACAAAGACCAAGAACAGCTCTTGGAGATACATTTCATGGACAAAGTACAGCTAGTGCTGAGAGGGGGCTCCAGAGAAGGGGCTTGACCTGGGGGGGAATTGCATCACCACCTGTCCTCCTAATTGGTGCTTTTTATCAATTATGCTAATTTCCTAAAACATATAAAAATATGTTCCCTGGAGGGGGTGGGCTTTTGTGGACATCTTTCCATAATTGCTCCTGAAGGACTTCAAATAAAAGATCTGCTCTTGTATTGCCTCCTTACTAAAATTATCTCAGCTTTCATTTCCAGGTTGGAAAAAGGCAACAAGATGCTAAAAGAAAAATTGTTTAAAGTTTGGATTTACTAACTGAAAGTAATATTTTGAAATCACTCAAATTAGAAATGTGAATAGGGAAATAAGAATGCTCAATTTCTCTTAAAACTCTTAAGCTTTCAAGTACAGTTTCACTATTTTTCATTTTTTTTTTCAGTTTAAATGACTGGTTTTGTTTCAGGTGGGGAATTGTTTCTGTGAATAATTATTAATAGTGTAAAAATCCCCTGATGCTATTGCTTGTACTATGTTTGTGCTTAAAGGAACCTATTGACAACATTTGCACTACTCTGCGATACCAGCAAAGATTGTTCCTGCCCTTCAAATATCTTCTAGTTCGACAAGAACTGTTATAAACTGATATTAAAATGACAGCATAGAGTATGTGTACTATGACACTTAAAATGCTAGAAATAGTATGATATAAAGTGTGTGAGCATCTTAGTGCCCAGGTGACTTTTACAGCCTTTGTCAAGTGGATTGACTAGTTTGTATTTGAAGAAAGATATTTTTTATAAGTAAGACTCTAAGCACAATTTTAGTAAACAATAATCAATAAATCGATTTCAAATTTTTCAAAATCAGTTGTGACCTGTTTTCTTAGAAGATTTCATGAAACTATTGAATTGACTGCATTAGAACAGTTTATTCCACTGCCTCTCCTACTGCTTGCACACCTCAGACTAATGGAAAGCCTGAGTATGACAGAATTTTAATGTGTCACATTCCACTGTTACTGTGACTCATATAAACTGTGATATCCCCCTAGGATTAATGCTACACTTTCGCATCTGGTTTTATTGTTCTTCTGATCAGTTGCATTTTGAAAATGAACTCAACTGTAGTAGATACCTGATATTAGCTTGCTTTTGGAACACATTTCCATGCTGGCTCAGATTCTTAAAAGAACCACAGTCTAGCCTGTGCAAACCTTAAACTTTAGTTCCCATTTGTTGCAGACAGCTTACTTGGAAGTTTCAGTCTTTTTCCAAGAGACTGTTTCTACCAGATATCCTGGCTAATAATGCTTGCAATTTGCCCTCAGTTAACTTTTCTGATTTCTAGGACTGGCTCAGCTTACTCTTGTTTTGTGAAACATGTTAGTTCATGCTACCAGTCCCCCTGTGAATTCTTTCAGAACTTCAAGAGAACGTTTTCCTTCTGAAGTTTAATCTTTTCTGTCCTACTGTAAGAGACACCCTGGTTATTTTAAATTGTTTCTCTTAAGTATGCAGATTCATCTTTGTTACAGAAGGAGCCAGATACTCAATTTAATAGGCTAACACTGAGCTTCTGTCCTGAAAAGCCTTTCTTCTTTCCCACTGGGATATTACCTCACAGTGGGAAATGTGTCTTAAACTTGCATGAAGCCTTTCATTCTATATCAGTCTGGTAAGTTTACTTAGTTTATAAATGGGATAAATATGTGTACCTACCACTGGCTCTTGACAGAACACAGACATGGTTATAATTAATCACTCTGGGGTGGCACTGGATTAAGGAATATTGATCCCTAATGTCTTTAGAAGGATGTTATACATGCATGTCATTGCCTTGTTGACTCTAAGTTTTATAATTAAAGGATTATAAAATAAGATTATAGTTAGAGTTAATAAGAAAAGGTTTGAATGACAATGTACTTATCTCTGAAGGAATAATACAGAATCCTTCTTGCTTGAGACATTTAAAACCAGACAAGGCAACTGACCTTTTCATCCCTGACTCCTAGTTTGATTTTAAACAGCCTCATCAAGCATTTGTCTTTGATATTTTTATTTTGAGAAATGAATTTTTGCTGTTTGGTAGAACTCACTTTGCAGAGAATGTGCAAAGAAAATGTTTTAACAATCTAAATTTTATCATGATCCCTTTTGAGGGATTAAATCTATTATGGCCCTTATGAGGCCATAATAGATTTAATACACATATGCTTTGGGATATGTGTATTAGATGGGTCAGTTAATTGAAAAGACTGGTAACTTAGTATTGATATTTTTGTTTTCATGCTGTTGCCTTTTCCCAACTTGGAAATGAAACTTGAGATAATTTTAGTGAAAAGGTAATATCTTAAATAAAAAGGGATCTTTAATGATTTGAAGGCCTTCAGGAGCAGTTATGGATAGAGGTCCACAAAAGCCCACCCCCTCCAGGGGTGAGTACATTTTTATATGTTTTAGGAAATTAGCATAATTGATAAAAAGTACCAATTAGGAGGACAGGTGGTGATGCAATTCCCTCCAGGTTAAGCCCCTTCTCTGGAGCCCCCTCTCAGCACTAGCTGTACTTTGTCCATGAGAATGCATCTCCAAGAGCTGTTCTTGGTCTTGGTTCCCAGGAAGAAACAAGACAGTACTGGGGCCTTTTATCCCCCAGGCTTGGAGCTCTGGAAATTGTTTTGTCTTTCTGCCTAGGGAAAGGCCATGGAAAAGTACTAAGAAAACTAGCTACTAATACAGTAGGCTAGAGAGCTACAAATATATGAGCAAAGAGTACTGGGATCATATAATAGAAAAGAAGGCAAACCCCAAAATTGCATCAATGCTACACCTGTTTTTATTTATGGCATCCTAAAATTCACAGTTTACAGTAGGAAATAGATCTATAGTCTTTAATTGCTTTCAGCATCTGGCTGCAAAATTTTTCATGAGAGAACTGCCTTGTGGGGAAGTACAAAGAAAAGTATATGCTCAAGAATGGATTGTAGAAGAAATGCTTCTGAGTAACATCTTCCACAGAATGTGTTGTTCTTCTATTTTGAGTGGGTTCAAGTAAAAAGAGAGGTCTACTAAAAATCCCCACATTTGCAACATCATAGTATATTATCTTAAGATGTCATTTTTTTGAAAATTAAAAGTGGTTTAAGAAGAGCACTTTTGAATATGTTAGTAATAGAGGAAAATGTCGCTGTATAGAAGGTAAGAATTTCCATAAAATGCAGTGAATTAAACTGTTAAGGTACAACTGTAAAAACTGTAGAAATCTTAGAAAACACACATAATAAATGAGATTCTTTGTTATCTGTTGAAGAGTAGAGAACAAAAGTATCAGCAAGAAATGTAATACTCAGGTTTGCAATTGTTATCCCTCCTGTCTCCTGTGCATTTGCGAAGATCTGCCCAATTAACTCCATGTTTCAATAATGAATAACCCCAAGCCTGTGAAATGCCTCAAAGTTCATATTAAACATGTGTGCAGATTAAGAGGGCTCATGAACTTGATGAGCGAGGATGAGTGTCTGTCAACAGAATCTGCTGAGAATTAAGTATGAATAGCTGAATAGAGAGACATCTTAAGGAGATTACAAGTGGGATCGATGACTGTACAGTGTAAGGACAGATTGTTTAGGGACCCTTTCTTCCCTGAATAAATTAATCAAGAAGCAGCAGTGTTCCAGCTTGCCAAATGAATTTAAACTATAAAGTTGGTTACAGCCACAAAGTCAGCAATAAGGCAGAATGAAGTCCTGGAAAGTGTTGCCATGTATTTTGTGAAATAGGAGATCCCTAGACTGACTTTGCAGCTCCAAGGATCCTGAAACATGAAATGTATCACAAAGGGTGCCTCTGCAGCCTCTTCTTTTGCTGACAACCAGCCATGCAAATTCAAGGTGGAGGATTCAAGTCTACTAAGGCTTGAAAGCCTTAGAGTGTGGCAACTGCATGAATATTCCAGTTATGCTATTACAGGATGTAAACCCTAGATGTCTCCTTGTTTTTCTTGTCACTCACTTATAAACAGAGTCTACCCATGAGAAGCTCCTTATTTGGGCAGTCGTTTCTCAGGCCCCAAAGCAGAAAAGCTCCAAATCTGGAAACTCACGGAGCTATTGAAGGAAAAGGGTGTCATGTGCTCTTAGATGCACTCAAATGAGGGCCTGGATGAAATTTATCCTCTTCTAGGAGCTACAAATGTGACAAGAAAAGGGAAAAGAAACTCTAAGTGCTCAACAGCCTGAATAGAAGTCTGCAGGCTAACATAAGCTTGCACAGAGACAGACTGTCCAGCAGCAAGAAGGGGATAAAACTTGAAAGAAAGATGTTGAAAGAAAATCAATTGCAATGTGCTGAAAATGTAATTGATCCATTCCCAGGGCCCTAGTCCTCCAAAGAAAGAACCTGAGAAGCGTGGCACTTGGTGTATATTAAGGGTACCTCTGTTACTTTTATTGAGTTACTCTGCATTGTTCATATGTGTCAGAAATAAGAAGTTAAGCAAATGACAACTACTCTGGGGCTGGAAAACATAGAGTAAATGATGAAATTATTAAAAGACTGAGGACAGAAGGTCTTCAAAATATTTAATCTTCAGTTTCAAAAGTATTTGTAGGCTTAAATTTTAAGAAACTACATGTGGTAACTTCCTTCCTTCCTTCCTTCCTTCCTTCCTTCCTTCCTTCCT
>WBNO01024815.1:17923-36733 GCA_013400575.1 Peucedramus taeniatus
TTCCTTCCTTCCTTCCTTCCTTCCTTCCTTCCTTCCTTCCTTCCTTCCTTCCTTCTCTTTTTTGATTTGTTATGTGGTGTGGGTTTTTTTGCTGTTGAGAGCATGAGCAGTAAAGAATTCATCTGTATTTATCTTGCATACAAATGGAGAGCTTATATGTCCCAGTTACATGGTTAGGATAATATGAATCGGGGGAATTATCAAAAGGATTTCTTTCATACCTTTTAGTAACTTTCAAGCCTCAGAAGAAAATACTGGGTCTGGTTTCATTTTTGTGATTATGTATGTTCACAACTACTGTTATATTTAAAAATGTTGTATGTCAACTCTGACTCATTCCTTCTGTTAACCACTTGCAGCTGAAATTTCTTCTTACTGTAAAATTAATGACTGGCAAAATAGTCCTTTTCAACTTGCTTTCAATTGAAGGTAACAGAAAATGTAGATAAATAAGTGAAGAGAGGGCTGAAGTCTCTGACTAACGTGAACCAGAAAAGTTCGGCTGAATCTGGAGGAATAGTTGCCAAGGGTGGGATTTGGGACCTGTGAGATGCAGTCAGACTTCTGTTATGTCTGAGCAAGCAGCCTGTAAAGTAGCTTTACTGCATTGTGTTTCCTTTTCAATAATTTCTCATTAAAAAAAAAAAAAAAAGTTCTGATTTACAGTAAATCTTGCCATCCAGGTTAAGTGTGCAATCATTATACATCTTATATGAAAAAAATTCTGTCTGACTTTATTTCCTAGATAAGTCTTAAAAAAAAAAAAAAAAAGAAAAAAAAATTAATTAATTTACATTAGAGATATTAGTGCCAAGGAGACAGATGAATTTATTCTGCTATAACATGACTGAAGCCAAAAGAGTCATGTAAGAGATTAAATTCACCCACAATGTTGCTATTTTCTCCCTATTGCATGCTGTGGCTTGCCACGCATCTAAAGAACATAATTTAATCACAGTCTTTGGATATTCATATGCATTTTTTTTTCCGTGTGGAAGTGTATCCTTCATGTTTATTATTGTGGCATTGTTTCTCTTAACCTATAAACAACCTTGTTCTTTAAAAAGATAAAATAACTTGTTGCCTTTACTTATGAAAAAACTTTCATTCTGCTCAAGGGTATGAATTCTACTTGGTTAGGGTTTTTTGAGTCAAAACAAAAATCTCTTCAAACGTAAAAATAGCCTATGTGAGTTTGCTTGAATTTGTGGAGAGAGAGAGGGAAGAGGAAAAAGAATGCCCATGATTTCCTATTCCCAATGAGACATGGAAATAAACAAAAAAACCCCACCTTTTTAAGTGCATCATCCCAGCAAGATGAAGGAGAGAAAAATAAAGGCAAAAAAAAAAAAAAAAAAAAAAGGAAAAAAAAAAAAAGCAAAGTAATCACCACTGTCCCACAAGAGACATATAATCTTGAGTGCCACTTTGGATTTGCTCCTCAAAAGAAGTGTGTCCCTGTGGCACTTCTGAAGCTTGAAAAGCTTTGTTCTCAGCTGGAGTGACAGACTTGGCTTTATTACTGATGTTCAAATACTTCTTTGCAACTTGAGAAAATGATTCCTTAAGAATGTTCATGGGGGTTTGCTCCTTTTGAGAGAGGGATCAAAAATGGTAGCCACACAAAAGTCTTCAGTCAAGTTTCTTTTGTCATTTAAAATTTGAGAACTGTATAACTACAAATCTCCCTGTATTGTGAAAATGTAAACAAAGCCTGTGTCAATATAATTGTGGTTGAAATTCTTGAGATGCAACTTCAGAATTTCAGACAAGAGCAAGTTGCAATGTTTTTTTCCTTAAAGATCTGAAGAGAGAGGAAAACAATGTTAATATATTTTACTATGCCTTTACAGTAAGACAAGTACTCTCTTTCTTTATCTCTCACAATAGCATATGTTTAGGAAGCCCCTAAAAATCATGTGGTGCAAATAAGCAGCTGGACAACAGGAGAGTTGGGAGAAAGCTCAACATTGTTTACAGTTCTTTGTATTTTGAAAGAGTGATTCCTTATGTTTCTTTCATTTTATATATGTATAATATTCATCATAATTATCTTAAGTTGAATGAAAGTATAATTTAAATGTGCATGGAAAGACACATACACACTGTTATGTGAGTTAAAGAACAGAACACACAGTTAAGAATGCCACTTGAAAATATTCCCCTAAAATAATGTGTGCTGTGAACTGCAAACACTTGAGACTTTAGATTTTTTTGCCTTTTTACTAAAAAAAATAAAAGTAAGTATATTTGCAAGTCTGGTAACAGCCTAAGGAAAGAATTCTTTTCTTTTTCTCTCTGTTTCTTGAGTCTATAACAGAAGAACAAGATATGACAGAAAAGACTGAAATCTATGTGAGAACAGACTACATAAAATAGCCCAGAATGAAATGTACAATTGCTTAACATGAAACCTTCTTTCAGAAAATTTATTAAGAAAATCACCAGAACTTCTTGTTAGTCTCACTAAACGTCATTTATGACTGAAGAGCAAAGATACAGATGGAACCCCACTTTGCCAGAACAAGACAATGTCATCTATACAATTTTTGTGGCTTAACCCCAACCAGAAAACAAACCCCATGGAGCTGTTTGCTCATTCCCCACCAGCTGTGTGAGGGAAAGAATCAGAAGGATAAAGATGAGAAAACTTGTGAGTTGAATTAAAGACAGTTTAAAAAGTAAAGCAAAAGCCACACACACAAGTATAGCAAAATTATGAATTTATTCACCTCTTCCCATGGGCAGGTGTGTGTTCAGCTGTCTCCAGGAAATCAGGGCCCCTCACATACAACTGTGACTTGGGAAGGCAAACATCATCACTCCATATATCCCCCACTTTCTTTCTCCAGCTTTATATACTGAACATGACAGGTCTGCAATAATCCTTGGGTCAGTTGGGGTCAGCTGTCCTGCCCGTGTCCCTTCCCAGAGTGTTGCTCACACCAAACTTTCTCACTGGCAGGGTAGTACAAGAAACAGAAAAGGCCTTGATTCTTTGTAAGCCCTGCTCTGCAATAACAAAAACATATCTTTATTATTGACCCTATTTCCAGTAAAAATTCAAAACGTGTCCCCCTTCTAGCTACTATGAAGAAAACTAACTTCGTCCCAGCCAAAACCAGCAGAACAATGTAATGTGTTATGCTAACGTTGCCTACTTATCTTTTGAAGTCATAAAATCACAGAATGGTTTGGCTTGGAAGAGACTTTAAAGACCATCTAATTCCAATTCTCCTGCCATGGGCACATTAGACCAGGTTGCACTGAGCCCTATCTGACCCTGTCTTGAAATTTCAGGGATGGGTCATCCACCTCTTTTCTGGACAGCATGTCAACTTCTACTGCTTTTGGTACAATGGATTATCTTAAAACATTTGGGTACAAGTTATTCATATGTAGTGGTCAGATCATAGAAATGTATTTTTTCCACTCAAGCCATTTCTCAAGGGACAGATTGCAAAATTTAAAATAAATCTCAAACCTAATAAGCTTTATTACCTTTAAACATATTAACAGACATAATTTCAAAGAGTTCTGTAAAAATTAAAGCACACAGTACTGTTAAAATGTGAAGTTTAAACTTTCAACCATTATAAGGATCACAATCCTTCATCAAAGTAAATATTTGTTTTTTGCAACTCTCTACATAAAAAAGAGTACAAACACTTTCAGTTGTGTCCAAAGGGTTATTTTCAGCTATTTCAGGAGGTAAATATTAACATGATAATTTTGAAATAGGGTAGTTGTAAACACTTGTATTTTTTTTAGCTGTTTGTATTTGTCTTAGAGGGTGCACTTGATGCTCTCATTTATACAATTGATAAAGATATTAGATAGGACTGACCCCAATACTGAGCCCTAGGTAACACCTCTTGTGACTGGCCACCATTGGATTTAACTCCATTGACTGGCATTTCACTGGGCCTGGCCATCCAGCTGTTTTTTTTACCCATTGAAGAACAAGCACTCTCATCTATGAGCAGGCAGTTTAACCAGAAGAATGCTGTGGGGGTGATGTGGGATCATTCAACTAAATGGCTTTCAAGCAGCATTTTCAGGGTAGCCAAAAAAAAAAAAAAAAATCTTACTTCACAATCCTGACCATTGTAGGAAATAGCAATAAAATGCTGGTACAAGGGATGGTACCTTAATAAATTAGAGGAAGTTTAAACCTTTATTCTCTACAGCAGGTAAAACTTAACAAAAGTTGTGTACTTTTAGTATATAGATAAATTTTAAAAAATTGTTAGCCAGACTTCTATAGCATATCAGTTTTCTAAAGCAAGGAATAGTTCTGTCTGTACAGCTCACTGCTGGAGAGGATCTGAATCCTACAACAGGCCATTCAGCCTCAACATCTCTGCAGCTATAGCAGTTGTCATTAACATTCTACTAGAATGAAGTAGACTTGATGCTGTAGTGTGCATAAGCTAGAAGCAGCGAATATTGGACAATCAGTGCTTTCTCAGCATAGCTTGGCACACTTTTCTCTTAAGTCAGGATTTTTAAATACAGATTTTTCAACCCAAATTTAAAGGAACAAAACCAAAATACATTTCAGATGTTTATCTTTAATTGCAAAGAACAAAAGCTGAAATTTTCTAAAAGGTTTGGAACTTTTCTCAAGCTAGTGCTTTAAAAATTAATATTATTGCTTCAAATATTTGCTATACATATGTAGTTTGAAAGAAGAATGGAGATATTTTCTCTACATTTCTGTGTATGTTCCTAAAACAGGGAGAGGTACATGGACATGAATTAACCTGTTCAGTCTTAGAGGGTTCAGGCATATGAGAAGTTACCAGAGGTTGTAGAATGACAAAGTACTAACTCATCCATGGTGATTGCATATTTTGGATGTAAGGTAAGACATTCAGGATCAAACTTCTTTTCCCAATTAGTGATTTATACCATATTGGGCTTGCATGGCAGGGTTTTGATAGTGGATGGTACAGGGGTGGCTTCTATGAGAAGATGCCAAAAGCTTCCCCTGTCCAATTCCAACTGGCTCCATCACAGACATGGCACATCAGTGATGCTAGTAGCCCCTCTGTGATTTAAGAAGGGGAAAAAAATTCTACACAACAATAGCTGGAAGAGTGAGAATATGTGGGACAAACAGCTCTGCAGACACCCATATCAGTGGAGAAGGAGGGGATAAGGTGCTCCAGCCATCAGAGCTGAGATTCTCCTGCAGCACATGGTGCAGACCCTGGTGATGCAGCTGTGCCTCTGCAGCCCATGGAGGTCCACAAGCAAAGATCCACCTGCAGCCCATGAAGGACTCCACAGAGAAGCATGTGGATTTGCCTGAAAGACACTGTGACCCTGTGGAAAGCCTGTGCTGCATCAGGCTCCTGTCAGGACCTGTGACCCAGTGGAGAGAAGCCCATGTTGTAACAGGTGTTCCTGCAGGACCTGTGACCCAGTGGAGGACCCACATTGGAGCATTCTATTCCTGAAGGGCTGCACCCTGTGGAAGGAGTCCACACTGGAGCAGACGGTCTCCCATTGGAGGGAAGTGGACAAGGCAATGTGTGAGGAACTGACTGCAGCCCCCATTCCCTGCCCTCCTACACCACTTGGGAAAAGGAGGTAGAGACTGTCAGGAGTGAAGCTGAGCCTGAGAAGAAGAGAGGTGTTTTAAGATTTATTTATTATCCTGCTCTGATTTGATTGAAGATAAATTCAATTAATTTGCCCATGACAGTAATTGGTGAGTGATCTCTCCCTGTCCTTATCTCAATCCACAAGCTTTTAATTATATTTTCCCTTTTCAGTTGAGGAGTGTCGGGGTCTCCGGAGGTCAAGAGGACCCCAATATGTGTTAGAGTCTCTTTTTTCCCAGCCCGGCAGCCGAAGAAGGAGTCAGAACTCTTCATCTGCAGTTTCCAAGGTTGTTTATTTTCTCTTATTTAGTACATTCTTTTCCTGACCCACCGTGATCTGTTCAGCAGGTCAGTCCGAGGCACACTACGCGCCTTCAGGGTGGTGTTGTCTTTTTATACTATAAACTACGTGTACATTATCTACCGTTAATTTCCAATATCTATCACCTATGTTGCACAGTCTGTCTCTAAACCAATCCAAAAGTGTCAACATCACCCAGAAGATAGAGGCTAAGAAGAAGACAGGACATGCCCAAATGCCTCCATCTTGGCCCCCAAACCCCTATTCTAAAAACCTTAAAATTCTACTTTTCTACTTTGTGACAAATCAACTATCACTCTACTTAACTTCCGTGCTTGTGCATCCTCATATAAGGTTGGTAATTTTCTCCATGGGTTGAAATCAAAGGCACAGGGCTCTTGGGCTTTGTGCCAAGGTCTCTGAGCTCCCCACCAGGGGCTCAGGCCATCCAGGACAACTAGAGGGATGTCCTGGGTTCTGACAGAGGAAGAGTTTCTAAGTGGTTTAGTGTGCACCTGGCCTCTAGCCAAGGTTAACACACCCCACATACCCACACTTCTTTCCTGCATGGGAAATGTTCTATTTCATAGAAACAAAACCTGGAACAATAAAGCCCAGGCTGAGTATGCAGTCTGAAGGTTTTCTTTTCTTATAGAAAGTTAGTTATTCTCTTGCTATTTTATGCATTAAAAAAAAACCAAAACAAAACTATTGTGATAAGTATTTCAATTCAGCATTTTCTGTGAATAGAGAAGACCTGAAGAAAGTCTGAGTGAACCCCATTAGTATTCTTTGTCCAATAAAGTATACGCAACCTTTTGTGGGCTTATGCTATAGATATTGAAGGTAACAGCATTTCAAAATTAAAAGAGGGCAATAATTGTTCCAGACTGTTGTGAGTACTACAGCATTAAGATTTCTCTTTCTTAATCATCTTTCATACTGCAAAAAGAAGCAACTGGGATAATACGTCTGAAGAATGTGGAAGAAGAATTTTCCTAAACAAACTGTTCGGTAGCCAGTGATTTGGGTTTGCTATATCTTCAAGACCAAAGGAACAAAGGATTTTTTTTTCTTTAGCTCTTTTCCGCTTTCTCCTTGCATTTGCAAGAGTTTAGCAGTATGAACTCCTTGTTCCTTTTTGCTTAAAGCAATTTTACTAAAGGTTTCTCCACTCTGATGAAGAAAAAAGTAAGATCAGTTTTAAAGTACTCTAAAAAGCATTTTACAAAGGGTTCACCTGGAATTAATAGTTTTCTGCTTCCCTGTAGTGCTGTGTTTATACTTCAACAACTCATGGCACCACCAAGGAAGAAACAGAATAAGTATAAGAAAATGTTTACAATGTTTAGAGATAAGGATTATTTTATACTTATATAAAGTTGATTTTTTTTTTCCTTTCATAAAGAAAGCAAGCCTAGTGGGAAAGATTCAGCTTTACCTATGTCCACCTGTCCACGCTCCTGTTTTCAGTGTCTCTTCTCCTTTGTTGTTCATTGATAGCCATGTAGTGGGAAAAATCTCATTATAAATGGCATCAGAGTTGGCTTTTCAAATGAGCAAAACCAGTAATTCTTTTTTTCCCAGGAACTATTTATTGATCTATTTATTTATTTCTGAAGATTGTTCATAACTTTTAATTCTATTGATAATGACTTAGCAGTATCTCTTTTTAAAAGTGGTGCTCATGTATAAATTTTACATTAACCTTGGAGTACAGTAGGGAACATAATAATAATGTCATCCTCTGAACCTACAATTGTTCCTCACAAATATGAAAATATATTTGTGCATTCACTATAAAGCCTGGCTGGAGGCCTTCACTCATTGTAAGATAACTGTTATTATGTTGCTCTTTATGGCTCTCTTCCGAGAAAACTTTACTGTACCATTTTTCTGGCTTTTGTTCAGCCACTTTGTTTTGAAACTTGCATTGCCGTGCTTTGCCTACCTCCTTTCCCAAATTCATGGCAAGAGACTAGGCTGAAAAAAGGAGCTCACAGACACTCATTAAATTTGCTTCAACATAGCTCCAATACAACTACCCAGACTTGTGCAATGACTTGTGCTGTATAGAAAGCATTTCACAGCTGTCTACTCTCCACAGCCATGAAGAATGTGCCATCTCTTGGGATGTTCACAGGCCTACCTGGAGCAATAGCTAAACATAAAAGGTCGAGATAATGCTGTTATGAGCAAGCACAATGGGAATATGTTTGGCTCTTAAGGCAGTACAACTGAGCAACCTTTAGCTTTTTTCCTTTAAGAAACGTGTGCCAAACTGCTTTCATTGCATGGCCTTCTCATTGGACCTCACCAAGTTCCCATACATTATATCAGTTTCAGTGTGTTTTTGTGCTTTAGATCAGTCCTTTAATTTGAAATCTAAACTTTGTTTTCTTGTGCAGATTTACCAGAAATAATAGTATAATCTAGTATATTTTTCATATGAAATATACATGAGATATTTTACTATTCAGGTGTTTAAGGTACTTGTAATTATCCAGTTGACTTTTGCTATAATAAGGCTTTTTTTTTCAGCTGATAGATAGTTGAGTTCTGTGAAGAAAAGCATTGCCAGTCCTTGCCTTTCCAACTCTGCATTGTAATTAGGGATACTGAAATAACTCTGCAGTTCCCTGATTTTGTATATTGTCTTGCAAATCTCTTTCATGGTCCGCTTGTCAAAACCAGCAAAGCAGGAAAACTAGCTTTGAATAGTGTTTCATGGTGCAGAAAGAATAGTTGTTCTACCTGCTACAAATATTATAAAGGCTCTAAATGTAGAGCCATTTGTGCAGTAGTTTGGAAGCCATTGAAATTATTTTTAGAATTATATTCACTGTTGGCAAGAACAATGAGACTTTTACTTGTATTTACTCTTTTTTATAAACATTTTTATTCAGTGAAAGACTTTTTATTGGGTATTTCACTTAAGGAATGATTTATTATGGAAGTATATTCAATGCAAAAATATCAATTAATGGGTTATGCTCTAAACTTTTTATCTATAGAAGCCTAAATGGACAAATTTATTAAAATATATTTTTTTCAGAACAATGCAGATTTATTTGTGTTATATATACATAAATATGTATGCATATGCTGCTTCTGAACTGAAGTAACTTTAGTTGCTGCTGTTTGTGTGCGAAATAAGCTGGAATAGGGTTCTGTCTGGCAACTGATGATGAGCCAGACAAGAACTGGTAGGTCAGGATTAAAAGGTAGACTAATGTGTAAGGCTGTAAAATCACCAGATGAGGAAGTGATGTATGAGACCTTCTTCAGAAAAATTCAAGTAACCTTGTGTTTGTAAGCCTTTGGGCCTTTTGAGGATTTTCCTGACACAGGTGATAAAAGGAGTTCATGGGGCAGATGCTCTGCTGTACCTGACACTTCTGAAGAGAGAGTGAATTGAGAGCAGCCCTGTGCAGAAGGACTTGGGCAATCTCACAGATGAAAAGCTGCACATGAGCAGGCAATATTCACTTTCAGCCTGGAGAGTCAACTGTATCCTAGGCTGCACTAAAGGAAGTGTGGCCAGCAGGTCAATGGAGGTGATTCTGCCCCTGTACTCTGCTCTTATGAGATCTGGAGTGCTGCTCTGGAGGCCAAAACATGCAGGCATGGATCTATCAGAGTGCATCCAGAGGAGGGCCACAAAGACGATCAAAGGGCTGAAGCACCTCTCCTGTGAGCACAGGCTAAGACAGCTGGGGTTTACAGCCTGGAGGAGAGAAGGCTCTGGGGAGGCCTCATAGAACTTTCCAGCACCTAAAGGGAGCCTACAAGAAAGATGGAACCGGATATTTTACAAGAGCATGTAGTGACAGGACAAGAGGGAATGGCTTTTATCTGAAAGAAGGTAGGTTTATGTTTGGTATTAGTAAGAAATTCTTTCCTGTGAGGGTGATTACACTAGAACATGTTGCCTACAGACATTGTGGATGTAGGCATTCCCATTCCTGGAAATGTTTAAAGTCAGGCTGGGGAGGGTCTTTGAGCAACCTGGCCTAGTGAAAAGTGTATTTGCCCATGGCAAGTGCTTTGGAACTTGTTAATCTTTAAGGTCCCTTCCAACCAAAACCTTCCTATGATTTTATGATTTTGGGTAGTTAAAGACTAGAGACTTAGATCACACTTAAGAGACTTTTGTACATATACTTTCTCAGAAGTTCTGCACTGATATGGAACCTCAGTATGAACAGGGTTTATCTCCCTAGGTTTTATTCTTCTCTGGAAACAGTGTGTCTTCCTCTTCAACTTTGAGGCCAAAAATTCCTTGTCTAGAGACTTTTTCAAGGTTTGCTAGCCCCGTATAGAGCACTTGAGATTTCAAGAGTTTCAATTTTGTCCTTTAAACTACGCATTCTTTTAAAGTGGACACACAAAAGTTTTATTCAAAGCTTACAAAACAACACTGGAGGAGTGTTCTTAGCTGGCAGAAGACTGCACTTCAGGTGAGACAATCTGCTGGAGGCTTACAGGATGCCATGGCATGGAAACCAGGTTGTTTCAAGGGGGAAAGTTTGAAGAGACATTGCACTTAAGCAACAGTATTAAATAGACAGTCCATTGCAGAAAACCAGACATTGCACTGAAGTATATTTCAAGTGTATTGAATTAAAATAATTTCATCTGTAACTTTTAAAATAAGGTCTGTTTTTAAGACTTTACAGACTTTGGGTGGTTTGGTTGTTTTTTTTGTGGTTTTTTTTGTGGGTTTTTTTTGGTTGTTTTTTTTTTGGGTTTTTTTTTTTTTTTGGTTGTTTCTTTTGTGGGTTTTTTCTTTTTTTTTTTCTTCTTTCAGAAAAGATATGTAAACACTGGTGTGGAGGAGTGAGCAGAGTCTGACTTTTATTTTTTGTTACTGTCCTTTTTTTGACAACCTATTAGTAGATTCTGAGTAGTCAGTGAAATGTGTCTTTCAGTGGAGGTTGCAGGAGATAATGAAATGTGAAGTTGTCCATGACAAAGAGGTAAGTTATATGTGCCTGTGATGAAAACTAATACAAAGACAACCTTCTGGTCATCCAGGACACACTAGTTCGATAGGGCACATATAGCAGCGTAGTCTTTCACTGCACAGTGAAAAAACAGACACAGACATAGACACAGGTTACAGAGCACAGAATGTATATTCCTTACACAGGCTGGTATAACTCTTGAAACTTGTCCAGTGCTTTGTATTGTTGCCATGTTAATCTACCGGTTCAAAGCAGTTCTTCTGGGAAAAGATACAAGAGAATATCTGTCAGATGAGGAAGCTGTCAAAATAATGACTCCATGGGCTCTCTTATAAGGGCTAAGTCTAAATTTCAAAGCAGGTGCCCTCTGTGGTGTGCTCTGCATATCTTGTCTGAGTAGATGTAGACATGCTCTTTTGCATTTCTTGCTTAACTGATTATTTAAAACTGCTGTTGTTACATTTCCAAGCCTTAAAATGTATTTTATGTGAACAAGTTTAACCTGTCTTTATTTTGTATGGGTCCACATGTCAATCCAAACCCACTGAAGTTCTCCTTCATCAATGACAATATACCATAGCACATTTTTTAACAAGAGTAAATATTTGTTGTTATAGTTACTGAAAGGAACACATCAGTATGCTGTTCTGCCTGAAAAATTGCTCATTTCAAATGCCTAAAAAGTACTTTCCTTCTTTTGTCTGTTTTATTTTCTTTTCCAATTTGGATCATGCTGTTTTGGTGCCCACTATGTAAGAATGTTCTATTATTCCCTGGCTTCTTTCTGCAGTCTTGCAGCCAGTTTCTTCCCAGTAAAGGGAAGCATCAACTGTAAAAGCATGTATATCAAGTAGCTAGGTAGCCTTACAATTTTGGTGTGTTACAAGAGGATTTACAGGTTGCATTTTTTAAATGCATCATGTCCTTGAAGAGTTTGCATAAGGCTCAAAAGAGAGGTAGCTCTTGCTGCAGTCTACCTTAAGACATCTTATAGCAGAGACATATTTGCCTTCACAAATCTGCCTTATTCTCTGTGGGCAAGCCAATATCATGCTAAAAGTTGTAGTGTAACAGAGAAATCTAGAAAGAAAAAACCTGCTAAAAATAGCATTTGTTAATAACCATCATAAAGTCTCCTGATTACATTGAAAAAAAGGGAAAGCAAATGTGCTGTATAGGATGTGACTGATATATCAAATAAGTTTTTGTGTACTGGATTTGTAGTATGCCTTTTTGTATCTGACAATATTAATATCAGATGGGACAGTTGTGATATAAAAAAAATGTAAATAATTTCTATTTATTTGCCATGTGTATTTCCCATGTAAACTGATTCAATTTCACCTCAAATTCTGACATCATGGAACCCCCTATATGCCTGGGGACAATAGTGTGTGCAAATGAGTTAGAGATGGATGAATAGGACTTCAAATAGGGGATTTCTAAGACTAGCTGAGTACAGAGAGTAAGTGAAAGACCTCATGGAAACAGGAAAGGTAATGTTTGAATAATAAACCAAATATAGTACTAGTGATTCTCTGCAATGTTGGAAAAGAAGTAAGAAATTAGAGGAATCAAAAAATAAATGGAAGGCTTAACCAAAGTAAAAAGGAATGAGATGTGTAGGTAAGGTCAAAATGTTGAGTAAAGAGAAGGTGTGGAAATGCACAAACTAAATTACAACAAATTATACTTTGAAAAGGTTAAGTCACAATGAAATGCTTTCTCAGTAATAGTTTGTTCAGTGTGGCCTATATTAGGGTTTCAAAAAAGGGGAACTGAATCACTGTTTTACTGTCCTACTGCAAGAATCTAGTCCCTTTTCTGGGTAATGGTTATTTATTGATTTGCTTTATTGATTTATTGATTTTCTTAAAAACTGTTTAAAAGAATGAAATTTTGAGGTTTTGATAGATTACATCAGAAAAGCAGCTGATTTTTTTTCTCATTACATATAATAAGACATGCCAAAATGCTCGCAGATATTTGAGGTTCTTTTCTGTAGTTACTCCTTTTTCAGAATATAACTGAAATCACAAAAACTTTAGAAATTCTTTGGAAAAGAACCACTATCAAGGGAATGAATTTTTCTTACAAAGATTTTTTATTTATTTATTAATTCCATTAGAATGACGCCTCATAGTATATTAATTTTCAGTGTGTGTGTTTCATTGTACCTCAAAGGCCTAACTTGATATGTAGCAACGGGACATGACTAACACTATGGGTTCCTGTTACCGTGAAAATGAGACTACTTCAGAAAATAGAGCTTTGCTTAAACAGCCTAGAAATAGTTTCAGTTTTTATTGCCTTCTTAGCTGCCTTTGGCAAATAGCAAACTTCAGATATTAATCTTTGCAAATGAATGCAAAAATAATATATTTTAAATGTAACATAAATTGTGATTGGCAACTTTAAAATTTATAAATGAGAACACTAAAAAATTGCAAGTGTTTCTAAGGTCAGTTAATTTAGGTCAAATGCAACTATCATACAAATTATGTCATTAATTACCCATGTCTACCTTCATATCTACTAAGGCAGATGTTTGAATGACAAAGAGGAATTAAGTCATGTACTTCAAATGAAATAATGGTTTTACACAGACAATCTTTTTTTTAGTTATCAGGTGAGACCCTAACAGTGTTTCACTGAAGATGATATAGTGACTTTGTTTTCAAAAAAACCAAAAATTTACCTGTATCAGGTAAATTAAAATGGTACTTGGAAGTTACCTAACCTGAAAATAAACTGAACTTCTACATATCTAAGATTTGTTTTGCTGCCCATTCTGTGATGACTGTGTACTTGCTTATAAAAACTTAAAACATTTACAGAATACTTTTCATCAACAGGCAAAAAAACTTAGTGACTTAGTGAGCATTGTAAAGAGACTTTTTAAACTACTGGAAAGTGGACTTCATGCAGTAACACTAACATTGTACATATTTCTTGGGTATAGTTTGGTGTCATTGAAAATTACAAGGGACTGAAACAAAAAAAAAACCCAAGGTCCATTAAAAATTTTAGGACTGCAGATATCATATAGTCCTGTTTGCATGTTTAAGTAACTTAGATTGAAACTCCTTCTTTTGATAAGTAAGGTGGAGATTTTCATTCCTACTGTGAGTGCAATTTTCTCATCAGCTTTCCAGAAGTCAGCTTCACCTAATACACCACTTTGGCTTTGAAGAGCATTAAAGGGGCAAATAGCTCCTGGTAATCTTTTCCTGTTTGTATTTCTGTGCTTATATATTCAAACTGTGCTCATTCAGATTTTTATGTTCCTTAGACCTCTGGGTATCCTGGAGAAGGATCCATCTTCAGATTGCAAAGCAGTCATCGTCTCTTGGGCAATCTACAGAGTGAACATTGAATTAAAAAGTGTGTATCTAGAGGTTTTATTTTCTGCATTGCTTTCATTTATGGAATATCATATACATCGTGACACAGAGCTAAATTCGGTTATCTCAGCAGAGATGAATGACTTCCTCAGTGCTATAAGAAATGTGAAAAGCTGAGAAACACATTTTCTCCCTTTGTCATTTAAGTGGTTTTATGACCAAACCTCTCTCTGTTCGAATAAGAAAACATTTAGTGCAATTTTGTGGTGAAACAAAGCTGTAGGGGAATTTTTCATCTCTCTTAGCACCTTGCTGTGACTAAATTATAGTCTGTTACCTCAGATGAGGGGTAGGGAAGAGAGCAAATCCATCAAATGGAGGGCAACATTCCTCCTGTGAAATATACAACCTAAATAAATGTGATATAATCTCTTTCAGAGTTTTCTGTACAAGAATGATGGAACACTGAAATAACTGAAGACCCTGTTCTGAAAAACTTGAAGTAGGTCAATGTTTGCAATCTATAGGCCTTTTTAGTTTTTGTCTAACAGAAAGTTAATGCTATAGTTATGGTCATGTTTCTATCATTCAAAAGTAGCCTTTTAGGAACTTAATGTTTCAATATTGGTTATTAACAATTTATATAATATTTTTTTCCTATTAAACGTAAAAATTACTTCCTGCTAACAGAAAAACAATCATTTTCAGTTTGAAAATGTTTGCATTTTTAACATGTATGAGATTTTAAATAAGCTTTTAATTATGGTTTTGAAAGTTTGTTGGGTTTTTTAAAATTAGATTTTGCAATATTCTGTTGTGAAAATCTGTAATGATTTTCACCCAGCCATCGACTAAGTGTTACACAGACTCTTATTCTCTCTACCCTCACCCTGGTGGGAAGGAAAATAGCAGGAAAAAAGTAAATCTCATGGGTTGAGATAAAAGCAGTTTAATAATTGAAACTTCATAAAATATAATAATCACAACAATAATAATGAAAATAATATTCATAATAAAAACAACAATAACAATAAAAGTAACAAAAATTGTAATGAAATGTGGAGAGAGTGAGAGAGAGAAAGAGAAAAAGAGAAATAAACCACAAAGAAATAAATTCACAGTACAATTGCTCATTACCCATTGATCAATGCCCAGCCCATCCTCAAGCAGAAATCAGCAGATTCTGGCTAACTCTCCCCGGTTTATGTACTGTGCATGCTGTTCTCTGGTATGGAATATCCCTTTGGCCAGTTCAGTTCAGCTGTCCTGGCCATGCTCCCTCCTGGCTTCTTGTGCACCTGCTCACAGACAGAGCCTGAGACACTGAGAAGTCCTTGAAGTAGGGTAAGGAGTACTCAGCAACAACTGAAACATCAGTGTGTTATTAACATTGCTTTCATACTAAATCCAAAACACAGCACTGCATCAGCTACTAAGAAGAAAATTAACTCTATCCCAGTGGAAACCAAGGCAAAATCTTTTTAAAACAATTGTAGACATTCATTGAAGCTTGTTGGCTAGTTCATGTCTCTTCTACACAATTAAGAGTTCATTAAAACAAGAATGATGTTGGTCACAGAACCTCAATCATCCCATTTGTAGCTCAAGTCTCTGTGAACCAGATTTTGCCCCAAAAACCAGCTTAGTGTAGGCGATTTAGGCTTTCTAGACAAATCCATAACGTCTATTGAGCAACTTTTCCCCAAAAAAAAAAAAAAAAAATTGTCTAGGGAGAGTGAAGATTGAACCTACAAATGTGTTCATGGAGTTTGAACTAGGAGGACAATGCAAAAAGAGATTGAAAATATACTCTTTTATAATCACTCAAATTTGTTTTATCCAAGGAGAACCTCTGTGAACTGGCTGGTGAAATATATAAGCTTCATACAATCTGCAATTTAATGCAGTAGTAAGCAGAAGTTAATGCTTCTTGCTGAGAGACAAACTGTAGCAGTTACAAGTATAGAGCCTGGAAGGGCTTGTTTATACACCTAGGAAGAAATGTTTGTTGGAACTATTTCAGAATTTAGGGTTTTTCTGGCTCTGCAATTTTGTGAAATACTCAGGAAAGATCAGGAATTGAACTATACTACATTTCTCAGATCCCTTGTACCCATGCTTTGAATTAAATTACAAAAGAATGAAAATGGTAATGGAAATAACTCATATACTTAGTTACAAGTGAAGGTAACTAAGTAAACAGTAATACAGGCAAAAGTTAACCAGAGTCTAATGGATGTTTTAAGTTATTATTTTAAAATAAATTGCTTTCAATAAACCCTCTTGCAGGCAGTGTTAATGGATTGCATTTACACAGTGGTCTATTCAGAGCAATTTTTATACTATAATATGTGTGTTTCTGTAGTTCATACAGAATACAGAATGAGTCCTAGCCAAGCTACATTCCAACAACGCTGTATTTAATAGCTCTGTTCATTATTCTACTTTGACATTTGCTGTAATGCACTACCTGCCTGAGCTGTAGTTGCTTTATCATTCAACCTGCAATCTTTAGGGAGGAATCAAGCATCTTGAAATGTGTACAGTAACATGTATTTCAGCAAAAGATTTACAACTTTCTGTTTCATTAGAAGCCATTCATGCAGCAGAACCCTTTAGCCTACTGGAGATGAGTGCTCATGTCACTAGCAAATGCAGAAGTTAGTCTAACAATTTAATACCTCAAAATGTTTCCTCTTTGATTTCTGTACAAAAATTGTTTAAAGCAAAAGTCCTCATCAACCTTGTACTACTGGTTTATGGAGCTAATTCCATAATACATGAATGCTAGGAGGACACGAAAGACTGCATTTGTTCCAAGTATAAGGACTGGCTTTGAACAGAATTATAGGACTTGGCATTTTGAGTCACTTGCACTTAGGGGCTCCTTTTGTGGTCATATAATCACACTATGGCTACACAGATCTCACTGACAACTTCAAAAAGCCAAAAGAAAATATATGTTTTCACTGGTTTCTTAAAAGATAGGCTACATCACTGCTGATGTTCATGTCAGTAATGTCATGTTATCCCATAGAAGTAAAATTCACGTGGTTATTTCTGTTGGGAGGTTATTTTCTCCCTCATTTTTATGAATTAAAATTTGTATGTGTAGCAGGATGCTCCAAGAAGGTTTTAGAAATTATTCACAACATGGTTACCTTCAGTACTCTGCTTGTTTCATAATGTACATGTAGGTTTTTTTTGGCATAGGTGCAGTCACTTATTTTCATAAATTCTGTGTAGTAGCATAACCACCAAATACTCTTTTGATCTCAAATGATCACAGAGTTTGATTAATTTATATGTCAGTCTATATAATCTGAATGACACTCTTTTGATTGTGTATTTTTATGATTCCATTATGAACTACATGACAGTATAATTGTATTTAATTCTTTAATGGCAATGCTTAGGACTGCCTATCAGAAGCACGAGTTTTTTTTAATTGTGGCTATTCTAAATCGATCATAAAATAAAATAATATTTAGAAATTATTAGTGATTCTGAAAAAATAGGTCATGCCATCAACGGTACAGAACACAAAATTCTGAAAACATCTATGTTCTTAAGTGAGATCGAGCAACTATCAGAATAATGTGGATTTCATGCCATGGTAGTTAGGACCCTGAAAAGCACACCATAATTCTAAAATATCAGGCATCAATGTTTTAAGTAGAGATTTGTAATAGAAGAGAAAGATAAATGTGTTAAATTGATACGAATGGAGAAGGAAGAGATATGTCTAGTTGTACAATTGTCAGATGGACAAAATTTCAGGAATGTTTGGATTTTGATGGTGCCTGGATAAGCAGAACTGGATAGCTCTTGTCACTTGCTATTACTGTAATTTTTAATCTTAACTAGACCACAGGATATATGTCTTGGTGCTGTAGGCCAGACTAGTTGGACTCAATGGTTTTGGTGGTTGATGGTGATGTGATAGCATGAGTGCGAGTGAATAAAACTGTTTGGTGTCAAAACAAACTCATCTTTCCCTCTTTTAGGATCTTACATAGAGTTTTGCTACATCTGTTAGTTTCACTATATTTCTATGTGTATAAAATTACTTATGCCTCTTAGATTTTCTGCACTTAAATTTCTTTTCAAATGAGAAGTCTTTTCTCTGCAGAAGTCATATCTGCAGAAGGCTCTTATGAACAACAGGATAGGTATGTGAATTGTTCCCTTCCTTAGGAACTGTTAAAAAACTAGGGTTCTAAATTATTAAAATTGTTGGGAATTAAACTAGTTTTAGTCTGTAATAGCTAAACATGTTGAGTGGGGGAGTGCATTTTTTAGTTATATTTGTTTGAATCTCTACTTCAATTGTTTGTTATGGTTCATTCCTGTACACCCTTTCTTTCCCTCATAATGGTTCGGTCTGGGTTTGTACTCTCCCCTTTTCTTGTCAATCAATCCTTGTAACTGCCCCTTTATCCAGTCCCTTCCATGTCAATCCTGGTAACCCTGCCCCTGGTACCCATCCATCATTGCAAACCCTACCCCTCTCTCCAGAACCTTCCCTGTCATTTATAGAATCCTTGATCCCCCATTTGTTGTGTGTGTGCACTCTCCTCCACACA